>VZTI01005060.1:553911-614034 GCA_013397865.1 Struthidea cinerea | reverse complement strand
GGGGTTTGGGGTTTTTTTTTTTTTTGTTTTTTTTTTTTTTTTTTTTTTGTTTTGTTTTTTTTTAAATCTTATTGAACTGCACGGCAAACCTGAATTATAATATTAATGTTGGTTGGGGTTTTTCTTAAGAAACAGGATCAGTTTGTGTTTCATAGTAAAGGAATCAGCTGTGGTCAGTTACAAATCTTCAGTCTCCACATCAGTGATTGCTTGGCTATTGAAACTTCAATGTTGCTTTGTTTCCATGATTGGTTGTTTTATGTTCCCAGGGCATATCGTGTATTTTAAGGAGAATTACAAATTCAGGGTTAAGGTCCTTTCACTTGCATGTACTGAAGATGAAGGGGAGACTAAATTTAGAAAATAATTAAGTTGAAAGTAATCTTTTGACTTGCTTGATGTTGTTGTATTCTGTGATTGGATGAAGCTACCTGATTGCTGTCATTACCCAGTGCTTGCAAAATGAAAAGTAAAATCCAGAATAAGTCAGTAAGGGACAATCTGAAGTTAGTCAGTCTTCCAGTCTGAAGCCCCTGACAGCTTCCTTTCCCTTGGTTGCAGTTGCTTTCACTTACGTTTTGAGTGAAGCTTAATAAGAGAAACAGGCCTTGAAAGGACTTTCAAAAGAGGAGTGGGACCCTCTTGCTTTCAGGACTGGTGTTTTCTAATCAGTTATACTTCACTTCACCAGACACAGTAAGAGGCATCAGTTTGTCAGAGAAGATCAAAATCTTGCCTGATATCTGGCCAATGGAATTGAGTAGATATTTGACTGCCAGATTGTAAAGCTGCCTTTTTTTTTGTTTTTGTTTCTTCTTCTTCCCGAGAAGATGAATTTACATTTCTTTGGGTGACCTATTCTTAAACTTGATTTTCCTCTTCAAGGTGGTTATGCTTTTGTGGTATCTAGTTACCTGCAAGGTAAGGTGTAATTGCATGCATGGAATCAATAGCTCACATTTGACAGGGCTTTTGTCATTTGGTTCAAGTTAGGCATAGTGACTTCTGCAGTTATCATAATAAGAGATCTGCAGGTATTTTGTTTGTCTTGGTTTCTGTGCTTTTACTTTGCATTATCTTTTCAAATCTTGATTTCTTATTTAATGCAAATATTCTCACTGTTTCTAGAAAAATACTTTGATATGAAAAAGAACCAATGCAAAGAAGGCCTTGATATATATAAGAAGTTCCTCACTAGAATGACACGGATCTCAGAGTTCCTTAAAGTTGCAGAGGTAAACTTAAATCAGTCAGCTTTGCTCTTTATTTGAAACAGCTTGTAGAGTGCTTATTTTATCATAAAACAGATGCTTCTTCCTTCCTGCTTAATTGCTATTCTCTCGAAGGGTCATCTTGTTAATCTCTACCCTGGTGATTAGTTCATTTGAAGTCTGTATTGAAAAACCTGACTGTGGAGTGTGTATTGGTTTATCTTTTACTTGAGGAGAGTGTATTAATGTGCATTTTTAAATTTTCTCAGTTATATAATACTTGTGAGCTTTCTTGGAAGAATAGCCTTGCTTTAAACAAATAAAGGAATTTCATGGTGATCTGCTTTCTATGATTCTAGCTGTATTCTAGTTTGAAGCCCACAATTCTACCAGAAGTTTTAGATGAAATAACAGCTTCACAAATAAGAAACTGAGACAAACAGATGAACATGTGATTTCTTCTAGATTTCTTGCTGTAGGTGTGCTCACAGAGGGAACGGCAATTACCTTGCAAAACATTTAGTTTGTGGGTTTTGTAAAAACAGTGTGTTTAGTCTGTTGCCTTCTTGTTTCTAGAGCACTGCTAAATTAATGTTCTAATATTATGGAATCCCTCAGTTGAGGTGTGCTTCTCTTCTTGTTTTTATTTCCTTGGTATTCATATCTCTCTTAACAAAAAAATAAGCCTTAAAGCTTGGCTTGCTGTCTGTCCTGACAGTGTCTCTGTCAGAGATACCGTCGTCAGCTGATAACACCATCAATTGAAGTTGCGAATATTGATCTTTCTATTTTAACAGTGTATGTCCTGCTGCAAACATCATAAGTTTCATCTGCCTTTTAGAAAAATGTTTCTGTACTAAATTTTAAAGGTGCTTTGTTTCATCAAATATTTCCTCTGTTTCAGTAGGTCTGAGAGTAGCCACATAAATTGAGATAAGCAAACTTCTTCAGTTTCTGAAACACTGGGTTCTTAATCTCTTAATGTTCTATCTGTTAAAATATCTATGTAACACACCTACTTCAATGTGTATACATTTAACAAAAATTTATTACAATCAGCCATTACAGAGTACAGACGCTAGAGATTTAAAATATATATTGAACAGGTTTTGTGCTTTTTGCTTTACTTCATCTTAATGTTGTTTATTTTCTAAGCATCTCTGCCTTCAACAAAAGCAAACAGGTTCTAAAACTCATTTGTTTTATTACAGCAAGTTGGAATTGACAGAGGAGACATACCAGATCTCTCACAGGTAGATAAACCGATTATGTGTTTGCCAGTGCATGTCTGTCTGCTTTTAGGGTTGCATAATCAGAAAAACCTGCCATTATGGTATTCACTTATACATTCTTGTATACGTTTTCACCAAGTTATCTCTAACTTTGTGATTAAATCCAAGCTCTGTCAGAGCCTAGCTTTTATATTCAGTGATCCTGTTGTAAAATATTATATGTAATTTCTGTCATTCTCTAATTGAATTTTAAGATAACCTTATTTCCATCATGCTTAAAGACACAGTTTGTATCTGTGAGGTCGCATAATGAAACTCTTACATGATATTACTAAGCTGTGGTTTTTAGCAGCCTTGCTTTTGGTTATATGCCTATTGAAATTAATGTGAAGGCTTGCAGAGCATGCACAGAGAAATGGCTTCAGGTACAGTTTCCTTCCAAGTGTCTCTTTAAATACTGACTGATTCTGTTTGTCTGTTTGCTGTTTCCTAGCTGTTAATTTTAACATTTCTTGACATCTTTCAGCCCTTGCTGATGAATCATTGTGATGGAATAATGTAGTGAGGAGAATACGTCACCTTATACTTCAAGTCATTAAATACATACAGAATGCCAAGAGGGGGGTAGAAGTATTCTGAGTTGTTGTACCTGTTGCCCTACAGCTACATTCTCTAAAAATATTTTAAGTATTGGTTTCTTCAAGTGTATTCCCCAATGTCTCTCTTTGCAGGCACCAAGTAGCCTTCTTGATGCTTTGGAACAACATTTAGCTTCTCTAGAGGGGAAGAAAATCAAAGATTCCACAGCTGCAAGCAGGTGCTTATATCCTTGTCCTTTTGGACAATTGTCAATTGTCAAATAGAGCGTTAAATCAGGTTTTTTTCAATTTCATTGAAAGTTAAGATTTGAGGAGGCTTTCTTAAAGACATTGTACGAGCAATGATGGATTAGCAAGTTGTCATATCTTTTGCTGAGTACTTCAAACAGCTTCTTCCAGGTCAACAGAACTAGAATCTTAAGGACCTGCAAGGGCCCCCTCTAACATCCCTACTTCTGCTTTTAGCATTTGATCCTGAATTTCTGAAGAGGAACTAAGTTTCTTTCATGTACTGCCTGCAGATGTTCATTTTATGTTAATAATTAGACTTCTGTAAGTTATGCAACATGAATAAATACATCTCCTTAGACTTCTACATCTCAGCTTTAATCCCTGTTTTGTCAAAAGCGAGGAAATGCTTCCAGAAGTCCTTACATTAAGTATGAATTTTGAAAGTAATTGGGAGTTAAAGCCATAATACATACGATAAAAGGCATTAAATGATTGTGAGTGCTTTCCAAAACACAACAGGCAATATAGAAAAGTCTTCTACATGAAAAATTTCGTTGTTTAGATTTAACAAAGCATAATATTGGGGATAAGACTTGTAAAATTAAACAGCATTTCTTTATTGCATGTTCAAAAAATAAGGCAGTAATATTTTATAAGTTCTTTATGGTAGTGACTATTAGGGCACTACTTTTTAGAATATTTGCTTTCTTTTGTAAGATTGCTCTGTTAAAAGTTAAGTATTTGTTTTAAATCTTTTTGCATACTCTTAAACATGATGGTAAATTACAATTTTCCTTTGGAATGTATTAGAAGCATTGATAGTTTGTTCACTAAACCTGTTAAATTAACAGCAATTTGAAACAGAGCCCAGATGATTGGAGATTGCTGTGTGCCTACAAATAATCCCATTTTAGGCAAACAGGAAGAAAGCAAAGGCTTCAAACATGAATTTGTGATGCACTTCAGAGGGGAAGCATTTAAGGTGGAAAAATCCAAAACCCAGTAGAGTAGACAGCATGATTTCTGAGTGTTTTTCGTTTTGCATTTCATATGGTGTAGCTTAGTTAAACTTTTCACTTGTACAGTGTAAGATATAGCCAATGATATAGAGAGCTCAGAAGGAGACTGGGTGGATACAAACAAAGTGTTTTTTAGAAGCTCCTATCACGTGTCATCTGTTAACAGCCAGCTTTTCTCCTGTCCAATTATTTTAGGGCTACTACCCTTTCCAATGCAGTCTCTTCCCTTGCAAGCACTGGCCTGTCCCTTACAAAAGTGGATGAAAGGGAAAAACAAGCTGCTTTAGAGGAAGAACAGGCTCGCTTAAAAGCTTTAAAGGTAGGCATACAGAATTTTTAATTGAAAATGCTTTTCCTGTGTTCTTGTTGATAGCTTATTAGGATTCTTAAAGGAGCAAAGGGAAAAACAGAGTTATTACTGAAAGTGTTCTGTTGGCAAAGTGCTGGAAATAGAATTGTGTGTACTTAGATGATACAGCTTGTGGAGGGTTTGTTAAAATAGTTTCTGAAGTATTTGTGGCATCACGGACTCTTGTAATTACAAGTGGCTAACACTAGTGTGTCGAATAAATAATTCTTTAGTTCTGCTTTATTTACCTCCAGTGTCATACACAAAAATGTTTAGATGTCTTATGCCAGCTCACTTTCCCAACAGGAGCAACGTCTAAAAGAACTTGCAAAGAAACCTCATACCTCTTTAACCACGGCAGCTTCTCCTGTGTCAACTGCAGCAGGAAGCATAATGACTACACCAGCCATTGATATTTTTTCTACCCCTAGCTCCTCTAACAGGTATGCTGAATCCTCCACTGGGAGATGTGCTGCAGCAAGGGTTTCCTCTAAATTTCTGCCACAGAGAATCACAATCTTTTTGCACAAGATTGGTTGGGTGTAGAGTACATTAGCGATGTGATAAGAAATGATAGTGAAGCTGATGGGAAAATAGCCTATTGCAATAAATAACATAAAACTGTGTTATCATCTGTTTGCAGAAGTTTCTGGTATGAACTGACTGCTGTCAGCCCTTGTAGCTGTTCTCAGTCAGTAAGCCAGACCACTGGAACTGTAAAACACACATGCTTTGTCCCCAAGGAACATTACAAGTAAATTTGAGAAAAGGCAAACAAAAATTCTGTTTGAGAGGTCATAAAGAAAACTCATTTCTAGATCTTTAAAAGTAGAGTGGCAAATATTTGGGGTAGATTTTCCAAAAAAGAAAAGCTGAAACAGGGTTTGAAATGAGAGGCAGGTTTTGCAGTCTTGTGTTGTATCCAAAACATCTCTTCAAGTACCTGCAAAGAAAATGCAAGAGTACTCACTGTGTGCTAATCCTGATCTTTGACTAACAGGAGCTGTTGGTATGAGCAAGTGTGTGATCTTCATTCTGTAAAATACCTGTCAAATTAAGCAGCAGCAGAGGGTACCGTGCTTTTATCAGTATAGAAGGAATTGGCTCTCTGAAGTCATATTTTTGCTGCGAGTGTGATCCTAAACCTAAAGGATTGGTTATTTCTGTTAGAGCTCACATAAGAATCAGTTACTCTTTTGACAGCTTTCTTTACCCATTAGAAAGTTGTAGGAAATTACTTGGCACCAAGTATGTGGTAAACAGCTGAGTCACATATAAGGAGCTAGAGATCTGTCAGTGTTAGGAACTGAAAGACTTCCTTGTAAAAAGATTTTCTTTAAAATTGCTTTTTAGAGGGCAGAAAACTTGAAATGGGTGTGTGCTTTGAACTTGAATATCTGATCTTGCTTCTTAAGAGTTCTGGAACATAGAAACATCTGATAAAGCTTCTTCAAACAGACAGAAATGCTGCATAGTGAGGACAAGAGTGTTTTCTTGTAAAAAAACCGAAATGCTACTTTTTCTTCATGTTTAAATTTACTTGCTGGCAGAATGACTGCTATGAGCAAAGGACAGATTTTACAGCAGGAGCTGTCATGAAGGGGGTATGCTGGGTCAGAAGTTCAGTGGCTTGCTATTAGATGCAATGTGTCTGGTTAATCCCTGTCATTATCCTGGACAAGCTTTACCTTGCAAATTATCTTTGTTCAGCTGCTCACATTATAGGGCAGTGCCAGACCATGCTGCTTTTTAATGGGAGCAGTAGTGGCAAAATGTGGTTGCAATCACTGCTGAAATGAACCAAGCAATACTGAAAACTGTGAACTATACAAGTGATTGGGTGAGCAAGTAAATATGCAGACATCTGGGATGTCACTACTAGCCATTAAACTCTTGTGCTGGTCTCATTAGAGAGATACTTAGATGTCACACTGACTCGGCTTCTATCCATCGTAGAAGCCATATGTGCAAATTTTGGTTCATTTCATGTCCTAAAAGGTTCTGGGAGAACACCAGTAGCCTTTTCTTTTTTTTTTTTTTTTTCTTTTTTCCCAAGACTTACTTGAAGTGTGAAATGAGCTCTCTGCAAGAGGATGAATTTTACTGTTCTTGTTTGGCTCCTTAAATTAATGCAGCAGTTGTATATAAGCCTTCAGTCTTAATTTCCATGTGATGTTATAAGGTCTCAGTTTGGTTTTGAATGGTCCAAAATGTGCATTTAAATATGTTTTCATTCACATACCTGACATGTGATCAATTGTTTGAAGGCCTCTTACATTTGCTTTCCCCAAAGTTCCTTAATAACTCATAGTTGTAAGGCAGTTTCTCAGCAGTGATTATAGTGGAAAGATGAGAGTTGTGGAATTTAGATGTAACATTTTTGTGGTGCAGCCCATTAGTGTTCATTTTGTCTGTCCGTTTTTGTTGTATTATAGAGTTTTCATGAGGTGACTTTAAAAGTTGCTGAAGATTTCTGAACATAACATATCCTAGCCCTGGTGTTGGACTCTGAGGACACCTGCCTTTTTGTTCTGGACAGCTTTGACAAAAGTCCCTTGACATAGAATACAACTTATCTTGCTAAATTAACACTTTTTTACAGAACTGAAAATACGGAGTTCACCAGCCCTTCCAATTTAGGGTCAGTTCTATCCATTTTGTAATAACCATTTTGTAACAAAGTTTTGTTACTGTTGACAGTCGCTACCATTTGTCTATATTGAAAAGTGTGATGTAGTTCAAACAGTTGTATTAATTTATCTTTGTAGCACCTCAAAGCTGCCAAATGATCTGCTTGACTTGCAGCCAACTTTTCATCCGTCTGTACATCCTATATCTGCTGCTCCACAAGTAGGAAGTACCTGGGGAGGTAAGAATTCTGAGTTGGATTAAGGTTCTAATTGCTATGGCCATGTTCCTGTACATGTTTCCCCTAGTCTGGGGGGTATTTCTTCCTTAAAGAGAGAGATCCTACTAAGACATTAGAAGTGAATAAAGGGATCGGAAAAAGTAAAATCTGTATAGATTAAAATAATGTAATAGTGTGTGGTGATTCTAAATTATTTTGATACATCTTCTTATTAGCAAAGTTAGTTTAATTGTTGACCAGCTCTGTCAGCCTCATAACTGCTGTCTTCAAGAGTCACGTAGCCAGCTGCAGAAACGTAGCTATTTAGAAGTCAGTTCAGTAAAGATGTCTGAGGTAGACTGTGCTGCAAATACAGGGACTTGAATGCAGAATTGTTTTAATGCATATTCTAAATTTTGTCTAATGTTAAATCAAATTTGCTGGTGATGATAATGCAGAACTTGGATGAGGCCTGAAAGGAGGCACTTGTGACAACTATGTGTAGAAAGAAAAGCTGGAGTTAGTTACTGAAATAATAATAATAAGGCTTCTCTTTACAAATTCTCTGCTATATTTCATTTAACTACAACAGCTAATTAGCAAAAAGCTGTGGTTGGACCTCTTAAGTGAAGAGATAGAATTTATATTCTTCCCTCTGAAATCTACTCCAGAACACCCAAGTTTTCATCCTGTCCAATTTTTAGGATGGATTGAGTGAGTTGTGAGATAATCTTATTGGTACAATCAAGTCCTCAAACCAAGGGATCAAGCAAGAGAGTTCTAGAAATGAATTTTCCTTCAAGACTGGTTTGAGTGCTAAAGCATTTCGATGCTTACTCAAAGTTCTTGGCTGCTTTTCGGTGTTCCAGACTAATTCAGATACAGTAACATACTGTCTGCTTACACTGTTGGTTATACTGGTGGAGGATTAAAAAGCTTTTTAACGGCAGGGGACGGTTGTGGTGGTTTTTTTACTTTTCTATATAAATGACAATAAAATAGTAAACTCCTGAACTACGTGGTTATTTCCAGATTATTTTTTTCTAAATAGATGCTTGCAAAAATGCTTTCTTTTATGATGCAAAAAATTGGAAATTGCTGCTTGAGGAAGTTTTGTAGACATCAGAACAACCCTGTTCTAAATTTCTACTTCCCTATTTCTTTTTATGAGCTATAGCTCTTCTTAACATCTTTCGATCTTATACCTAATGTATCTTCATAATAAGCTGTGTATGTATTCCACTTTCCTATTTACTTTTTGCTGTGTACTTTGTTTTGTGTACCTTCTCACATTTGCTTGTAGGGAAATAACACAATTTTGAGTGACAAAGGCACTACTTTATATATATGTGGCAGCTTCTAAAATAGATAAGAGTGGTTTACTTGTTCGTTAGTTTTGCTGAGCAAAGCATCTTTGGAGAAAGATGTAGTGAGGACTGTATGCAGCTAGGCATACAAATTTCAGCACTATAATAGGCTTAGAGTTTAGAAATGGAGAAAAATGGTTTGGCTTATCTTGATTGTTTTCTGCAAAATACCTGTTTCAGCTTGTCTTGTTTGTTTCATCGGTGAGAGATAAAAGGGGAACTATCTTCCTCTCAAACGTCACATCACAATTTAGCATTTCTTTATTAACCTGAAAGTTGAGCCTGAAGGTCTGTGTTTGTTCAATGTTGTGTTGCTCATGGTATGTGTCTTCAGTAATAGTTGTTGATATATCTGCTTACTATTGACACATTTCTAAATACTTATAAGACTTTATTAACTGTGAAGATTTTGGATTGTCTGCTAAAATTTTAGGCTAAAAGTCTGGGATCACCATTTTTTGTGTTACCTTTCATCAAAAAAACCCCAACTCTTCAGCTTTACAGACATGAACACTCACTTCACACAGGTGAGGTAGATAAGAAGTGCTTTCCACATTTTACAGATGGGGAAATCTGAGCAATTAACTGACTTGTCTGAAGTCATACGGCAAGTCAGTGGCAGAGCCAAGAATGGAACCTGAACTATTTCCAGTCCTGTGCTCTAACCACTGCACAGCATCCCTCCCTTAGGTAATTTTCTGACATGATGATGTTTGTATTTGGTGTATATGGTGACTTTGAGAAGAGTATCAAATCAGCTAAAATCAGTTACTGTTAAAAATTTTATGCAGAAGCTCTTAGGTATGTAATAAACCAGTAAATGGTTACAGAAGCATTATATTTGGATTGCTGCCTTTAGTTTTGTGCTTCCAAAAATGTTAACACTAATAAGGTTAAACTTCTGGGGAATGGGTTCTGTGATTGTATGTTTTTATTTTACCTATTTCAGACTGTTAAGAGATGCCACTGAAAATCCTTTGTCACTGTTTTTCCAGGCAAAATACTTCTAGTTGGATAACTTAAAGGTAGAAATTTGCAAAATTCAAACTACTCTTTTAAATGCACCTAAATCATTAATGCCTAATGATAGTGTGCAGGGTGATTCCATTGACACAAACAGATGTCATGTGTATTCAAGGATGAAATTGGGCTTTAGAAACATTGAGGTGTTGCTGTCAAGATTGACAGCAATTTTTAGAGCTTGAATATGTAAGGATATAAATTACCCAAACCCAATTAATTTTCAGTGACTTTTGTTACTAGCATTGGCAAGTTCTGAGACTTGGACAAGATTGGACATGCTGGCTAGAGTTAGAATGAGGCAGCCAAGCAGAGAATCTGAGAATGGATTACATTTCTGAGCAAATCTTGATAATCTAAAGTTGCATTATATTGTCTTATTAGTCAAAACACAGGAAGTTCCATATACAGCCTTGGGAATTGAGAACAGAAAGTAGTCTGTGGTAATTTTCTGGATGAGTGCATGTGTAAAATAATTTTAGTGGACAGTAGATTCAGACTAAAAACTTACTGTGCTTCTTAGCTTCTTCCATATTGTATTATCTGCGCTATTTATTGGTGTTCTTTGGAGACCATTCCAGCTGTCTCTGGTATATTTGCCATCTATCAGTTTGTACCTAAACTTGACAAGCAAAACAAATGTGTCAGTGTGGAAATGAACATTTTTGCACATCTGTTTGAATTTTTTTCCACTTATGTAATATATATAAAGAGAACCAATAAAATCAGCATATTGTGAAGCAGCAACAGAAAGAGCAAGGAAGAACTGATGAAAAGACAATCTGCCCCATTTTTATTGTCAAGTCTGTTTGTTCTACATCTTTTAAAATGGCATTCAAAGCAGAAAGCAGTTTTAAGGAGTAGCTGAAAGCAAGGACTCAGTTTCAGGCGACTGGCTGATTGGCATGTGCACTTAATAAAACATACATAAGACAATACATAATTTTGTATTCCTGTTATATATTACAAATATTATACCAGATTGTTCTGCTTATCTTTTATTCAGTGTTGGACACTGTCATTTTCCTGACTGAACAATTTAGAAAAAGGTCTTTTAAAGTACTTCACTCATTCTTGCAACACAGCCAAGCAATTTGGGGGAAAAGTCAGGTCTTACCTAATGACATATCTTGAGCATCAAATCAAAGCGTGCATTAAGCCCGCAAAGAATAATGCATATAGTTTTAAAATTTCATTTTCTTTAGGACTTTTGTACAACTGAGCACAATATGAAGCTGTGTGGGACTTATGGCTAAGAATCAGGAGGTCACATTCAGGGAGAGAAAATAATTTACATTTTGAAGCTGCTGTATGCAGCACGATAGTGTTTACAAGAGCTGTGAATAAATGCATAAACTAGCCAGGTTAAAAAAAAAAAAAAAGAAGCCAGAAACTGAAGTATTTAAGACATCTTTCCTATAATTATTCTTCAGAAATTTCTCTGTAGTGGCTTTGTCTAGAAGAGTAAATTGCAATTCGGGGCATCATGATAAGGACTAGATGTAACCCTTACTGATCTACCTCGTGAGTTCTTGAATTTTCCATCAAGGATTCATGGGCTCTGAAACTAGGCACCTAAACCACAGCTCCTTCAGTCAACAAGTATTGTAGCTGCCTTCTCTATCCAGTTTATCTGTTAAATCTGAATTAAAGGAGTACATGAGCTTGGCAATTGCATCCATCCTTAGGAAACCTTGAAACTCCTATGTGCCTTAGGAAGTCACTTGTATAGATCTGTCTTTCCTTCCTCCCGATAAAGTCTGACAGTTATTTAGTAAAGAACATTCTCCTCATCATGGCTTACTGTCTGTTGTCTGTAAAAGCAGAGCAGTCTTTTGCTTGCTTGCAGGTAACAGCGTATCCACAACAAGCTGCTTTCTTCCTGATGCCCCAAGTAGCAGGGAAAGTGCTTATGTCCTGTGTGCTACCTTGGTATAATCATAGCTCTTGAAAATTTCATGATGCTTAGTAACAGAAAAATCCATAAACCCAGTTTGGAGAAGAAGTTCAGCTCAGTTGGTTTTGTTCAGGTTTTTAAAGTTGTCTTGGGAACGTTATTGCATTGAATCCTCTCATAGCATTGAATCCTCTCATAGCACCTGGGGTTCTGTAGTGCTGACAGGCAGCTTCTGCTCCAGGGACTTTGTTGCAGATGTCAGGACATGACTGTGAGAAACAAAAAATGATTGTGTTTAAAGAGGAATAACATAGTTACTTTGTCTAAAACACACTCAGGAAGAAGCACAGTTTATGAGATGGTGTTATTAATTTAAAAAAAAAAAGGAAATTAGTGGCTAGTATTGCAGTATTTTTCTTGAGTAGAGAACAGGTAATTCTGGACAACTTGAAAATGAAATAATTAGCTAGGTCATCCCAAGCGTAGAGATGTGAGGAGAAAACTAAATCCGTCTCCCTTTTCTTCTTTCTCTTGCTCTCTGGAATTGAACAGATCCTTTTTCTGCTACTGTTGATAATGTTGATGATGCCATTCCAAACCTAAATCCTTTCCTTACAAAAACTAACGATGCTGCTCATCTGTCTGTGTCTTCCGATGTATCTACTTTCACCAGTAGGACACCCACACATGAAATGTTTGTTGGTAAAGTACCATTTTAAACTAATTTCCTATTTCCTAAAAATTTTAACATTATTTTAGTTTCTAAAATATATTTTTGGGGCCTTTCGGAAACTAAAAGCTGGTCATTTGGGGCTGGTTTTGTGCTGTGTTAGAATTTCATTTAGTAGCTGTACCATGGTGTTAAGATCCTTGCTTGGCTGCCTAGATGGGATTCTAACTCCATGTAAAGAAACATAGTTAAGTTAGAGCAGTTGCTTGAGTGCAGTTTTACAAAGTCTCTTGCACTTGGGAATTTTAAGGTAAAACGCTGCATATGTCTGAGAAGAAAAAGAAAATGCTGCTACTTTCTTCCTCAGGTTGAAATGTTCTTTTTAAACAAAGGAGCTTAATCTATATTTTTTTTTTGATAGTGGATGCTTTTGCCCCAGTCATGTTGTCATTAAGAAAGCTGAAAAATATTGAAGCATAATCTACTCAGACTGTTTAGCTATGGGGCAATAAACTAATAACTCACCTGTTAAAAGCTGTTGACATCTTACTTTGGAGATGGTTCAGCATGGCTGTCTTACTAGAAATTCTTCTAACATTTCTGTTGGTGCAGCTCATTGTAATTTGATTACTTTTCAGTATGAAGATTGTTTGTTTTCATAGACAAAAAATCAATTAATTACATGTCAGTTCTATTAAACAAAGCTAAGTTTAAAGACAGTTGTACACCACAGGCTGTATTTATGCTGGTTGAACCCCACTAGAACTGATCAAAGAAAGGCACAGACTCTTAGAACAAAGAGGGATTTTTTTATACCTCTGATACTTGTTAATAGAGGTAAAACAAAAGGGATGATCTCTTTAAAGGTATTCATACTACCTTTACTTTGTCACCTTACCTAACTAGTTTCCTAGCCTGTCTTTAATGGAAAGACAAAGCAAGCAAGATAAATATATTTTTGAATATATATATAAGATACTTTAAGTTGGTACTGTTGTGTGATAATCTGTCTTTTCCATGCTTCCAGTGAGATTTTTATGGTTCATGTAAATGTAGAATGATTACTTGAAATACAGCTGGTTGTTTTAGTAGGATGGTTATTTAGTCAAATTAGTTTCCTCTGTATAACTTGTTCTGCAGTCACACAAAAAGTTGCAGCAGTGCAGGGCTGTGAACAAGGACCCTGGTGGGTTTTTGTTCTCCTTGCTGGTCTCTGTAGTATTTATCATATGACAGCTCTGAAGTCACTGGATACCGATGGCATTGATACATTGCATTCCCTTCCAGTGTGTCATTCTCTAAGGATATATCTGGAACCCAAGGGTGGCCTCCTGACAGATTGATATGGGAAATGTAGATTCAGTTTTAGCAGTAGCACGATCAAGACGCTATGATAATGTGAATATGGATTTAAAATAACTCTTTCTGGTTCTTTAGATCATTACAATCCATTTACTCAACTAAATCCCTTTGTGGCAACCAAATATGAATATACTTCAGGTATAAGAAAAATGCCTTGAAGCTTTTACACTCATTTCCTCCGAGGGTGTAAAGAATGGCATTTGATTGGAAAAAAAAGTTTTCATCCTAATATAGCTGTTCCTCTGAAACCGTGCTTTCCCCTTTTGTGTTAGAGATTGTGTAAACTTGTTTCTTACTGTCTGTCTGATATGTATTGATTTCATTCCATTGGTTCTATGTTATTAGACTATATGTGGATTTATAGACTGATGTGAAATTAAAGTTTTGAATAGCAGATAAACAGTGTATCTTGGTTCTCTTTCTGTAACTCTCCCTCTTCTCCTTTCCTGGCTTTCTCTCTTGTGTGATACTCCTTATCAGATTCTTTTTGTGGTCCTCAAGCTTACCCTAACGCTTCTCATTTCCGCAATGAGCCTTCTTCTGTAGCTGGTCTATTTGGAGGTAGGTAACAGGATACAGCCGTACCATGCACACAGAAGTTTGAATGTGTTGTGTGCCTAGAAGTAGTAGGCATGATACTGACTACAGAAGTGCCTTGTTGTAGTGGCTCCAACTATTATTCATGTGTTTGTGCCAGGTGTGTGGTCACGAATGGTATGTATTTTTTCAGTTTGTGCCAAACTAAGGCTTATTTAGTCTAAACATGAAATGAGTATCTCCCCATTTCAGGATCTCTTGTGCTACATACCACACAAAAGACATGCATGTTTATAAGTATCTTCTCATCTTGCTCTACCTCATTGTTTTTAAGATAAAGGGATTGGGATGTTCGTGCTGCTTATGGCAATTTTGTTGATATATTACTCTTAAACAGTGCACTAAACTAGTGTTAAGCTTTGCAAATAGAACAGGGGAAAGAGGTCTCTGCTGCATTAAAGTACTGGCTAATCATTTGTGTAGTTGTGTCACGTCTGTGTAGTAAGCCCATACTGGTGCTGGTTCTAGAACACTGTCCTGATAGTTGCTAGAGAGACTGTGGGCTGTCCAAACCAGGTTGAACAGGGTGTGTTAATATTGCAGCAATGCAAGGCTTAGGAATACCTTCAGTAAATGGTTTGTGGAAGGCTTAGTTCTTA
This sequence comes from Struthidea cinerea, assembly GCA_013397865.1. Lineage (NCBI taxonomy): Eukaryota > Metazoa > Chordata > Aves > Passeriformes > Corcoracidae > Struthidea > Struthidea cinerea. Next base: position 599,033 of record VZTI01005060.1, on the reverse strand, counting down.
AAAGCCCCATAAAGTCACATTTTAGTTTAGCGTCTTTGCATAAAAATCAGTGAGAGTCATTTAACAAAAGGTTAAATACTAAAAATGATTCTGTTCCCTTTGTTCCATATTCAAAAAGCAGGATTATTAGTTTCTGTCAAGTCTTGACACTCAAAGAAGTGCCATTAAAAATATTGACCTTTGCACCTTACAAAATACCTGTTAAACAAAATGCTCTGAGTTGGTGGTTAATACCAAGAGTAGGATTTAATCTTTCTCAGAGGCTGATTCAAAGGACTCCTGTGTATTGTTTTGTCTTGGAGATGGTCTCATCTTCTTAGTTTCATAAAACCTGAAACTTCTAAAACGTGAGAGCAGGAAACTCAGCTTGTTTCAGTTGAGGCTGTTTGCTAAAGCAAAATATGAGCTATTGTAAGTCAAGTTTTCTATTGGTACGGGCACGGTTTTAAGAGTTGCAGGACATCCCATCAAAGGAATTCCTATCTGCTGTTCAGAGTCTCTGAAATGGCTTGTTACAACTTGATGGTATCCATGTCATAAAGATACTCATTTTGGTTTGTTGATTATTTACTTTCTCTTTTCCCACATTACTGCTTCCTGTGTTTTGCTGTATGCAGTTTACTTTGATTTGTTTTTAATGAAAACTACATTGTCTAAATTTTAGTGATGGAATTAGTAGTCTTATGTTCCTTTAAGACAAAAAGGAGCAGGTAATCCAAATTTTGGTTTTTTTCTGTGAAGTTTGTTTGAGAATAACATCTCATAGTTACTAATTTTTTTAGGTGAAACATGACTTATTTCAGAAAAACAGTAAGATTGAAATGAGGTGCTGTCCCTGCAAGTGAGACAAAAATCCAAGAAGTGTTATTTTTGTTAGAAACCAGAAGAGCTGGTTTTCAAGGTGGCATTGCTTTTTTTTTTTTTTTGTGCTTTTCATATAAAGCAATAATTACTTCTGTTATTGCCTAAATACTGAGGTGATGCACATGCTTGTGTGTGATCATATATAACATTAAAAAAATACTACAAACAAATGGCTATTATCTTCTGTATTACTGAACTATCAATGCTGCTGAACATCATCTGCAATGCTTCATACTGCAATAGAATTTCAGTGTTGAAAAGTAATTGTGTATTTGTAGCGCACTACAAATACATGGGAGACAAATGGAGTAAGTTTAGACAGCACTAGGAGTTGAAATGTGGCTGTACCTCCCCATATCTTGCCATAATTTCTAGAAATTTGACTGCAAAACATGGTCAACCGCAAAATGTGTGTCAAAAAATAACTAAGAGCTAAGAAAATTATTAGTATTTAGAGTGTCTAATCAAAGGCATTACTAGTTCAGGCACCTTGGGATGGTTTGGATCTTACTCCAGTTGTATCTAAGAGAATTGCTGGGTTAATATAAAACATGGAGGGAATGATTTTCAGTAAAATAATCCTGAAACAGATTCCACACTAGCCAGCTTCTTTTCCTGGAGAAACATGGTGACTTTTCCTCAGTAATTTTATTGTAAGCATGTGGTAAAAGAATAAGGAAGGTGTCAATAATTAATCCAGAGATTAAGCAGTTGCAGGGAAGTATCTTTTATGGCCTGTCTGTCCAGTGTTTGAGACAAAATCTTTCTTTGGAGGAGTAACTTCAAATAAAGACCAAATAAACTGCTTGGTGTCAGGGTGTAATCTGGACTTTTGAGGTATTCCTAGTCTTTCTTCAGTGCTGAACTATTTATTTGGCTTGTCTTGCATGAAGGTGGATTTGTGGGAAATGCTGTATGAAAGCATACAATTTCTTTCTTTTTTCCCCCCCACAGGGTTCACGCCATCTCCTGTTGCTCAACCACAGCCATCAGCTGGCCTTAATGTTGACTTTGAGTCTGTGTTTGGAAACAAATCTTCTAATGTTGTCCCAGATTCTGGTGGTAAGACACTTGCTAAAATAAATGATGTGTGTCCTTTAATTTATTTTATTCTTGATGTATAAATCTCTTAATCTGTATTTACTTACATTACTGGGACAGATTTTCAGATGAAGAAACGAAAGCTGTTTTTAAAAGGTCAATAACAGTGTTAATCAAATAATTTTTCCTTACAGACTATTTCTGCGCTCTGCTGAAATGTTTATACTGACTTCCCTCACTTAAATATTTTGTAAATTAAAACTTCACACAGTGAACAGCCTTAATTTTTATATGCTGTCAGCTGAAATTAAGTCTGTATTCATAGATTGTGGTTGGAAGAGGTAAAATTGCATCTTCATTTTATGTATCTGCAACATGTTTTTTGGCACTTCTTTGCCTCCTCTTTTCACATAGATTGCTTCAGAAAATGATCAGTTAATACACTGTTAATTTGGATTGAATTCATAGTGTTCTTTCTGTTCTTTTGAGCATCTGGAAAGTAGATATTTTCTGATCTTTTGCCATTAGACTTGACATCAGATTTTTTTTGTAAGCCAGTGATTTGCTAAAAGCAAATACATGTTTTTGTAAGATTAAAACACTTTATGTATTTTTTTCTTTGTTCTATGTTTTGACTGCTTTACAGTCATTATGAATCCATTCCATGTAAAATTGTCACATAGGTTAAACCACTGAAGTGAAATCTTATTTCCATAGTAAATATCTTTTTTATCGAGAGGCATAATAAGTTTTGTCCTTCTTGTATAGAGTAGCATCACCAGGTGAAATTTTGTATTTTAGCCATTGTGTTGACCTTTCTGTCTGTGTAATTGAATGCCATGACATTTGTGGGAGGCCTGTGATTCAAATCACTTGTGTTTCTCATTCCAAGGCTTTGATGAACTAGGTGGTCTCCTGAAACCAACAGTGGCCTCTCAAAACCAGAGTCTTCCAGTTGCCAAAGTACCGCCTAATAAATTAGTGTCAGATGATCTGGATTCGTCTTTAGCTAATCTTGTAGGCAGTAAGTATGGAACCGCTAACATGTAAATACTTACCGATTTCTTTTAAACAAACAGAATTTCAGTAGTCTCTTTTTCTCCCTTGTGACAGATTTGGGCATTGGAAATGGAACTACCAAAAAGTGAGTATGCTTAATCAGAAGTTGAGCATTTGGATTTTCATGATAGTAAATTTTCGTGAATGTACATGTTGAAACCTGTGCATAACAAAATGTTAGCCTCTAGAGCATGCGTGGGATTGTACTTCTTGTACAAGGTGTAATGAATTGTTGAGAGTTGACTGTAGACTGAGTGGTAGTGACAGTGATAGCAGCAGGGAAGGTGTCCTGTCTCTGAGTGCTTTCAGATTTTAGGTATATTAAAAAAATTAGTTCCTCAAAATGTTTCTTTGTAGTTGTTGCAGGTAGTCATAGCACTCCTTAAATACTTGGTGTGATCTGAGTGTGAGCAGAGCAATATTAAAGATTGTGAAACTGCATCCTTGGTCTTGAGGCTGACCTTTAGACAAATGAATTTTGAAGCAGGGTGTGTGTGTGTGTTCAAGGATAGTGAACATCTGCTCTAGCAGCAAAGTTGAGAAATGGGATTGGGAAATTTCAAGCTTATTGGGACCATCTGTGCCACCTCTGAAATAATTCAGAAATCTAATATTCTGTCTTGAAATCTAACTCAAATATCTTGACGAAAGTCAGATACACTAACTTACCTATTCTGGGCAACTTGACTGAGATGCTGAGGGGGCTCGTGCTGAACATATTTTCTTACTTTTCCAAGTCAAAACATGTTGTCACGAAACTTTTTATCAACTCCTTTGCTAAATGAGCTTCATTAATAAAAGGAGCCTCATTCCCAAGTGGAAATGGTGTTTACATGAGGAAGTTTTATAAGAAAGTCCAATGTTTTCTAACAATTTTTTTAAAAAATTTATTTGAAGTGATGTAAACTGGACTCAGCCAGGTGAAAAGAAACTAACAGGTGGTTCCAACTGGCAGCCCAAGATTGCACCTACAACTGCGTGGAACGCTCCCACATTGGTAAGCAAATGCTCATTTTAAAATAGTGAGTTCCCTGCAATTTAGATTTGCAGGTTGATGTATAATGGATGAATTTGAAAACGGCCTATCGTTGCAGTAAAAGGGTAATAGAAAATTGAAGAAATGGTCAGTTGGAGGTGTGTATGCTGGGATTTGTTTTTCTTGGCTGTGTGATTCTAGTAAACAGTTTGTGATGTGACATGAAGGTTTAGCACAAACTTTAGTAGTGTTTTAGCAGCCTCTCACATGGTGTGGTGGGGGCCTCTGGGTTTCACTCATTGGACTTTTCAAGTGCATGTAGAGACAGGATAAGGGGCAGTGGCTTTGAACTGGCAGACGTCAGCTTTAGATTAAATACTAGGAAGAAATTCTTTAGTGTGAGCATGGTGAGGCACTGGCACAGGTTTCCCAGAGAAGCTGTGGATGCCCCAATTCCTGGAAGTGTTCAAGGCCAGGATGGATGGTCTAGTGGAAGGTGTCCCTGCCCATGGCAGGGGGGTTGAAACTAGGCGATCATCAAAGTACTTTGCAACCCAAACCATTCTCTGAGTTTATGACATAAAACTCTGGATTCCAAGGAGTGAGGAGGCACTTTGCAGTCTGGAAAAGCAGAAGTGTGAAAGTGCCCTTTGGGTGCACTGATAGGTCATGCATCATTACATTGCAACTCGGCCTGCCCTGGGTGTGGGAACTGGCCCCACTGATACTTGCAGAGGTGTCTGAGGCTACAGCTTTCTTAATGTGCATAACTACTGCTTTCCTGCCCCAGTGTGTGCAGTTGCTTTTAATCCATGTCAGTTTTGATGAGCAAGTTCATGTCTATTTTAACAGGTAATATTGGCAAGGATTTTGGGGTAGCAGTGTAGGAGGTGGGCTTTTAATCACATGTTAAGACTTTACAGAAGTAGTTTTCACAATGTTCACAGAACATTTTTGCATGTGAATCCTACTCACCCTTTCACCAATGACCTGGAGAACTGTACATGGACAGAACAGGTAACAAACTGCCCCCAAGGATTTATTGCATCTGGCTCTGACTGGGGGAGGTTGAATCCACAGTGTAGTAATGCAGCATTGTGGATTTGGAAAGATAGAACTTGTCTCCCTGGATCCACCACCTCTTCCCTACCAGGTGTCCCCTATCAACTCACTACACTTATTTAGGGAGAAATGCATTAGTGGATCTTACTGGAGGGTGTGTAGCTATTGAAGAAATTGTAGTACTTACCTGCTTTAATGACTGGTGGTTTGAGTTTACCTGTGTGCTTGAATCTGTTTAATAACTCATGTCTTATATCTACATCTTGTGATAAGTCATTACATTTAACAGCTTTTATTATTGAGATACTGTTGAGACACTTCCTGTGAAACTGTTCTATAAACATAAAAAACTTGAAAAAGAAATAATGGGAGGGGGAAAAAAAAAAGCTTTGTTTTCCTCTGCTGGTCCATTTATTGTGGAGTTGCTGCTGCTTGCTAAATAAATATGCTTTTGAAAATCTTTGGTATAAAAGGCATATACCAAATAAATGGACTATGCAAACCAGTGTCAAACCTAACAACAATGACAGTATCACAGGTGTGTTGTCTCAGTGAATGACTTGAATTACAAGAATGTGTTGGAGTAAACATTTAATGTATTTGTGAACTAAAATGCTATCTGTGTATATTCTGTTGTGTAAGTATTTGCTTCTAATCCAGTGTTATTGCATTATGTAATTGTTCTCCCTGGGAAATACAGAATGGCATGCATTTTCCACAATACGTAAGTGAAACAACCCACAGCCTTTTTGCAATCGACTGGCATGCTGATATTAACCACTGCTGTTGCAGAATCTCATAACCTCCTCGCTATTTACACATTTCTCATTTGAAAATCTTTGGTGTGCCAAAAATTGAGCTTTTCCTAGCATACACAAACTTCATAGGTGGTGTGCAGGCTCTTGACTCGAATGATGGCATGGGAAATACCAAGATTATTTTTCCTTGCTTTAAACTGTACCATCTGCTGCCAGAGAGCTGGGGTGTGTGTCTGTGCTGCCTTTAATGCATTTGGTGAATTTTGAATGAAGATAAAAATATTGTGTTTGAATAACTGCATGAAACCTCACAGGCTTCTGTTATACATGGCACTTGATCCACATTTATGGTAGATCTTGATATTTTAATATTTTTTTTAAGTGGGGAGAGACCAATATGTCATTAATGCTCATATGAAAAAAGAAAATTAATGCAGATAGTTTATAGAGGGCAAGAAATAACCTGTGCTTGCTGTCTGAGGAATGCAGGCTTTCATTTTGAAGGACTTTTTTTTCTTTATGTCAACAGTAATATTGGTCTTTCCCTGTGTGCTGTTTTTATTCCAGGGTAACTCTGTAACTAAAGGGTGGTAGGTCCATATTTGAGCACTCAACAATAAGTTTATTCAGCATATTTGTGTAGGTGTGTGTACACAAGCAACACAAAAAAAGATGGTAATTTTCAGGATAACTTTGCCCACTGACTGAAATATATGGCAAATACACTGTCCAGATGATTCTCTATCTGTTCTCATGGCAATTGAAAAGCCAGTGGCACTGGTTCTACTATGTAAGAAAAAGCAGCTGATACCTTAGAACTGAATTCAGAAGCACCTTTCCTGATGCCCTATTCTTGATGAAACAATTTATCTGCTTTAATTAATCCAGTATGATTAATGGTTTATCATTTGCCTCTTTTCTGTAGCAGTAATGTTTGTGTACCAAGAAATGCTTATGGTGTTTGTCTTGAATAGAAATCCCCACAGCAAAAGCATGAAAATTACTGGTTTTTTTCTAAAAGGGGAGACTAACAGGAGGTGGAGTGGATAGACAGCAAGCTATCTGAATACCTGTAAGCACTAGTTTAGTCTGGGGAAAAAAAAAATTCCAACTTTTTTGTCCTTGTAATAGTTAGTAGTAATGTAAGAAGTGGATGTTAAGCTGTAGAATAAAGAATATGGGTAAGAGATGAAGAACTGTCTTAATATTTCTGAGAGTTATCAGCTGTTTTTCTACATGTATATTGCCAAGCTGTTTACAAAACATAAATTCACCCAGGATTTGTCTGTTGACAGCAATTGTACTGTACCTTCATAAAAGTACAGTAAGTACATCAGGGTATAAACGTATCTGCCTAGTACTGAGAGGACTTCCAGCATGTTCAAATGCAGTGAATGAAGTGAGTGAGGGAGAGGGAATGCAAACTGGCTATTCTTGTGAGAGTCTAATTTATATCAAAGCCTGCTAGGAGAATCCCCATAGTGTGTCCATCCTGGCTAAAGAGGATTCCTTTAAGTGTCAGCAGAAGCAATGGTCTCTTGGTCTTTCAAATTCTCTCAAGACTCCTTGTGTAACATTACTTTTGTTACTGAAATATAAGTATGTACTTCATGGGGTTAAAAGTGCTTCTGCTTCGTGAATATTTTCTCTCAACCTTCTCTGAGTCTTGTACTGTGTCCTCTAAATGGGATGTTGAGAGAGTGGTACTTGCAGTTTAGTTCAGACAGCCAGAATCCTAACCTGATACAGGCAAAATACATTATTAGAGATTTGCCAAGATGGCCCAGAAACTTTAGCTTAGGTGTTGTATTCCATCTGAAATGATTAGGATACACTCTTAACACCAGACTGAAAATCCTATTTATTCTTTGCTATGTTCATAATAAGCTGAGTGCTGCAGTTGATCCTTAGAAAGCAATGTCTTACAGTATGCAGCTGATCTCTTCTCCTCTCAGTTCATCACTGTTTATCACACCAGGCACCCCCTGTAATGGCCTATCCTGCCACAACGCCTACAGGAATGATGGGCTACGTGATGGTGAGTGGAATTCCTACAACTCCAACCAGGCAGATGCTGTGTATTGTTTGATTGCTTATAGTTTGGTAGCTCTTGTTTTCCTGAACTATTCTACTGAAGACTGAATTTCAGCTCCCATTCATTTATTCTTCACCAAATTATTAACTTCTGGTTTTCTGAACCACTTACATGGTGTTTGTCTGAAATTGTCTGCCCTTCCTTACTTCACTTGTTTTTTTAATAAACTTCTTAAAATGGAACTAGATCTTCTTAAAGGTCTCTTCCAACCAAAACCATTCTGTGATTCTATGAAAATTAACAGTGTGTCTGTTCTTGGTGGTCTTTATTGGCATAGAAATAAGTGTATCATAGAAGTAAGTTTATATGTCAGTATAAATAGCTGCTTTCAGAACAGAAATGTTTTCTTGGTGAAGTGAAACCTTCCTTAAATACCTTCTGCTGAGGTTGGGAGCAAGTATCTGTGATGATTAATGCTACAAAAGTGCAAGTTTGTGACACTGCAATATGGTGTGGTTTTGGTTGAGAATTGGATCTCTTAGTGGCAAACCAGTACCTCAAGGCTTTTGACATAAACCTGACCTTTCTGCTTTTTGCTCTGAAAGTTTTTGTTCTTACCTTAAATTTTAAAACATTCCTAAATGAAATGCCTTAGTTCTTCTTTTTAGTATGACTTTGATGCAGCACAGCTTTCCTGAGTGAATAAAAGGCAAGAAACTAACTTCCTTCAAGCAGTTAGTCTGTTAAATGCCTCACAGATTAAAGGAAAAAAAAAGTTTCATCATATAACTAAATTAGTTTAATGACTTATAACTTGTATATGCTCAGTTAGTGAACTGCAGAAGTGGCCAACTGTGTTCTTGCAGGCCTCTTGAGACAGTATCATATATCATATCATTCGCCATTACCCATCCATGAACTCCCATATTCTTCATCAAAGCTGCTATGCTTAAACTAACATTAATGTGGATTCAAACTTGATCTACACAACTTTGCACTTATGGTACCAGCAGCATTTTCATAGTTACTTTGAGTCAGCAGCAGGGGAAGGTGACCTATGTAGTGTATAGGAAGTAATCTTTCTTGTTATGTCATGCAACTTTTGTTGTGGGGTTTAAATGCCAATGTGAAATGGGCACTGAAACTAAGGAGCTGTCGCTCTCTTACCCTGCGTTGCTGCTGCTTGTTCAAACACGTGCAGTATCTGAGCAGGTGGGTGAGATGGGCCATTACAGAATGACCAGTGGGCTCTGTAGCACATCCTGAAATCTGCCCTGGCTCATTCAGACTTTATGCAGGACACTTACCATGAGGAATCTCTGAAATGTTGACTCAATTTACAGCCCTTGCTGTAATACCTTTTAGTTTTTCCTAAAAGCGGTGGGGACCATAGTTCTGAGGATGGTCTTCTCTAAGTGCGGGCTTTTCCCTTGGTGTAAGCATGCTGGGACAGGCAGCTTCCTTAGAGCCGTAGCACTGTGCCTGGGCGTTCCCTGGCTGCTGCTTCCTGTGTCTTCCTTGGGCCAGCAGTTGTTCAGTTGTTCTTATATTTTTTTTATAGGGTGTTTTCATCAGGGTCAGTTTCTTGAATGGGTTCATCCTGTGATTGCCCACACAGCTGGTTGGCATGATAGGAGCACCACAACCACCAGGATTAGTCAGGGAAAAGCTGCCTGCAATGGGGATTGCTTCAGTAGGACTGCTGCTGGCTGTCAACCCAAGCCTGAGGGGAATGCCAAAAGCAGTGCCAGAGATGGGCATCTGTGTTAAATATAACCTGACTTGTAAGACCATTAATACACATTAAACTCGTAATTGGCTCAGCTGGAGTGTTGGTAACGCTTTGACTTTGATTGCACAGTGACTTAACATTAATTGCACGTACAGCTCTCAGTTTTCAATTTTGTCCTGAGCTCTTATCAGCACTGCACTGCTGTCTGTAAAACTGTGCTTGTGCTTTCAGAGGCAGTCAGGGAAGTGCTGTCTGACCTCACTTTTGGGTGCAGAAGGACCAGCACAAATGCTTGTCTAACAAGTGTTTTAGTGCTTCAGATCTTTGCAGCAAGAGATTGAATGGGCTCAGTTGTTATTGAGATAATTCCTTGGAAAGGCTCCAATGTTCCTTTCTGGTAATGTTTATTTTCAGAATATTGTAGAAAGATCTCACATGATTGCATATCTCAAACATGACCAAGACTTTTCACCCATTTTGCCATTTTCCTTTATTTCCATAAAAACTAGCAGTGTATTAATGCTGTATGTGATTTCATGCTGTCTGGGTTTTTTCAGCCATCACAGATGGGAGGCATACCAGTAATGACACAGCCAACTTTGATATACAGTCAGCCAGTCATGAGACCACCAAACCCCTTCGGCCCTGTACCGGGAGCACAGGTGTGTATATTCAAATTATTGGTGCTGGGAATGAATTACACATGAGGCAGTTTCTTGAGAAGTATATTTAATATGTTAATTTTATACATAGATATAATTATTTCTTATTTCTGTTGGACAAATTATTGCACAACTCCAGTGGTTCATGGGAGGCTTGCTTCCTATCTGCTTGTATCCATGTCGGCAGCAGCAAGTTTGTGTTACCAAAGCAAAGAGGGTAGGTTTTTTTCAGGCATTATTTTTCTGGGAATGTGACAATGACAAAGGACAAGAAAAGTTGATGTCTGTGCTCTTTGCTGAAGACGGGCTTTTTCCCCAAAGTCATGTTCCATGCTGCTTCACCCTCAGAGTGTGGCTTTGTGAGATTGGCTATTACAGCTTTTTCCTAAGGATATATGTCACTGTTCTTTCCCTTGTTACGCTTAAAAGCATTAGATTATAAAGTACCCAAGGTGCAAGGTGTGTGCTTGTATTACAGCATTTTGCAGGGGCCATACAGGGTGTGTGTAGCCTTTTATGTCCATGACTGCATTAGATGGTTTTGAAAAGATTGTGGAATCAAGCTTGGTGAAACCTCAGCCCAACACCTAGTTGTTGGTCCTGACCATCTCAGTGGGAGGCACATGGCACATCCATCTAGTTTTAACCATGCTGGTCTCCAGTGGGTTTAGTGTTCCTCCATGGTTTTGCAGGAGACTGCATTTGCAGCACAGTGAAGATGTGCAATAGCAATACCAATCTACCTGGCCTTTCCCTGTTACGTGCTATCTTAAATGGAGCGTTCCTTAAAATCGCCTGGTTTCCTGCTTCTGGGGATGTTTTGTGTCCAGATTCATTACCTAACCCACTGGAATGAGAGTGCTGAAGGGCCGCTCTGAATTGACTGCATCAATACTGGAGTTAAATACATACCTGTTACTGGTTTGTTTTACTGTTTGCTTTACAAATGTCTGTCACTGGGAAATTTCTATCTGAACTCACTTTTACAACCCAATAGGCATCTGGAGAGGGGCTTTTTTTACAGTAGGAAAAACATTTTAAAAAGTAGGAGAAAGATGGGATGGATAACCTTGAACACTTTCATACTATTTTTGGAAAATTCTGAGATCATTAAGACCTTGTGTTTGTGAACTGCAGTTAGAGGCAGAGCCAAGTTTAGCTGGCAGACTGAAGCTCCAGGATTAACAGTGTGGTTTTACTTACCCATCAGATGTTTCTTTTTCAAAGTTCACTCTGTACCTCAGACTTCTATTTGAAAAATGAAATAAATTGTGTGTGTATTTTGATCTCACTATAAAGAGCTCTGTAGGTGACTGTTTAAAAGCATTCATGTATAACTTCACCTAGGTATAGGTTGGTGTAAGTGCAGGGTTTGGGACTAGACTGTAGAGGGAAGAGAATTCAGCAGTAAGCTGGAACTAAAAAGAACCTCTCAAGCATTTTTCAGTGCCTCAGTCTGATCCTTTAACAAGAAAGATTCTACTGTGTGCTGCCAGTGGGTAGTGTGTCCATTGTCTTCTTTAAAATACAGCCTGGTGGATAGATTTTTTTTTTTAAATATCTTTTTTTAAATGCTTTGTCTGAAAGGGATGCTGTTAGATTTCTTTAGCTGGAAATGCAGTTTTCAACTGACTTTTTCTTGGACTTCTGAGAGCTGTTTTGCACCTTCACTGTCACTTAAATGATTTGGTGTTTTTCACATGGGTTTTATACCATTTCAAGAGGACAGATAGTGTTTATGACAGTTTTTAAATATTGACCAAGTAAAAGGATCCTCAAGGAGAGGAATTTTTCCTACATTAAAAAAAAAATTGAAGCAATTCTTAAAAAAAGAACCTGCCTACCTGCCTGATTCAGTTATGAACAGGTAGATGGGTCTGAATACCTCAATGAGCCTTTCTGCTTCATTTGACATTGCAGGGCGTGGCCTAGGTTGAATCCCAGCTGGCTGTCAGAACAGGAGAAAGAGGAATTAGTCACAAGTGAGGTGTGTGGAGCTATATTTAGTCTCTTCTCTGACAATGTTTGGCTCCTGTGAGAATTAATTTCGTTGAAAACACACCCTTTGAGTCAGCATTTGCTGTGACCAAGAAGGGTTTTCCCTGAGACACACAGTCTGTGTTGCTGGAAAGTGTTGAGTTTTCAGAAGCCTGACATCAGTAAAGCATCTTCCAGCTAATGAAACAAGGACTTCATGAGAGAGCTTCCCCGTACACAGCAGGGTTTATTAATGTAAAGCCATGGAAAGGAATTACACTTTTATCACACTGAAATTACTGTGTGCTGAGTCTTGAGGCTTTTCTGAGAGTGTATTTCACAGTTTAAGTTTAGTTAATAATCTTGTTGTGCCAGAAATAGAAAAAGGAAAGTAAAAGAAATAGAAATGTGTGTTCTTGGGGTAAGTAAACAAATCTTACAAAATAAGTAATGGTTATCTGAAAGGCACACAGCTCAGACTGCCCACATGGATCACTGTAAACACCATTATTCTAATACTGGTTTTGTCCATGGCATCATCACTGCCAAAAACTAAATTGTTTTTCATATTTACTTTTAAAGCACCAGATTGTATCACCTCCAGTCTCCCAATAGATCTTGGATGTTGTCTACAGTAAAGAAAGCTGAAGGTACTTAAAAGCATGATGACAGATATGAAGTTGTTGCCAAAAAATTTATTGCCAAGTTGTAGTGAGTTGAGAACAGACTGGGAAAATAGGCGTCTTAATGTTGTCCAGTTTCTGTATGAATTAAGCTGTTGTTCCTAACTTGATACTCTCAAGGATTAGTCTTAATAAATACGTTTTTTCTATCTCTAGATATACCTGTTTTGCTTCTCTTCCAAGTGTTCTCTTTACATTCTTGCAACTTTTTTTCCTAATTGTTGCAGTTAAAAGCAAGGGTAGTTTGGTTTTTAAGGGCAAAATAATTTAAAATAATTGAGAATGAAACTAGAACAGTTGCTTCTTTGAAAATCTGAGTGCTGAAGGCATCCATAGTTTTGAAAGGTGTGTAATTTTTCTTTGAAAATATTTATCCTGCATTAGGGTCAGTATTTCCTGCCTGAGAAAGAAGTAAGTTTTCATCATGATAAAACAATGGGCATTACTCACTGCAAACTATTACTTGGTGCTATCCAGAACAGTGAGAATGGTTGGAGTTGCTTGATTACATTGTAGCTGGTGAGGGGGAAGTGTGTGTGTATGTCTGAGGAGGGGGCAGGCTGAATCAGTGGTTCAAGCAGAGGGATGGCAGATGTGATACAGCAAATGCAGAATGTTCCAGAAAAGCCAGATCTGGCTGATGTACAGGGGCTGGAATGTAGCTGCCTGTCCCAAGGCCTCAGTGTTGCATTGTGCAGCAGCAGGGCTTGACTGTTAAACCAACAATGGTGGTGTGTTGGCCAATACAAAATGGTACAATTGTGACAAATCCGTGTGCCTTCATATGGCACACGTTCTGGTGTGATTGTCCCCAGAAGGACGTAGCCTTAGGAGGGTGAAGGAGATGGGTAGTGCAAAATTTAATATTTAAAATAGAATAAAGAAATCACTCAGCCTACTGCTAACATCTATTGTAACACTGCAGTTGTTAACACAGCCAGTTGTACAGGGCAAGTAGCAGGAGTGATCACCTGGGTGATGGAGAATAGTAAATGTGCGAATGAGTAAGTTGGTTTGGTGGGTGGGTGTGTTTTGTGGTTGTTTTTTGGCTGGGTGTAGGCGGGGTTTTTCTGAAGGGTGTTTGAAACTGTAAGAAGAGGGTAGGAAGTTCAGGACAGACTTACGCCAGAAAGTAGACCTTACAGATTATTGCTTTGTCACATTACCCCTAAAATATATGCTAAAACAGCTTGACAGACTTGTTTCATGGGAAACCAGAATGTAGCTAGTGATGGGAATCAGCCCAATGCTCACTTATGGACGGGTTCTTAGGTTTTACTGTGAGTCCAGGGAGCTTTGCCTTTGTTGGAGGCAGTGAGAAGTGAGGCTGATGTTGGAGGTGAGACTAAGCTGTCTGAGCAGCGCAGTGCGGTGCATTTCACACCACACAAGCTCTGGGCAATAGGGGCACTGAATCCACAGCTCCAGTTAGATCAGCACGAGAGAAACTGATGGGCAGTGCTGTTGTTTTAAATGCTTCTCCTTAGAAACTGCTAAGGTCGGTCCTGGTGTTCAGATCTGTTTATAAACAGTAATCTGGAGAGGTGCAATGTAGGAAACTGTCTGACTATACTTTCCATGTTTTTTTTTTAGGCATCCTTTTTAATAATTAGAGAAATCTTGTTAAAATGTGTATTTACTGCAGGATGCTGTGTCTTGTAGGAATTTAACTGTGGCATCTAGGTAATAGTATTGTCAGGGGTTTTTTTCTCGGATTTTAACCTGAACAGACTTCCTGAAATTTCACGTGTGTCTGGTTACGTGCTGATGTTGCACAAGTGACTCTAACCTACCAGTCTTCCACACTGCTTTCAAACTGGGACATTACTTTGGACTTGATATGAGTTGGAGATTTGCCAGCTTAGTTTGATAGGACTTTTAATATATGACTTCAAGGCATTTGACCATGAAGAGGAAGAATGTCTCCTGAAATCAAGTGGCAGCAGGCACGTCTTGCTGAAGTTAGGACTATTGGACTGTATCACTAGTCTGCCTCAAATCCTGGAGAGCGGTGGGATGTGCTGGGCTATGGCTTTCCAAAGGGAAGAACCAGGTTTAAGAGGGGAAATTCTGACACCCTGAAACTGCTTCTCAAGCACTTCCCATTCTGTCTCATGACTTTTCCATAATCTATTTATGATGACTGGATCTGAGTGCCCCATTGGGAGCGGGGTTTCGGGAGGAGATGAAGATTCCAATGCAGATCAAGCATGTACTGATCCTGAAGGAAGTCCTTCTGCTCATGTGGTTTCTGAGATAGACATTCGTGTGAAAAATTTAAATGTGCGATGGCAATATTTGCACTCTGAGCACTTCTGCAAGCAACTCCCATAAGCAGATTCCCTCTCATGCATAGGTTGGCAGGTGCCTGGCATTTCCAAAGGAAAAGGTCTTCATGCAGTGTTTTTTGCCATGGGCATGGAGTGCAAGTCACTTGGTTCTGAACAAATTGTTCCAGTGAAGAACCCAAACTAGAGGATGCTGACTTTGATTTGTAGCTGCAAAAACATGCATGTTCTACCCAGAGAGAGGGCAAATAGGATTTAATAAATCACCATTTATAACGGGAGAAGTACTAACACAGAAGGAAAAATTAAAGCAACAAATAGCAGATACTCCTGCAAGTACAGCCTGCAGATTATTGGTCCTTCCCAGCAGCAACAGCTGGAATGCCAATATTACCCACCTCTAAGTTATGTGCTTTATATGACTGAGTTTGTGGTGTGGTGCTTTAGGTATATGGCTGTAGGGTGCAATTTTTATGAGTGTACAGACTATCAGTCACAGTCTTCAGTTCTCACCTAAAATGGCTGCAGTAGCAGTTGAAACTCTCATCTTTTTTCCTTTTTTTTTTTTTTTTTTTTTTCCTCCTACTCACAGAATATATCCCATGTTCTCCTTCCAGGTCCTAAATTGAGAATTATCTATTCTCTGCTGTCCAGCCTCTTTTTATATGCATCCTATTATGACACGAAAAGATGCTGAGAGCTATTCCTTCTGGAGAAACCATCTGGGAAGCTGCCATGCTCTGGCCAGACCCCAGCATCATCTCTCCCTGCCAGGCTGTAGTTTTCCCAGTAAAGCAGGGAGAGAACTAACCTGTTTCACAGGAATCAGGCTGAATGTTTTGTATCTTCTTTTGAAGAAAACTGCTGTGAAAGTGAGAGGTTATCTTCTTGTTTGGCAAATGCTACTGGCGTTTCCTTTCTGGAGGGTCATGTCCAGCTTGTTTCTGCATTACATGAACCATTGAAGAGGCTTCGTTTTCCATATGACCAAACACCTTGTTTTAATAGTTGATTTCTGCCAAGTTTGCCTCTTAACCTCCCCTTGTCCTTTCATTACACGTTCAGCTTTCATATTCTGTCATTCTGAGACCTTGTTTTCTTTTTCTTTCCCTTTCTCTGTCGTCTTTCTTACTAGCTGTCTGCAGCATCCAGCCCTTCCAGTCAGAGTCCTCACAGAGCCTCAGGAAAGGATCCTTTTGCAGAGCTCTCTCTCCAGGATTTCTTGTAGAACAACTTAGGTATTGTCCATTATTCTGGGGAGATGCTGGTGTTTGTGGTATGCAACAAAAATAAAGTTCTAATTCAAGTTTTATTAACATAGCTAGAACTGTTTCTGAAGGAAATAAAACCAAATCTTGTTGAGTTGGAAGCACTGTGGAAGTGACTTGGAAACTCTGTGTATTTAACTTCAGCAGTGTGAAGGCTGACTGAGTGTTTTTGCTTCAGTCCATTGGACATGGAACCAGCTCATGTGGTACTTGCTGCAGCTAGGGAGAAGGAACTGGTGCTGCCTGGTATTTACCATCTCATCAGGACAATGTTCGGAGTTCCCCGTTAGCAGCAGAGCCCTGAGTGCTGCTGGCAGAGTGCTCGTGTGCTTCCCCATGGCTTGAGCAGAGAGTTCCCTTTGTGAGGGGGAAGTGCTTGTTTCACGTGTGCCAGGGATCCATTTTGGTACAGAGGTGCACTGGAGGAGTTGTGTTGTTTTTTACCAGTCAGGGGCAGGTGGGAATTAAATAGTAAAATGAGTGAAAACATGAAAAAGAAAGTCAAGAATTCATAGTATAAAGTAGGCTTATTGCACACACCAGCTGCTTTTCTTTGTGCACATCTTCTGGTTCAACATGAAGAATGACCCCGAGTTCTCTTCGTAATGGTGTTGGTCTGTGTTGTGCTGCTGCTGGTGACAATATTGCATGGATAACTAGGTGGGTTTTATTTTTAATGCAGAGATGTTCCAAAGGCTGGTGTCGTTGGAAAAACATCCTGATGGCTTTTTGTTGTTTTTTTTTTATTTCTGTTCAAAACTTCAGTTCATGGGGTAGCTTGGGCATCAGAAGAATGGAAATGTTTGAAGAAAACAAGTTTATAGTGAAGTCCTACTTCTGTTGGATGTTAACCCAAGGGTTTTTCATCTTTCCAGATTCAGTTTATGTAACTGTGTTAGATGGAAGAGAAAGGAACATTTCCAAAAAGATGTGCTCAGCAGTAAACTCCCAGGAAAACAAAATGAACTTCAGTCTCTCAAACTCTCCTCTTCCATTAAGTGATGCAGTGAAATGATGAAGACCAATGAAGGAAGCTGCGACACCTCCGTAAGAAGACATCAGTACACAACACACAGCCAGGAATTGCCATGAATTAAGACCAAGATCTATTTTTGTCCTGGTGACTAACACGTCAATACTCTCAGCTTCTAATAATATCCTTAATTGGTAACGTACGAAGAGAAGCCTTTATTCTGGAAATTGATATTGGTGTTTGGAAATGCTGTCTGGATTGGAGATGTGTCGTTTACCGTAACTCGAAGCAAGACTCTGGGCAGGGGAGGGTCAAATCCTAACTCTTTAATTCTGCAGTTACCTTTTCTTCAGTCCTCACAAATGTAGGCACAGCAGTAATAAAAAATTAACTTTTTTTAAAAATTATATATTCAGTTTGCAGTAGACATTCCTTATGTATTATTGTTTGTATTTATTTATGATTATCAATTTAACATTAATATTGTATCAAAAAAAACCTCCTTATGAAAATGAGTATGGATGTATACAGTATGTCTGATTTTTATCCACAAAGAATGAATCTGATTCAGAATGCTTTTCAGCTGACATACAGAGCACTAAATATTTTAAAGGTCTGAATCTAATGAATTCTCAGTATATATGGGAATTAGGGAAGAGCTGTAAAACGCATTAATCCTTATAGTCAATTCTGTGCCTAGGATTTTGCAAGGGAACAGTTAACTGACTAGAAGAAGCACTACATTTTTAATTCAGCATTAGTGCATTGGGAAGGAACTTTATTGCTTTGTGCTTGGCATGTCATTATTTTTACATTTGACATTATAAGGCCTTTCCAAAATGAATGTGAGGAATTGCTTTCACTTTAAGACTTTCCTTCTTTTCTGTAAAAAAAATAAATTGAGGTGTTGTGTGTTGGCGGGGAAAGCTTTTTCATTTGGCTCGTGCCATGTTTATGATCATGTACCTTTTAAAAGTAAAAAAGGGGAAGTAGCTTCCTTATATATGTCTAGTGGGTATTTAGTTCACGAGGAATTAAAGTAGCGCTGTTGATCGGTGCTTTGTGTAAATACATCATAACTTTTGGGCGGAGTGGGGCCTTCAGAAGGATAGTCAATCATATGAAAGCAATTCTGTACATGAATTAAGCATACTTGCTGCATTGTCTCTGCAGATTCTATTTTTGTTTAAAATATTAAAATGTATGTTAGCAAAAATGGGTGGATTTTCAAATAAAATGCAGCTTCCACAGAACTTTTGTTACGGTATGAAAGTCTGAGGTGCTTCTTTTCTTTTTGCTGCTTAAAATGTGCACTGATAATTGCTTTGTTTACTTAATAAAATACCAAATGTATTTCATACATGCATATTGTATTGCAGGAAGTGCAGCACTCTGAACCTGTGGCTGATGCGATCCATGCAGCCTCTTCCCTGGGCTGTCGTCACGGACAGCCTCAGTGCTCCAGTAACAAGGTGTCTCCTTCCTGACCTAACGTGGTATTTCACCATCTTCTAGTTTTTCAAAATTTTCACGGCAATAAACTTGTACTATTTATAACTGAGCCATAAATATGTCCCCAAAAATTATTACTGTTATCTTCCCTAATCTTCCAGCAGAAGGTAGTGCTGGAAAAGCTATGAACAGTTTGCTGAGACCATCTTCTGCAATTAGACACAGGGAGAGCTGATAGAAGTGGAACTTTCCTCCTCACAGCAGCCTGAGGCTTGTCCTGGAGGCCAGGGTATCATAAACTGACCAGTACCGGTTGGTAGATTTAAAATTTCTTTCTAAAAGCATGAATAAAAAAACGCTGAACCTATTACAGAGTATGTAATGCACACACCCAGATCTGGGAAGTTTCATACACAGTTTACTAAAATTTTGCCTTCCTACCACTGAGGCTTTCTGTGCTCTCAGAGAGCAACTCAGTTTTGCTTGTGGTCAGAATATAAAAAAAGGTGAATTGTCTGAATTGGGGGTCAGCTGGAAAAAAAGGTGCACATCTGTGATGTGTTAGTTACATCAGTAACTACCAGGGTACAGAGTGTTCTGAAACACAGTCCAGACCTTGCATGAAGGAAGAAGGTAGACCTTCGTCCTCCTCTAGAGCCTGATGTGCTGGCTTATGGTAAAACAGATGCCAACCTTCTTTTTAGGTCTGTGGTGCTCTCTGCAGAGTCTAATTTGAGGCTTTTGGCTGAGGATAGATCTGTGTTCCTAGATCTGTTTGATCCCTTGGACTCTTTGTGTGGCTGTGGACGTGAGGGTGCAAATCATGAAAGCGCCAAAGAATTGCAGACACCCAGACCCATGTCTTCTGCAGGGATGAACTCCCGTTACCCTTTACTGCTCACTCATTGTTGCTCTGTGTTCCTTGAAACAGCTGCTGTGCAGATTAGGCTTTCTTGCTGAAAGCCTTGCTAAAAACCCTTGCTTTTTGGTTTACTCTTCGGAGACAAACTGGCTTGGGAATTTTCCTGAGTAGTATTTTCTCATTTGCTTTGTTCCCAGTAAGTATGTTTGCTTTCAGTATCACTGAAATAACACTGTTCAGCTTAATTTAAAAAGCACAGCACACAGACATATTTCGTTTTTTAATTACTGGCACTTTTCAGTAATGGGGTTGTGAAAACCTGGTTCTCTTCAGAATTGAGTTGAAAGGCTGTTTAATCTACAGGAGCAAACTGTGTAGGGAATCTGCTGCCCCTAGCAAGCAGGGGAGGATGGAGTGCTTTGTTAGATGGATGTTGTTCCTCTTAAAGCTCTGTGTAGGGAACTGGTGTGTCAGAATAACCCCTTTTTTTTTTTTTTTTGATTGGGGCTTATATAATGAAAACAAGTGTATTTACCTCTTGAGACAATTACTCTTGCCAGAACAAGAACTTGAACAGCTCCTAACTGAGTTTTCTAACAGCCCAAATGTAGAGTCTTCATGTGAAGACACATCTAAATTCCTTTGCTGCTTCTCTTCTTTGTTTCAAAGTCACAACAAACTAAACTGAGCTGCACCTCAGGACATGTTTAAAGGCTGTCTTTGCGTGCCTTTGTGACATCAGAGGTTCCATTCAGCCAACTGCCAGAATAAGTCACAGACGTTCCCAGCTGCCAAACAGCCCTTCAGCAAGAAAAAGGGACAGGGTGAAACCCTCCATCATTAGACAAAAAGTGCCCGTTTCCAGAGCCTGACACAAATTTTGTAGCAACACAAATGAATTGCAACTTAAAGGCCATGACATAATAGAGATAAAGATTGTGGCAGAGAAATGAGAATTAAGTGCTAAAAACACTGGAACGATAGTAAATGCTGATGGGAGCAGAAGATTGACAAGATAATGTGAGGGGCTGTGAAAAAATCTGCTGAGTACAGACAGAAGAGCAGTGCTAATGGGAGCATATGTAAACTGAGGAAGAGCTTTCTCCTTGGCCTGTTGTCAGCCTCTTGGCTTGACCTTTAGAGCTCTCACACCGCAGTGTAGAGAACAGAAACAGGCTTGACGTCTTCCACTCAGTTTGCCCAACAAGAAAAATCTGTAAGCTGCTGCTGTTTTCCAAGTTCAAACTGGAGAGCAGAGGGACTTGGCTGATTGTTCAGCTGAGTGAGGAGGAGAGAACCCTGGGCAGGTTCCCTGAAGGTGTAACATTGCTGCCACCCACTCAGCACCTTTTTGTACCTGAAGGTTGAGTAATACTACGGGAGATGGCCTCCCCAAGATAACAGATCAGTGTAGGAGTGAGTAAAGCGCATTTAATTCTTTTCTTGCTTCTCTGATGATGACATTTCCTGAAGCAAAGATCAAAAAGCCTTGGAACAAAGAACCAACTTCCTTAAAATTCTGTGTGAGGTGATAATGGTACAGAGACTGTGTTGGATGCAAGCATAGTGCTTTGGATATCCGGCAGCTGCAGTACACAAGGAGCACTGGGGTCTTGGGTTTATTTTCATAGCATGGATCCCTGCTTTGTTCTTGGTGGTAACTGCTGAACTTCCTCGTGCCAGATACAGAAATTGCCCACGTACTGGGTTTTTTTTAGAAAAGCAGTATTTGATACAATTTTAGCTTCTTGTTTCACTTTAATCACTAAAAGTGAGGAAAGATCCAGCACGGTGTTAAATCCCAGTTTTCAGCATGGCTCAGTGTTCAGTTGTCCACATATGGGAACCGTTGTTGGCATCTTGTTACCATGTCATGTCCTAAAACAATACAGTGTTTGTAGGAGACTGCAGAACATGAGCTTTGAGATGTAGTATTGCAAAAAACATCCTTACTTTCACAGTTGACTCAAAATCCAAGGAAAAGCCTTTTTTCAGAGGAACTTCCAGCTGCACAACATCAGTGGCTAAAGATGCTAACACCATTAGATTCTCTGTTCCGTGCTTGTCGCTATAATGTAACTTTTCAGTCCATTAGCTTCTGCCTTGACCTTATTCTGGCAACCTCCTTTTAGCCCACAGAAGCAGAGTGTGTAATAACTTCACTCTCAGAAAGCAGCCAAACAAGAACGAGTGCTGCAGAACGAGTCTCTTTACCCTCATTTCCCAAAACGTGCAGGTCTGAACATGTGGAAAGATTGCCTTGTTATATAACCTCGCTGCAGTGGAGGCTGCAAACCTCGCAAAAACCAGACCAAAACTGAAGTCACCCACATTCCCTGCAGCTCGGGCTGGGGGAGATCATACCAGCTCAACCAGACTACAAGGCAATACAATCCAGTTGTTCAGAAAGAGTTCAAGCCAGCAGAGTGCTGAGGCAAGCAGCTCCTTTCACCACTAAAGTGGATACAGGCTCTCAGCACACCCCTCCCCATTGTGCTTTTTAGGCCTTCCATGGATTGATGTTTCTCACTTCCAGCTCATGGGCCTCAGTTCTATTAAAAGTTTTTATTTCCATGCAACTTGAGTGATGCTTCTATTTCTTTAATTTTGAATTCCAAGGAACAGTTGTTGGGGTTTTTTCTTCCTGTTGAAACAGCAAGTTCCTTTGAGCTGTGCTCTAGTTAAATACATAACTCCAGCTCAGCTGAAGCTTATCTTGGATTATACTTGTGGAGACACCTGGACCCTTGCTTGTATCCTAGAGTTGTCTCGTGCAACAGTAACACAGTAAAAAAAAGGTATTTCGTAATGCTGGGAAGTGCAAGGGTGACTCCGTAAGTTTGGTCCTAACTGGAGTAGTGAACTCCAAGTGCGGCTTGGAAGCACTGGCTGTGCTGCCAGAAAGTGGACTGATCAGCCCCCTGTTTTACAATATGCTGCTCATTTCTGAGAGATTTTGCCAGTAACAAATTAATCAAATCCAGATGCCTTGGGCTGAAGACCCAGCTTTCTCCATATGAAAGCCTCGCAGTGGCCTTAATGCTAATCCTGTAGAAATCAAGGGGATTTGGGACACTTCACTAAATATGTTTTGCTGCAGGCTGTTGCTTCTGGCTGGTGCAGGCTGCCTGTGGCTTGTACCCTAATTAGCATGTTTGGGATTTCTTTTTAACTCCCTCTCACCCACAGAGGCAGTTATGGGAAAAGGCTAAACTGAGTGGAGGAGGCAAGGGTCCTTTTTTCCAAGCTGCAGGTTGATGTTGTCCTGCCATATGTCCTGCACATGGTGTTATGCATTATGGGCATAAGCCAAGAGAAGCCTAGAGATGGGTTCTACATTTACACCATTAGAAAATGTAAATCCCCTTTGGGCAGTGGTGGGAAGGAGGAGAGGCCTTTCTTTAACAGCAAAGCCATTCAGCATAAGCCACATTCCAATTCTGCATCTAAAGGAGAAGCTAAACTAATCACTGAGCAGAACTAATCTCTCTTTCAAGTCAGCCATTGCATGGGGCTTGCGCTGCACTCAAAGCAAGGCAGGGGAGCTGAGGGGAGACTTCTGTTGGGCCGCAGACGCTGCAGGAGCTGCCCAAGTGCGGATCCCTATTCCCTGGACACTCGAGGGATAGGAATCACCTCAGCCTTCGCAGTAACTCCACTGGGTTACAGCAGGGGCATGTCCAAACTCACTTTACTGTTCACCACATGGCAGAGAAGGGAGAGTCAGTGTGAGGTGGAGTCTGCCACCTTTACCTGTCTGCTTGTGATCCCAGCCTCGGAGGAGCTTGGTCAGTGGAGCCAGGAGAACAGTGGGACTCACCTGCAGCCCAAGGAGACACCTGCTGGGCAGGAACAGCTGAGCGTGCTTGGAAAACCAAAAGTGTTTGCACTGAAGTACAGGTACACTGAGATACTGCACAGAGATACAGGTTGTTTAAAATGTAAGTTTTTAAAAAAATGTTTATTCCAAACAGCTAATTAACCTGTCAAGGGTTTAAATCAGATTATTCAATACTGTCACAAGTTTCTAGTGAGGAAATGCATGGGTCAGAGCCTACATGTGGGAAGGGACTGTTGTGTGCTGCCGACAAGGAACCAGAGGGAAAGCCCCCCCTGCATCAATGCATTAAGATGTTCATAGCGACCAGCCACAAACCAAGGATATGGGCTTACACAATATATCTGGCCAATTCTAAACAAACAAAGTATTTAAGACCTTAGAGATTTTTATGCTGGTTTTAAATTAATTTTTGTTTATTTCCATGTGTTTAAGTAGGGGTCTTACGGAGACAGATAAAAAAGCATTCACTCAATTTATAGCAATAGTTGAATTACGCTTGCATAAATGAATTCTGCTTTAGCAGAGTATTTTGTAACAGTTCTATGTTCTGTGGCAGCCTGCATTTACCCATTCACTGTCTGATCGAGAGGGAATTCCACACCTGCAAGTGGAGACCACACAAACTAAATATTAATTTGGATCTTTTAGTAGATATATGTGCTGCTATGTGGACTGAATACCCCAAAAAGTGCACAAGACCTCTCTCAATGGTAAGAAAAGGAACCTTTCAATTAGCCTCTGCACACAGACATACCTCTCATGAAATTTATAATCATGATTCAGGCACTCTAAAATATTTCCTCAAAGCCCCATGCCACACAGAAGAGAGCAAATATTTAATGAACTGATAATGTTACATTTCTGTGTCAACAGCACAGCTTGTCTAGTTTTCATCAACATTTTCCTTAAATAAGGCTTTGATCATCTCAGCTGTGATATGCCCATCTGATTTACCAACAGTGTCCTCTTCTCTGTGGCTCCTGCTTGGCATTTCTTCTGGCTCCTTACAAGTAGGCGCAGCTTCTCCAACCACATACAGCCTTCTCTTCAGAGGTCCCAGTTTTGAGTATGCCTTAAGAAGAAAGAATATGTTTCCTTTGCAATTGCATAGGAAAGCAACCATTCTTCAAAAAAAACCCAGCAACTTTTCTTTTTAAAGCAACGGTAGAGATGCTGCCCTGGGGTTGTGTTTGATAATGTCAGTAATAATGGGCTTCTTTGGCAAGCCAGCTCATCTTAGGAGGCTACAGCCCTGCTGCCCTCTTCTCCTGTATGTTTTCACCAATATCACCTTCTCTATAACCCAAATTCTCATCTCAAATTCAGTTCTGTGAGAAGAATTAAACTAATCCAACAGCTTGCTCCTGCCAAAAAGAGAGAGGTCCAAGCCCACCCATGTGCTTCTGCCACATCTGCACTGGCTCTGGTTTTCTCCAAACCTCTGAGTCAACTTGGTTGACTAACCCAACAGAAAACTAATTCAGGGGGAGAAAGAAAGGGAAACTTTTCTGCTGGGTTAGAGTGAATCAGCTGCAGGAAGGGCCAATGTGTACTCTTTTCTCAACCCATGTAGTTTGCACCCAGGAACACCTTCATCCTGGCTTTCTGTTGAAGGAATATTGATCCTTTAACGCTACTGTGCAACACAGATTCCAAAGGACCAGTATCCAAGCAAACAAATCTCTCATTAGGTGACATTCAGAATTCTTTCTAGGGGGAATTTCATCCTGACACTCCATTGGATGATTCCTAGGACACCACTCAATTGCCAAAACATGTGCCTCATGGTATCAGAGAGGCTCGAAGGCACCCAAAACATCCATGTGAGGCTGGCCCATAGGACACAGAACCTGTGCTCTTTTGGCCCAGCATCTGAAGGACATGGAGTGACCTAACTGTCCCAAACAGCACCAGAGGACTACGATCAAGCACCTGAATTGCATACCAGGTAAAGGACATTGGATGCCGTAACACCACTGGAAATAGAATGGTCCCGACAGTAGCTCATGCTCCACACTGAAAGATGTTTGTGTCAGTGAAAGACGTGATAACTTTAACTCATACCTGGAAATCTTCTTCATCTTCACACAACAAGCTGTCCAGAGCTGGAGCAAAGAATTTTTTCCACAGCTCTTCATCACTGTCTTGAGGCTTCTCATAATGTGTTTTAGACCAAACTTTTGGAAAGGCACTTCTGAGGCTCTTTCCATCTGCCTTTGCTTTTTAAAGAGAAGAAAAATTAACTGTATGTAATTGTTAAGCCTTATGGAAGTCAGAATCAGTACTTGGTATGAGCATTGCCTGCAATCTTTAATACGGCTTAGCCTGTGTGATGCAAAGAACAGCTTGGTAGTATTTTTAATTGGCAATTCAAGCCAAATGTTCATTTTCCTTAGGGTTTTTTATGTGTTTTTTGTTCTGATCAAGACCCAGGGACTGAAATTGATTGGAAGTTAGAACTAATGAGTCTGTGGGAGGGGGCAGGGGAAAAAATGAGCTTTTATCAGTTTGACTTAAATCCTGTAGAGCTCTGAATAGTTAAAAAGAATAAGAAAGGCAGCACAAACAAGTATAAACTTCTATATCCATGTATGTGTATCTATAGATACATAAATACAAGTTCCTGAATCACAGTTGGTCTACTTATTACTCCCCTAAAGAGATCACATCTACAGTTGACTAATTCTCAGGATGACAGAGGATTCTGGACATGGACTGCCAAGTTACAGGCTTGCCTGGGACAATGACCCAGCTTATTGGAACAAACCCTTCACCTCCAGCTAACTATTGCAAAAGTCTAGCAAAGGTCTTCAAAGTCAACATATATTTAATACAGAAGTCATAGTCAACATGTTTCTGGTGCCTGATGGTATCAAAAGGCCCACCTATGGCTGGGACTGATCAGAACTTCAACAAACTTCTTCATGTATCCATAACTGTATGACTTCCATTTTTCTAACATATCTCTTTAATTTTGTTCTTTTTTCCATCCTCTTTCTTCTACTCACACAAAGATGTAAAATAAAACTTGTGATACTAAGGAATCCACAGAGACTGTCATAAACAGATATGCACAGGCTCATGCTCCTTCTTGCCTAATGATGTATCCTTTTCCTGGGCACACCTACCAGAAGGGATGGAGATTCAGCCCAAAATTCAGTACTGCTTACCAAGATTTTCAGTTCAGGCTGAGCTCCATGTAGATTCATCTGCTCTTGCTAGGGATTTATTTATAATTTAACTCTGGTGTATCAGCTGAATTACTGCAAAGTGCATGTACACTTAAAGTGAAAGCCAGCACAGAGTTTAAGAGTGTCCTCTCAGGGACAAGATACAATGAACTTATGATATGGATCACTAAAGAACTGATTAAGATATGAATCATATCTTCATAAAAGATGGCCAGTACTGTAAACTGCATTCCAGGCTAGCTCTAGATGAGTAATTATACTCCACAAGCTAAAACCAATTTAAATTTAAAAACTGTATTACAGGTAGATTGTGATTTTGTCTCCTTATGCAAATTACAATCTATCATTGCTGTGGTGGCTGCCATCAAGTGGGAAATAAGGTGTTCACCATGTCAAACAGGCAGTTTGATAAAAAGCTTCAGAAATAAAAAGTCTGTAAATGTTCAGTAACTTATCAATTCTTATAAGCTGTTAGCATTTGCATTACCTGCATATTCTCTGTGTTCCCTTTTCATTTCATCCTTTGGAAGATCTTCTGGCAAGCCAGCTCCCTTTGTAAGAAACAAATGCCTGTGGAGTAAAAAAGATAAAGTGAAACCCATATTGGGGGTCTGAATTTTCTCTCTAAACTGTCCTGTGCAATGATTTGGGGTGAGGGGGAGGCCACCCTTTCTGAAAGCCATTGCTGCTTAAGCACAAAGGCAGAATAGCGCAATGGTTTAAAAATGCAATGGAGGCAGCCAGGTAGCTTAGTGGCTAATAAGCTGCTCTTTTTTATTCTTAGTGCCTAAGTTCAACTATGTCCATGAGACTAAAAGAAAACAAATGTTATAGTCTCCAGTCAGTCCAAGATTCAGACCACAGCTGGCAGCTCTCACTTCAAAGAAATCCAAAGTTTGGAAAGGAGAGAAAAATGGTCACTTCTTAAGACTTGGAACTTTTTATGCAATATGGCTAAAATCACTGAGCTGGGACTGGAAAATGAAGATGGATCTCTCACATTGTTGTATTGTGCTTTTGATACCATTAGTGTTGACATTTTGTAGCTAAATTAATCTTTCTATGGGGAAAAGGGCAAAGCGTTTCAATACAAAAGAAGCTGATACTACAGACACCTCTGCAGACAGACATCTCCCAAGGTCTCTTCCTTACTCAGTGCCAGGTCATTTGTTTCACTCAAGATTGCAAAGCCCCCTATATTTGCAAATTAATCTTCACATCCTTAAACATTTTGCCAACAGTAAAGTCTATTATTCAGCACTTAGTCTGAAAAGCTGGGGCTGAGACCATCTAATTGCAACACAAAGAAACTCTTTCCAAGCCCCAGTCATATAAAGTGAGTGGCGCTAGGTCTTAATAGATTAATTAAGAACCCAGTTTCTTCTCTGAAATTTGGTACTTGGAAAGTTCCAATGTTACTGTCATCCTTCAGAGATGCTACTCCCACATATACTCAGTCAAATCCTGTCTTCCCTCAAGTAGGAAACTACTTTGGCTTTGATGTGGGAGAGCCCAAATAGCTCTAGAGGCAGACAGGAACATAATCTTTAAAAAAAAATTCATCACTTTCAAGTCCATAAAAGCATTATTTTACCCTTGTACTCTCAGATGCTGAAGTTTGATATCAATCAGTTTTGCCACTAAGCTGGTATTTTCTTCTTCCAGGAGCTTGACAGAAGCTTCCAAATCACTATGTGCCTTTTGGTAGATCTTAAGCTTTTGACAATTAAAAAAAAAAGAATAAAAAGAAAGCCTTAGAATTTTGGAAAGCTGTGATAGCAACTACCTTACCAGCACATACCTAGAAAGAATGCAGCTGTATCAACAAGATTGCACATTTGGTGGGGAAACACAGTGACACATTTTCAGGCAAAGGGAAGGTCTCTCTGATTCTTTCACACTTTTTTAGAACCCTTTTACTGTCACAGCCCATGTGTGCCAATCACAGCTACACATTTGGGCTATGCAACCCTGACAGAAAAACCTTCTTGTGTAATCAAACAGGTCTGCTAGACAGGAGCTCTGGATTTTTCTTCTTTGCTTTCACATCAGAGCTTTGAGAGAGGAAAAACTTCTTTGCAGAGGTAAATTCAAGGTCTTGCTCAGCAAGTGTTGTTTTTCTAATTCCTTCTTATACACAAAACCTTCTTACCCAGAATTAGTGAAGTTTTCAGTCCAAGTTACCACGACATTTCTTCTTTCAGAGGGTGGTTGGGCACTGAAACAGGCTCCCCAGGAAAATGATCACAGCCCCAGTGCTTACAGAGGTCAAGGGGCATTTGGACAACACTCTCAGGCACATGTTGGGGCTTTGCAGGACCAGGAGTTGGATTCAATGATCCTTGTGGGTCCCTTCCAACTCAGGATGTTCTATGGTTCTGTGACAGTGGCTAAGCCCCAGGTACTACTTGCTTTCAGACAGGTAATTGCCCCATATCACTGTGGAGTTATACCGACCAAAGGATGCCAGTTATTCAGTTCCCACAATTCCTCCCACTTTTGCTGAAGTACAAGCAAGTTCTTACCCCCTTCACTGGGAGGGGAATGTATTATGGGAAAGATATCTTCCCAGAAAGCTTAGCCCTATGCACAAGTTTAAGAGCAGTACCCAGCAATCTGAAAGCATCCATTCTCATCAAAGCCAAATTAACCCAGCTATAACCATCCAAATTTGCACTTAAAACTAGTTCCAACTTCTCCCAAGGATTTAAAAGGTGAAAACAACTGGAAATTAACCAGTAACAGGATGTGGCTTGGCACATGAGGTGATGCAGCTTTGCACCATCTTGGTGTGACACAGTAACCATGGAAAAATGTGACTGAAGTCTCCAAATCTGTTTAAATTTGGAGGTGACTAATCTAGGGCTATTTTAGTAAGTAATTTTTCAGTTCAGTGGCCAAACTGAAAAAAAAAACCAAAACAAAAACAAAATTTTGAACTGAGACAAAACTAAAATTTTTGGTTTATCTCCCCCAAAGGAAATACTGAAAGTCTGTCAGTTACATATAAACATTAGTCTGAGAGAAAATATTTCATCCACGTAAGAAAAGCAGAGAAAATGAATGGGTGAATTCAGAGGACTGGAGAAGTTAGTGATAATAGTTTTGTTTTCCCCCAAAATTCAAAGCACTAATTCATAACATAGGAAAGTAGCAACATAGGAAAGTAATTCATAACATAGGAAACTTCTAGTTGAGAGGAAAGAAATCCAAATCCCTCAGCTCTGAGGTGAGGGCCTGTCAGGACATAAGAGTACTCCAAAGTGCTCTCTTGTTGGCACTGCTAATGTGTGTAAAAATTGTAAGTGTTCACTGAGACAGGGAGAAGGGAAGAGAATTCATACTCATTCAGTGATGGGTTGTATAGATTTGAGCTCCTGTTTGCTTATAAAGGATAAAACATTAATTCTTTCTCATTTCTTCACCCTACCCTCATTGCCTCAGAAGCTGTGGTTTGGACACCCTCCCTGGAAAGTTAAAGATGCATGCTCAGAGCTCATTAAGGGGAAGAAGGAAAGCTGTGTCCCTGCATACTGGCAAATATCTCAAACTAGTAAGTAAAATGGAGAAACCTCTGCCAGGTTTGTTGATGTGGCATGGAAAAGTAAGAAGTTCATTTATTAACTTCCCAAAAAGTTCTGCTCAATTCTCAACTGGGAGGCTGTAAAAGTGAGGAAAGGCATTTCACCCACCAATCTCATGCTTAGATTTGATTGAAACAAATAACCTATATTGACTGGAATAAATAAAACCAAACTCTCACCATGGAAAAAATTAGTTTCCTAAATCTGGCTCACAAAAAATTTTTCTTGTCAAGAAAATTACAGCTATCTAATACATAGCTCTAAATTGCCATTAAAGGATAGTATAAAAGCTATCAAGCAATTAATTACAACTATATATGATTTTGATTTTCCTCTCTTCAGTGTAGAGTCCCCCGGTTTCTTTATTACCTTCCATTTAATGTTGTCTCAAGCCATTTCTCAGAACATGTTTCCAACATCCATATCCATTTTCTTTCAATAGAGCAGCATTAGAACTCTAATGAAATTCAAACCTCCCCTCTTCAGCTACCTGGTTGATCCTTTATACTACACAGCATCCCAATCTCCACAGATAAAAATCCTTAATTGGATTTTTAATAATTTTTAATATGGAACATTTTAGTCCTTCATGTAACAACTTGGGCAGGAAAGGGGGTCCTCCGTTTGTGAAAGCAGATGTTCACCTCTTACCTTTATTCACCACAGTGCACTGTTTGCTGCTCAGGATTACAGATTAATTACTGGGAAATTGCTCTCCTTTGCCAACAGAAGTCTCCCAAGGCCCATGACTGGAAACAGTTCTGACCGTAGGTCACAATATTTCAAACATGAACTCCCATGATACACTGTAGGCAAGTGATCCTCTTACCTCTCCTTTTAGCCACTCATTCTCTTCAATCTCTCTGCGACAGTGTTTGTCCAAGTATCCCACAGCATTCTGAGAAAACACAACTTAAGTTCATCTCATCTGAAAGCAGAACTTTGACAGTCCTGCATACTATAAAGAAGAACCTTCTGCTCTTTAGCAGGAAATAATTAAGAAACATCCACACAACAGACTGTAGCATCCCCTGAGGGATTACAAGGGGATTTAGTTTCCAAGGCCAGATGTTTCTCCTCCATCATCCTGCCTAGAGCAGATTATATGTCCAGCAATTTACCAATATTTTTTTGATTTCCCATATTAAAATAGGACATTTCCTTTTTTCGCCTAACAAATTCTTCTGTGTTCTCAATACTGCTCAAATCTTACTGCTTTCAGAAAACCAAACCTTCAGCTATTAAGAACCCCAAGTAAAATCCCAAATGAGGTAGTACTGATCTACAACAAGTGACTGAAACATGTAGAGGTCTGTGCTAATGAGACAAGGCTACAGTTTAACTATTGATGTCAGTAAAGAGGAAAGGAAGAACTGGGAGGGAAGATGCCCCTGTAGATCACCATAAACACAGTCCTTTGGATTATATTCTCACATGACTGGAAATTCCAGCACTGAAGTCAGGGAATTTAAACACCTAATGGGCCTAGTGATTTGTACTGAAGTATGCTTTGTATTTTGTGAAAGTAAGAAGCTGTCACTAGAGCTATTTGTAAATCATGTTTTCAAACCAGAGCTGGCAGAGATGACAAAAAAACATAGTGTATCAATAAACCTACATTTTCCTGAGACTGCACTGTTGTGGCATTTTAAAAATGTTGTACTTTACAAGTACAATGAAACCTTTTTTTTTAATTGATGTATATTTTCATTTAATCTCTTTGTATGTTACTGCTTTTTGAAGTCTGTGCAAATGTCAAAATCAAGGCCATGGCAAAAGCAATGTGTTCTCGAACAAGTCTTGCCGGTGCATGGTGCCCCAGTTTCCCATGCCTCATTTGTAAAATGCCCTCACATCTATCCATCGTTATTCTGATGGAAAGAAGAAAAAAGGTACATGCATGTAGAGCAATAACCAATTCCATGTGTACCAAGATTTACAGCTTATTTTACATTTACTAGAAAAGTTCAAAGTCTTAATATGAGTTAAAATAATTAATATTGCAGCGTACTTGTATCCCAACTATAATACAGTGAGCAGTTTTTTAAAAACCAGAAAGAATACCTTAAGGGCCTCTTCACTGAGTAACTTCATGTGTCTGTCAAACAGTTTCTGATTTTCTTCTCTCACTACCTTCAAAGCTTCTCTATAATATTCTTCAAAACAAAAAAAACCCAGGGAAATCAGAAATCATTATGTGACATAAATTTTTCCTGATAACAGATAGATAACTGGCATGTTGCTACCTAACTGGAATTTATCAGTGAGTGTCACCCACATAGATGCTCCACAGAAAAGGATTCAAATATCCTTCTCCACAGAAATTGTCCTCCTAAACCCAAAGAACAGTAGTGTTAACTACAAAACTAGAAATTGCAAGTGACTTACACATTTTCTGTTGACAACTGCAACAGCTGAGCAATTCACTGCTAACTGAGCAGTGAGCTAAGCAGTTCTCTGCTAAAATATTGGCATCTTAACATTAAATTTTCTCTCTATCAATAGCAGAGCTCCTGGAGCCATGTGAGAGATTTGCTTAGAAAATTTATTTTTTAGATATAGAAGCATATTGGATCACCTTATCCACGTGACATTTTTTCAGATAGTTATTATAAAGAGCCTAATAAATTTTCTGACTTATTTAAGGCTCTAAGGGTCTAATTTGACAACAGGACAAAATGGAGAATGTGGCAAACGCTACAATTACTTGCTTCTATCATTACTTGTGGTCATTATTTAGAAAGTGTGTCTTACATCACTTCATGTATGTGATGGCTTCATGTTCTAGTCACTTGCTATTTAATTATTTCATCCTTCCCTTTAGTTCTTTTTTTGCTCTTCTAAATAGCCCACTTCTGCTTGGTATTTCCTCCTTTTGAAGGAGTGAATGAGATTGTAGTAATTTTCTTTGAAGGAAGGCACTGCATACTTGTTCCAAAGGCTTGAAATTCAGTCTTTCTCTGCACTTGTGTTGCAGACAGCCTATTTCTGATCTGGCTGCAAATGAATATCTGCTCACGGACACACTGTAGAATCAAAGGCAGTCAAATATGAAAGGCGTATTAGTTGTGCATTAGTCATTAATTTAACACTGTGGAAGCTGGACTCCACCATCTAGACCTGGCAGAATGAAAAGGAAGTACTTCCATACTATAATGAATTCACTGTTCCATTACTTCAGACAGCTAAATAACCTGAGTTCTATGGGAAGAATGAAAAAAAGGAGAAACTGCATGTCTGAGCAGTTCCTAAAGAGGCTATCTTCCCTAATGCTCTCACTGCAACACTGTTTTCCGCACACAACACCTAAACGTGTGGCTCTCTTTTGCTTCCTCTCTTCTCCAGCTGTTTTGTTTAAATGTCACCACCAGACAACATTAACTGTGCCAATGTCAAGCCCTTTGGTGGTACACACAGAGACAGAAATCTGTTCACCCATGCTTATTCTCTAAGCCTGTTACACATTCAAGGTGTGAACAGGCCCAATTTGTTGCTGCCTTGCTCTGAAAGCTTGTTAGATTTCTGCTGGAAGGTGCTACGCCCCAGACACTTTCTAGGTTCAGTTTTAGGGAGTTAAGCAAAATAGTATGGTAAACATCCAGTACTGGCAGCATCATTTTCCACTATGTTAGGTGGGCCACTTATACGTGTACCACTATAATATGACTTTCAGTAAATACACTTCTGTTGGACCACAAATTTTTGACTCTGTACCCTGTGACATGCAGGAGGTCAGACTGCATATGTCCCTACTGGCATTCTATATAAAAGCCCATTCTCTTTTTCATTTTGTATTTCAGCAGTTATATAGCAAGGTTTTAAATGAATTAAGAACATGGAAAATACATAATGAAAAAAAAACAACCTCTCCTGAATACAGAGATGGATATCTGACAAGCTATCTGGAAATATAGAAGTCACAAGGCAGATCTTAATCGTGGTAAAATATGTTTTGAAAGACAAAAAGATAGCTGGCTGACTCTTATCCACAGTAGTTGATGCCTGGTAATGGCTGGCACAGAATATACAGAGACCCTTAGAGCAGTGTCACTGCCTGTTACTACCAGCTGCTTGGCTGTGGTCACGCATACTGAGAGGGACATAAAGAAAGAAAACCAGGACATCCTTCTCCTGTTGGAAGCATGGGTTATGTAACAGCAAAGTATTTAAATTATTTTAAAATAATGCAGTAATAAAGAAATCTTTGTAAAGCACTCAGCAGCACAATATATAAGCTCTCAAATTAATTCCACTGTTGTGACAGTGCTGAAACAGTTCCCAGTACGTGTCTATGTCTGTACAATTTTGCAGGGCCTCACACTGTGTAACTAGGAGGAAAGGTCCAGACCACCGGCTAAAGAGCTCCCTCTAGTCCTGCATGTAAACCAGTGTGCTCCATAGAAAAGACTGTTCCAAGAATGAGCTCATACTACTTTCCTGTCAAAGGAGCTTTCAATATGTGAAGTGCTTGTAGATGATGAGAAGTAGCAGCAGCAGAGTCAACATTTTCAAGTATGACTGCTAAGGGAGTCCTCTGGGTAGGTGACCTAAATAAACGTAGACTTATTTTTACAAAAAACAGCTGTTCTTCAGAGTGACATTTTTTAAAAATGGGTTGTCTGTGTTTTACAAGAAAACCATCAAAGGACAAGCTTATCAGTTTCTTTAAGTGTCGTCATTTCTGTGAACTTTATCAATTTCTTTAATAAAGGAACTTTTACAGAGAGAGAGAGAGAGAAAGAGAGTCCTTATATTTTTCAGGATCATGCAGTCCATCTTAGGTGCACTTAGAAAAGTTAATGGAAATTACTAGAAAAGTTGATACAAATTACTAGAACTTGACCTAAAATTAATTTTATAATTTAATTCCTGCAAGCAATATGCAAAGACCCTGTAAGACTTGCACTACACCAGCTGTAAACTGACCTTCAGTTCTTTCAAGTTCATATTTGACTTCTGCAATGTCTTTTTCCAGACTGCTAATCTTCTCAGCATGGATTTTACTTCCGACATTTTTGTACTCCAACCAATAATCTCTCTCACGCTGCTTTTCTGAAATTATTTTCTTAGTTTCTTCAATTTGGGAGCGCAGATCTATTAAAATAAGAAAGTCAAAAGACAAGTTCATTACTGATTTCTTGAACTGGTAATTCTTACGTCAATTTCTTTAAGCAAGGCGCTTTCACAGGGGATGGAGAAGGAAGGGGGATTCTTTCACCATACAATACGTTACAACCTGATGGCCTCATGTAGTGTCAAGGGCCACCATCATTGCTGAAAACAGCTTGGTCTTCTTCTTCCAAGAAGAGACAAGAGCTCTCACCGAAATGTTGTGACCCAGGTCACGTGTCTCCCACAGAGAATCGCAGGGATGGCAGCCAGAATTTTCCACAGTCAAAACTGGTCCTTTTTCCTGCCATCAATAATTTTATTTTTAATCTTCAGTGGAGCCAGTGCTTAGGGCTTTCATGAGTTTCAAAAAAGAAGGAGTCATTGTACTTGCACAATACTACACATCACTTGGAAGGGACAGATTGACTTATAAGCCCTCCACAATCTCACACTAAATTGAGACAGCCCAATTTTTGGGGAGGAAAAGTTTTATGCTTTTTGTGCAACAAGGAAGTTGAATCTCTACTTGAATTGCAAAACAACAACAACAAGTACTCAATCCCAAGTGTGTACACTGCAAACCACACTTCCCCAAATCACAATATACCTTGAAGAAGTTGTTCTTTGTCTTTCACAAACTGAAAAACTGCTTTCAGTGACTCTTCCACATCATCCCTGGTTACAACCTCCTTGTCATCTCGTTTGCTCTCCTTTTCTTCTATTTGTCTTACTAAGCGCCTGATAAGCACCTTCTGTTCTTCCTTCAGAACAACATTCTAAGAAAGAACAGAACACACAGCTCATATTAAAATGTTTTCAAAGTGACAAATTTAAGTAAAAAAAGTAAAATCTGGTCGAGTGCCAGATGAAATGCAAGAACACCCAGCTAAACACCCATTCTTAATATTCTGAAAGGACAGAGCAGAAAGGAGAGTTTGCAAGGCTCAGCCATTTCCTCAGTAACTTCAACACCGCTGAAAGGAAATGAGAGACAAATGCCAGCTGTACTTGGTACAGCACACCAATAGTCATCCATTGCCTGGAAAGAATGCTGCCTGTGGATAATTTAATAACAATATTTATATGTAGGAGCTGTTTGCATCATGTTGACATTCTTCATGAGAATGTACCATCTTCATGTAGAAAAATCATGAGACAATCAGGTCACTTGCATATAACCACAGCAAAGAGTCTTGTCAGAGCTGAAAATATTATACCTTCTGATTCCACAACTGTGATCATAACCCTTGGCCATGACCCTCTCTAGTGACACTCAGATCACTTGAAATTACTGATTGTGTATGTTTGTTCCCAAAGGATACCATACAGGAGCAAACAGTAACAGTTACTAGGCAGTAGAGTCTCAAGCATTCCTCACTTCTAGGATTAACTCTAAACCACTCAGAAACATTAGCAGGAAATAAAGAATAGAGCTCAAAGCACTGTCAAAACCTGATTAAATTAAACAAATAGCACTTCACCCATGCGTTAAAGTACCCTGCTCAATCTAAAATATGAAGGAGTCCTTGAGAGACCATGAACTAGCAGCGAATTGGGGGAATAACTGTAGAAAGATGGCTGGGGGTAAAATTACAGGAAACTGGGAAGTTATATTCATATCCTAACAGAAGTTATAGTGGTACAGAAATGATAGGAAAAAATGTAGCTCCTGCTCTCTGAATGGAATGCATGCTTGAAACATATTCCATGATGATTCCCTACAATCTGCAACCATAGCTCCTGCTAAGGGAGATGGAACATAGGGTGGAGCGGAGTGGAGACACTGTCGCCAGGCTGCATAGAAATCCTTGCAGGGAGGGGAACTCAATGGTACTCTGTAGCTGAGAAACCGCACAGCAGCTGTCAGCCAGGGGAGAGAGGAGAAGATGTATGCCTAGAGTCACTCAAGCTCCACCTAAACACAAAGAAATAGTATAAAAGTAAGTTAGGAATGGGGAGAATTTTGGGAAGACTCCATCGTAACTGCTGGATCAGTCGATAGGCAGAACCTGTCTTCTCCCCCGTAAAGATGCCTATTGGGTAAGAACCAAACTCTGTGGACACTGAGTACTTTCACTGAGGATTAGAGCTTGTCTGTGCATTGCTTTGAATATGATTTTGCAGTGAGATACCATCACTGACAATCATCAAACCTTAATCTGTCACAATTCGATGTCAATGAAGAGCGTCATTCTGTAAACTGTCCGTGTGAGTCCTTCACGGGCGCTGGCTGTCAGTAACACACTCAAATAAAGTGAGGAGACCCCCTGAGGGATCTCCCTCATGCTGTTGCTCTGCATTCCTGGACAAGTCAGTCAAACCGCCCTCCAATCCAGCAGTATAACCACAAGAGACATAAGATCCAACAATAATCATAAAAGCCTTCAGATTCCTGCAGAAAGAAGAGCAAATGCCACTTCCAGTGATAGTCAAGCCACAAATGAAACACCATCCGGGCTTCAAGACTAAAAGAAGTACCATGTAAAGCTAAACAGATAGATACTTATAAAAGCAGGGCAAGCATCAGCATGGGAAGGACAGAGACACATCGTTTCAATGTTTCACTGCTATGAAGTGCAGGCTGCAACATCATCCAGAATAAAGATTTTTGAGCAATTACAATTAATTTTAATAGGTGACTCTCTATTATCTATTTTCAAAGTTCACTGCTCACAGTCATCAGATGCCATATTATGGCTGTTTATATACAGCTCATATGCATGGTTCTTTAAAGTGTCACTCAGGTGCAATCAGCAGTTACACAACCTCGTTCTAAAAATTACCCAAAACAATTCTTAATCCATGAGAAAGTGAGTCTTCATCAAGCAGTGCTAAAAATCGCAGCTAGTAAATAGCATGATGGTCTTTCTTCTTGATTCAGTTTTTATTGTAACTATGTTTGCAGCAATAACTAGATTCTCAGAAAAACGTGTGCAATTCCATTACTTCAGAAGTGATCCAAAGAAGGTCAGCAAATCTCAGTACTTGGTTAGTTCTGCTAATACTGCTGACAAAAATGAAGTTTATAGCATTTATTCTTCATGCATTGAAATACTGAAGAATATTTGCAGGACTGGTTAAAAGGCATATCTGAATGTACTGCAGGAAAGATACCTACTCAATGGGGGCTTGCTGTCCTGTGCTTGCTGTAGAGAAAGATGCCAAAGAAGGGCAACAAAGTTGGTAAAAGGACTAGAGAACCAGTCTGATGTGGAGCAGCTGAGGATGTTTAGTCTGGAGGAAAGGAGGCTCAGGTAGCACCTCATCTCTCTCTACAACCACCTGGAAGGACTTTGTAGCCACGTGGAGGTTGGTCTCTCCTCCCAGGTACCAAGTAACAGGACAAGAGGAAAAGGCCTCAAATTGTTCCAGGTTTAGATTGGATATTAGGGAAAATTTCTTCACTGAAAGGGTGGTGAGGCATTGGAACATGTTGCCCAAGAAAGTGGTGGAATCACCATCCCTGGAAGTGTTCCAAAAACACGTAGATGTGGCACTTGTGGACCTGGTTTGGTGATGAACACAGTGGTGCTGGGTTAAACAGTTGGACTCGATGATCTTAGAAGTCTTTGCCATCCTCAATGGTTCTGTGATTCCATGTAATACACAGGTGGTTATGAGGATCTCCTGTGCATTGGAAAGCACCTCCACTGAACTCACTTTACCTTACTGCTGTGTCCTATATAATGTTCTACTCCTGCAGCTTCTTTTTAGCATGTTATATTTAGGACATTTATGCTATATGTCACATTTAATTCAGATAACATTTTAACTTTTAGCACATAAAGTGATTCACTATCTCTAGTTTCATTGACTGTAACAAATTCACTGCAATAACTAGTTTTACTGTATGCAGTATTAGAATGGAAAGAATAAAATTGCATCTGTAAGAATACCACAAATAAAATATTTTGGGAGAAGGATGCACAGTCACTTACTCTTTTAAGATTTTCTTTGATCGTTTCTTCCAACCCTTCCAGATGAAACAAAACCCGTTCAATTGCTGCGTCTTTTGCTGCAATGCTACGAAGAGAGAGTAAAGAAAGACACATTCTTACAAAAACATAAGAGAAAGAAATGCTATTTAAGCGAGATTAGATGTAAATACTACCCAAATGTTTATTTTCATATCATATTGCTTGACTCATTTGGGTAGATAGCACTGTCTGCTTACTAACACATAAAGAAATTGTTTCCTGTATACATCTGGGCCTGCATGTTAGTTTGGATTTCATATCCCTAGAGAGCAACAGACTCCCTGGTTATACTGTTCCTGTGTAGCCTCTTGAGAGGCTGGAGCTGGTCTGTTCTTTCTGCATGATTTTTAGCTGACCTGTTACACAGGCCACTTTCAGGACAAGATTATTTGTGCTCCAGAAAATATTACTCCTCACTAGCTATAGAGAAGGCCTGGGCAACTCAGACATAGGCAAAATGAATCTCAAACTGGAGAATTCAATGGGATTCAATTCTTCTGATAATGTGGTTTGTCAAGCTTCATAAACTACATTTGTACACCAAGAACTCATTAGCCTTTAAGAAGCACTAAGAGGATAGGGACTCCAGTCTAAGTAATATGTTCTGTTTGTATATTTTTGTCAAAGAACTAGCTCACTGATTTCATATTTTCATAGACTACTTGTTATTCTCTTTGCCACAGCTGTAAAATAAATATTTTTCTGGTGTTCTCTGATCTAGAATGAGAAACACTAGGCTGCAAACGGTGTCTATTTGCAAAATTCTCTGTAATCTGTACCTCTGTTCCCAGAATTCATTCATCATATGGCACAATGGAGGCAAGTATTATTATCACAATGACAACAAACATAATGTCTTTTATTCTTTTGACAGCTCTTCTTCCTTCAGTTTTTAGTTTGGGGGTTTTGAGTGCTTTCTTTGTGGTTTTGGGAGTTTTTCCCTTCCCTATTGCATTAAGCTACTTTAAAAGAAGGTAGTTTTTTTCCTGGCTGATTTGCTAAGTTTAGATCACTGAATCATGCAAATTGTAGGTTACTAAATTTGCATCCTCTGGTGTCAGTGTGCTCCAAGGTATTCTTCAGGTTTTCTGTCAAGTGCAAAGATACTAGTTAGAGAGAGACTAGAGCAGAGATATGGGGGTGTGGTGGTCATGGCCACAGCAAAAGTACATTGTAAGACTGTTTTTCCTAACAAATGCTGAAACAGAGAACTTTAATGAAAATGCAAAATAACAAACTCCCTATGAACAGTGACCATTGTTCAGTGTATGGAAATAAAAAACAGGAATGGAAGTTAGATAAATACTACACACTTGATAAATCCTGAAGTGGAATGTGACAGATATTCACTTGTCTGATTATCCACCTTTGCTCAGTCAAATGGTACAGAGAAATCACAGATTACAGAGGTGAAGAGAAGGAAAGGGAGAACAAGAGGGAAAGAGAAGAGAGAGGGAGAAAGATAAAAACAGCAAGAATACTTTTCTTTTTCCCCTACTGTTGCTGTAAAAACTACATATTCCATGTCAGTGCAGCACCTATTTCAGTGGAAGACTCTCCAGACAAATGAGTCATTTGCTTGGATATTTGCATATGCATAATAAAAATTTTATCAGAAAGTGGTACAGTTTTTTTTTTCTCAAACCAGTAATACAGTTTCCCTGTTCCTTCACAAAATAGATGAGTTAGTTTTTGACTTTTCAGATGGTATTTGTTTGTGATATGATTCAGCTAAATCTAGGCTATTTCACGACGGAAAATTGTTCTCTGTAAATGAAACCGAAAATCCCAGATAAACCCTGTGAGCTCCTATAGATGTCACTACAACTATGCGTGGCTACTTTTCAGTTTGCTTACTCTACTTTTCATTTCCACACCAAGGCACTACTCCTTGCTCCCTAAACACTGATAATTGTTGGATATTGGGTGTTCCTGAGGTATTTCCATTTCAATTTCTGTCTCTTAGATAAAAGTAATGAAGCTTAGTTTTTCTCCTTTTAACCATCTACTCAAGAGACTAGAAATCAAATAAATTGGACCAGTTTGTAACTGCTTCAGATATTTCCCCCTTGGCTCTTATTTTTCTCTGCTTGATTTTAAGAGACCTTTAATTTATCCATCTCTTACTTTCAAAACAAAACACTTTGTGCTTTGCTCTCAGCTGCACCAAGGAAGACAGCAAACTGTGGGTCTTGAGGTTCTGGCTAGTGACAACAAACCTCTGCGAACACCAAGGAATCCTAAAAAATACAGTCAAATATGATCTTGCACCTTCAGCGTATGCTGATCAAAAGCTTGCTACTAACAGAAAAAATGTCAGGGTTTTTCAGTTTTAATAAATCTTTTTTCCCAAATTATAGCCTAATGGCATAAAATTTCTGACCCATTTAATTGCTTTCTTACAGCTACTGTTTAAAAAGTGTATCTTTCTGAAATAGCCTCAAAACCCCAAAACAATCAGCTCAGGCTCTAAATTGGATAAGGTGTTTTTGTTATCTGCTTCCTTCATTCACATACTCTATATGAGTGAAAAGTTAAAATATATTAAACCTACTGATATTCTAGTAAAGCTTCTGGTAAATCTGATTCAGGTTCTTGCTCTTCTGGTTTCTTCTTTTTCTTATTCTCTTCCATTTTTTTTTTTTAATTTTTTTATACTTGTGCTAGAAGTGAAGGAAAAAAAATACATTGATGAATGATTTACAAAACGGATGTTCACTGGCCTGTGTCATTTGTGACAAGCTTGTAACAGTTCTGAAATAAACAAAACAATCTGGGGTTTTGACAGCAATAATCCTGCCCAGGGTGGCACTCAGGCCCATGTCTTTGGGGCAACCTGACATATTTATACATATATATACATATATATGTATACCTGAGAAGATACAGTGGTCTCTATCACCAGTTACTTATTGCATCCCTTGCTGCAGGCTGTTTTTTACATTCTTGCAAATCAAACCAGCAGTTGCTCCTTTTCCAGTCCTTTGTTTCTTTATCAGGCTTGTGTTATCAAGTCCACTTGTTCACATGCCTCTCTTTCCCTCTCCTTCTGTTCTCCTAGCACTATGAATATCTCCCTTTTACTGCAACTCTGATACCAGCTTTCATTGTCAGAGCTGGAACAAAAGCACTTTCTGAAGGGATATGCATGTCAGCAGTATTCCCTGGGCATGCTGTCACAACTACCAACCTCAGAATTCGACTGGCAATAAATAGTTCTGTAATGGAACTGATAGCATATATTATACAAAATAAAAAATGCCATAAGAAAGGGCACGTATGAAGATTCATTGCTCTTAGCTATCACATAATCAAATGCCCAAACCAGAATAGTTTATATAATATAGGATGTTTTATTACTGAATGAGAAAAAACATTGTACATAACCTGTTTTCATATTAAACTGTTTGTCTGAATTTAAGTTCTGAATTTTACAATAATAGCTGAAATCGATAAAAACTTGTGACTAAACACAGCAGGCTGGATATTTTTCCCTATTAAAATAAGCACAAGTAAACAGGGCCACATAGGCAAGCCTGTAAAATCAAGGGAATGAAGTTAAACCAACTATTGACAGATGCACTGTAATCCATACACTGTCCTATGCCTTCTCACCACACTCGCCATACTCTGAAGCAAGGCAGTGTCAGCTTTCTGTATACAAAATAACTTTCTATTCTATTTCACATACAACCTTTGCAGTTTCCAATTCAATACAATATTTTTTCATGAAACTTTCAAAATTCCTAAAGACGTGGCTGTTGTAAGACTGAGATTTAAAAAAGCCCCAAACAAACAAGTGAATTAAGAAAAAAAATCTCACTGAGGCAGGAAGTTAGGTACTTTGCTCCTCCTAGACCCCTTTGAAATTTCCAACCCAAATGCACAAGTGCAGGATACACTTGTTAAGTGTAAAAAGGAATCCGTCATACTTCTTCAGTGCAGAATTAACTGGACTGGTATTGATTCCATTTCCATTTCAGCATTTATTTTACTGATTTTCCTCTGAAAGTGAAGATCACTAGAGCACTTCCTAAGGTTTTCTTTAAATTGTTTCTGTCCCTTTCACTAAATGGATAATCAAATACCCTGCTTAAAACTGGATATAAACTGAAAATTTTGAGCAGTAGTATTTTGAAAAGGCTTAGGGCCCTTTTTTTTTAACTCCAGACCCAGATGAGCTCCAGTGATGTATTTATGAAATTCTTCCCAAGCAGAGAGGAACAAGAAAGCATCCAAGCTGTAAAAGGTGAAAAAATACATACTACAATAAAGGATTTGCCGGATTTTGCAAACCATAGAAAATACACACATGAGAGAGAGGGGAACATATTTAAGGGGACTGAAGATTGACTGCACATTTTAAACTGACAGGAGAACATTTGCAGAAGGAAAGATCTATTTCTTCACCCAAACAAATAAAATTGTGAGGCCCTGACTGACCCCCTGTTATCACTACCAGCACTGTCTCAAGCAATAACTACACTGCCATTGCATCCTTAGAAGGAGCAGGCAGTTTCCTGACACTGCAACCCAACTACAGTGACTTTCCAGACACTCTTTACAGAGACCACCTGTACGGCAGCTCACCACTCTCATGAGCTCACTCATTGTCATTAACACCATCCAAACCAGCACTTGCACTCACATAATTACCCCTGTACATCAAGCAGCTGCACTGCCAGAAGCCTCCACTCCCTCAGTCCCCAACACTTATAGACTCACAGAATACACTGAGTTGGAAGGGACCCATCAGGATCATCGAGTCCAACTTCTGGCCCTAGGCAGGACACTCCAAGAACTACACCACGTGCCTGAGAGCATTGTCCATACACATCTAGAACTCTGTCAGGCTTGGTGCTGTGACCACTTCCCTGGGAAGCTGTTCCAGTGCGCAAACACCCTCTGGGGGAAGAACCTTTTCCTGATATCCAACCTAAACCTACCCTGACACAGCTTCAGGCCATCCCCTCGGGTCCTGTCACTGATTACTAGAGAGGAGATTGGTACCAGCCCTTCTGCTTCCTCTCATGAGGAAGTTGCAGACTGCAATGTGGTCTCCCCTCAGTCTCCTTTTCTCCAGGCTGAACAGACTGAGTGCCCTCAGCTGCTCCTCATACAGCTTGCTCTCAGGACCCTTCACCAGCCTCGTGGCCCTCCTTTGGACACTCTCTAATAGCTTAATGTCTTTCTTGTAGTGCACAAAACTGCACACAATATCCAAGGTGAGGCCGCCCCAGTGCAGAGCAGAGCGGGACAATCCCCTCCCTTGTCCCGCTGGCGATGCTGTGCCTGA
This sequence comes from Struthidea cinerea, assembly GCA_013397865.1. NCBI lineage: Eukaryota > Metazoa > Chordata > Aves > Passeriformes > Corcoracidae > Struthidea > Struthidea cinerea. Next base: position 554,340 of record VZTI01005060.1, on the reverse strand, counting down.
TGCCCCCCAGAACACACTTGGCCCTTCTGGCTGCCAGGGCACTGCCGACTCATGTTCAACTTGCCATTGACCAGGACCCCCAGCTCCCTTTCCACTGGCTGCTGTCCATCCTCTCCCTCCCCAGTCTGTCGGTACACCCGGGGTTGCCCCGTCCCAGGTGCAGAATACGGAAACTCGATTACCTCAGTCACGCTACAACATTGTGCAGTCACACTGTAACCCCTTCCCAATCTCCAAAGCAGGCTAACAATTCCCTCAATCCAGCCCTGGCTAACCCTTCCCGCATGTCCCTTGCACTATTCCCCCCAGCCCCCTTCACCACCAGACACCTCTGCAGACACAGCTGGGCCGCCCCTCACCGAGGCCAGCGCCTCGCTGCCCGCAGGCACCACATCCCGCAGGCACTGTCACCCTGTGCCTCAGCCCCCC
>VZTI01005060.1:535431-553770 GCA_013397865.1 Struthidea cinerea | reverse complement strand
GGCCCGGCCCGGCCCTGCCGCTCGCCCCGCCCGCCGGTCGCCATCGCGACGGGGCCGGGCGCCACGAGGGCCGCCGGCGCCCTCTGCCCCGGGAAACGAGAAGTACCAAAAAAAGAACAAAACAAAACAAAACAAACAAAAAAAAGCTTGTGGGACAGTCCCACACCGAATGTGAGCTGGGCGACCCATCACCGCAGAGCTGCTTCTTTTGGAACAAGCTCCCTCAGTCCGAGGCACTGCGATGGAGCCTTGGATGGCTCCTGTACTGCAGTAACAACAGCTGTACTCTGTGGCCTGTGACCTCTTTGCTCCACACCAGTGCTAAAGGCCATGCCCAGCAGTGGGGACAGGGCTCAGGAAGATGGAAAGGAGGGCTGGAGTCTGATCCTGAACTACTTCTGCTTCTCTCTTCCTGGCCAGTGGACTGCAATAGATTTTGGATAGGTTCTGGTCATTTCCTTCCTTCACAGGATATCAGTGCCTGAGCCACATAATCCTGGGAGCCATACTCAACCACAGAAATAAATTAAAAATCACTAAAGTTCTGTTGTCTGCATTCTTAGGATGCCTTAAGAGGCCTCCTAGAAACAGAGACTAGACAGGAGTAAGGGAATAAAGGTAGGTATTTATTTGAAAGGCCTTCAAAGGTACACCCTGGGGAGTCAGAGGCTATTGGCAAGATGGACCCCAAGACAGGTCATGAGTTCTTCACACTTTTATAAGTTTGGTTCATTTGCATATCAGGGTTAATTCTCCAGTTAAAGCTTCAGTTAATGATGTAGCTTCCCCAAGCTTGCCCCCCCTTTAGAGGCTTTTGGTTTATACTTTTTGGGCCTAGGACGGTCTGAGTGTCCTTGGAGAGCAGGTCTGGAGAGGCTTTGTTGTGTCTAACTAGCACGTGAGAGCAGAAGTTAACAGGCTACAAGAAACTTCAGAGTTATACACTAGGCAGTATAGGATTTGAAAAATACTAAAGTTCAAACCTAGGGCATCACTTGGGCAACATAGAATCATAGAAAGTCTTGTGTTGGAAGAGACATTAAAGATCATCTAGTTCCAACCCCCTGCCATGGGCAGAGATGTCACCCACTAGTTCAGTTTGCTCAGGGCCCCATCCATCCTGGCCTTGAAGACTTTTAGGGATGGGGCATCCACATCCCTCTGGGCCTCTCTGGGCCGCCCTCTTTTGGTTTAAAACCATTCACCCTTGTCCCATAACTATCTGCTTGTGTAAAAATAGTCACTCTCCCTCTTTTTTATGAGCCCCCTCTAAGGACTGAAAGGCTGCAATGAGGTCTCCCCATAACCGCCTCTTCTCCATGATGAACATTCATATTTACTTTGTTCATAATTTTTGGCCATCCTTGTGGGAATCTGTGTTGTCCTTTGACATGTGCTGTTTGACATAGTAGAGCAGTGTCTGTAATGAAGACATATTCATAAAACTAAGGACTAAGTGCTTTTAGTCCTGCAGGCAGGGGTCTCTAGCCATGCTGCATAAGAGAGTAAATTTAAAGCTGGCCTGGTCAGTGGCAGAAGGACTTAAATTTGTTTTGTTCGGGAGCAAAAGAGAAGGAAAATGATCAGGCCCTAGTCATGCACATTTGATATTTGAAGCCATTTCTTTCATGATCATCATTATCAACCAATCTTTTTCTTATCACAGAGAGCATCACACAGGGTAATATAAATTATCCACACTGTTTCCTTTTATGGTTTGCACTTCTGGTATACATTTTTTTGTAATGTTTTAAAATAAATTCCAAATAATTCTAAAATGTTTTTGAAGGCTTACTTTTTAAAGATGTAAAGAAATGCCTTCTGCTAGTCAGGTGGCAGAGAATATGCTTCTCCAGTGTGACATGTCCTCATATACACATGCTGGCAGAATAAAGAGCTATTCCCACCTCTCCACAAAAGAAAAAAAAAAAAAAAAANAAGGGTATCCCCACCACCCCAAAAAAAAAAAAAAAAAAAAAAAAGGAAAAAAAAAAAGAAAAAAGAAAAGGCAGAAATGGAGTTTCATAGAAGACAGGACTGACAATGTTCAGCAGGTGCAGGGCATGGGCAGATAACTACACTAAACAGCCTTCTTTACATGTAATTTATCCCTTTTATCCCCTTATCCCTCTGTTTCCCCATGCTTACACCTCTCCAAACCACCTTCTTTCCTTTGGTTCATCCCCTGAATATCCTATAGTGAGTCTTGTGCAATCTGAAAATGCTCTCTCCTTGCATTCCACATTGTGTCCCACCCCCCCAGCCAGTGATCCTCCCAGTCTGTAAGGTACTGGGGCTCCCTGGGACAGCCCTGGGAGAGACTGTGGCTGGGAGGGGGTTACCTGGGCTTCCCCACCTGCCCTCCTGCCTCTGCGCTCCTTCATGTGTGAAGAGATGGACCTTTGATGGGCTGAGAGCTCCTGTGGTAGGCTTGGGGGCAGCCAGGCAGGGTATTTCTCAAGCTCCTCCACCCACCATCGTTTCTCTGCCTTCCTTTGTGCATGTGGAGAACTTTTTGTGGCATAACTTAACAGTGTAGAAGATTTTAAAAGAAACAAAAAAGTTACCTTGGGGCCCAGGAACCAACTGAAGGATGAAAAGCAAGGGATGATATGGTCAAAGCCACCTGGGAAATTCACTACAGCCATTAAATGAACAACATCAGAGTTAGCTCTGATTTTTAGAGTTAGTTCATCAGAGAGCAGCTGTGTCAAAGGCAGTTGAGTGACAGGAGGAAACTGGAGGAAGGAAAGCATTATCAGCTAGATTTGCTTCACTGGAAGTTACTGTCTCTTCAACTAATACCTGTCACTTTGTAACCACGCCAAGGCACTCATTAATTTTTTCATTATTGGAAGAAGATGGGATTACCTCCTTTTTACTTTGGGAAATCACTAGAGAGATAAACATCCTGAATGAGGGGCTGAAGGAAAAAAGGTGATCTACTTTCTGAATCTGATAGCAATACTACTACGCAAAGACACGTGCAGACCTTGTTAGTTTGGGTCTTTTTCCTGAAGATGCCATAACATTCTCTGTTCCACTGCAATCAAAACCATACTTATATCTTTTGATTGTGTGGAGAATTTAACAACTCTGTGACTGCATCTGGGGAACACAAAGAGGAGGGTGGGTAGAGTATATCCTTCTATCACTAATTTTTGTTCTCTTGCTGCCACCTTGAGAGTGTTCAGGCTCAATTCACTTGAAAAACAGCTGTTCTGTGCTTACATGAAACACACAGATTCTTCAAATCTACTGCTCCGCTGTAGAGTAGCTGTGGGGACAGGCTGGATACTGGGTGCAGACTCTTTCCTCTGAAGTTACTGAGGAATGAGTCTGAGGGTCCTTCAGGTATTCCGTGTTCTGAGGGTCATTCAGATATTTTCAGTTTCTTCTTCATTGTGAACACTGAAGATATCAACTGGCAACTGGTCTGCGCTGGGACAGTCCTTACACACATAATCCCACAGATTTAATCTGAATCCATTTCACTAACACTTCACTAAATTAAATGTGAGCAGGAGAGTGCACCTATGTATTTTAACAGACACAGCACACACCACGTACACAGTTTCTCAGCAGTCACTTGTCACAGTGCTGGAGGCCTCCGCCACCTAGCAGCAAGGACCTGCTTTTTCCTAAGCTCGGGTCCAAAGTCCTTGAATAAAGGAGGAATTATTTTGGGCAGTGGGTACACCAGACCCATCAGTTCCGAGTCCATCCAGCAGGGGTCAAGCGCACTCACAGCTGCCCGCTGATACAGCGTGTCGGTCCTGAAACACAGTTTTACTCCTACCTTCTTCGGGACTGCTGTGAGAGGGGGAGAGGGGTATTTTACACAAGAGAAGAGTATGCTCCATCGACGAAGAGTGTCAAAAGGGCTTTTCATCACTTCTAATTAAGTGATGTTTCTTGATCTGCTCTGAACAGAACTTTAGTGTGGGTTTGAATAGATACAACTTAGTATGCTGCATTGGGATGAATAAACAAGGTATGTGGATGAGAGGAGCTTGAATGAAAATTATTGAGGGGAGCAAGCGACTTTTAAGCTTTCACAAGGTCTCCAATTCACTCTGATCCTTGTGAGCTGAATGTAAACCTTATTAAAGGCTTATTAAGCCAGAATTTTACTGCACAGTGTATGAAAAGCATGCTCTAGTCCCTTATTTTGTCATGAGACAAGGAAGAGCCGCGTATCAAATGCATGAAAATTAAAAGACTTGTAATTGACTAAAACTTTACTCCAATGCTATGAACACTAAATTTTCTCTAAAAATTGTTTCACCATATCCAAGCTTGAGAAGGAATTGAAACATAAGAATTTATTGTTAGCAGGAAGCCAGGGCTGATGTATAGGATTTGGGGAGTGAATGGACTCAAGCTGGGAACAGCGTGGGGATGTAGTTTCAAGCAGAGCTGCTGCGAGCGAGAGCCGAGCCAGCGCTCCGGGCGGCAGACGTGGGCAGGTGACACAAGCGCACAGCAGCCCCGCTCCCGGGCACGCCAGACGCTGAAATCCTCCAGCTGCCCCAAACCAGAATTAAATCGATTAGATCGAGCACTGTGAGAAGAATGTGCGTAAGGGGAAAATTCCAGCACACCCGCTCTCCGCATGCCGGGGTCGGTGCTGTCACCCGGCTCGCAGAGGCCTTCCGACTTCAGAAATCGCCGTGGTGCCTGGCTGCTGAGGGGAGGCTCCCGCTGAAACACCCCACGAAATGGGGGCATGTGTATTTTGTGCCACTAATTACACAGAAAAGCACTAATTAAACAGCGGCTTCCTGAACAAATAGATGACTCAAACCTCTGTTATCGCGGCCCGTATCTTTACTCAAACACGGGCGTATGTTCGCACTGCTCGGGTTGCCTATCACCAGGTAAAGTGAAATACTGATCATTGCCCCTCAAGGCAGCTCGTCGAGTCAAGCCGACACTCCCTGCGTGGACATCGTGTGAAGCAGCCGCTGTCCGCTGTGGAGCTGCTGCCTCAGAGCAGTGCCCGCTGACAGCTCCCCCGGCCCGCGGGCAGTGTCACCGCCGCACCCGGCCCCACCGGGCGTACCCGGGGGTGCCACAGGTGACACGAGCGAGGGGCGGGCCCGGGCGGGGGGAGCCGCCCCGCTCGGAGGGACGGGCGCCGGCATTGGCCCGGGGCGGCGGGACGGGCTCGGCTTCTCCCCGCGCCGCCGCCTCCCTGCCTTCAGACAAGCGGGGCGGAGGCGTGGGGCAGCGGCTGCCCGCCGGGACCGGGGAACCGGCGCTGTGTCTGGCCGGAGGGAAGCAAGGGGGAGCCGAGGAGGGGACAGAAGGAGAGGTGAGGCTGTGACCTAGAAAGGGTTTTGGGGGTGGGCGCGGGGGTCTTGTTAATGGAGTGACTCGGAGTCAAAAAGGGGCGTAGAAGCCAGCCGCACCCGCAGTGCTGGGCCAGCGTGAGAGCGAGCCCGCTGGCCGCTGAGGAGTCCTGGCTGCCAGCCTTCGCCAGCCGGGCTGCTCCGCAGGGTTTGGCCGTGGTCGGCTGGCAGGGCCCGTTCACCGCAGGACGGGGCAGTGCTCACAGGTGTCTCGCCGGCCCGGCCATGGTTGTTGAGGCCGCAGGGAAGCGGCGCTTGTCAGCGCCTTTCCTCAGAAGCGCTCTCGAGAGCCCCGTGCCAGGGGAGCTGAGCGTCGGGACATCTCCGCTGCTGCTGCCGCCGAGGGGAGCCCCCGTCCGGGGTGAGAGCTGGGTAACTGTCAGAACTTCCCTGCCCCGAGCTCCTGGAGTCTGCTGGAATGGGAGGACTCTCTTTATTTAAATAAGGTGCTTAGATCTCAGCTGAGAGATGTTAATGACGTTTCTGTAAATAGTAAACACTTTTAATCTCAAAACACTGAATTAATTGCATCATCCGCGCTGTCTCTGGAATGACTTGCAGGATTGGACCTGACCCTAAAGTCTAATAAACCCAGTTGTGTCTTTCCTGTGTGAGCAGAAGAATCTGCTTAGATAATTGCCAGGGTGAAGGTCACTTAAATCTGGGGACAGACTGTTCAGTGACAAGTATTTTTGAACTTTTTGAGAAAGTGTAAGGGGAGGGGACTTAGAACATGTGGTGGTGGTGCATCCCCCCACACTCATTCACAACATATGCTTGACAGGATGCTGTGTGAAAAAACTTGATTTTCTTTGTTAAAAGAAGTGATCAAAGTGTTTCGCCAAAACAGTTGTGTGTTTACACATAAATTGAAGCTCTCTGTGACAGAGTGTTTAAAAGACTAGTGAATCAAAGCACTTTATTAAACTTGTATACAACAACAATGCAGCTTTCCAGTCATTAGTTCTGAATTACCATTAGTTGTTATCATCACTTTCCCAAACAGTTCTTAACAATCACATATATAAGTGGTAGTAAACCTGGAGTATACAATATCCTGGAGCTGATGCCCTATATTTAGCACTGATGACTACCCTTCTTGATGGTTTGTTTCAGTTGCACGAGTCAGAGTGAAGTGCTTGAGAGCTCCTTGGCAAGAGAAGCTGGAATCAAAGTGAGTATTTTGTGATTTTCATAAATTATCATCTTTCTTTTCTAATTGTTAATGTATTGTTCACCTTGCTTCCTCCCTAGAAGAAAAGGGAGTGATCTCAGATGACATAGTTCATATTATTTGAGGGGGTAAGCTTACTGTAGTGTTGCTAGGCATCTTTCTTATTTGTTTTGCAGGATTATTCTGGTTTCATCAGACATATCTCCTCTTTGTTCTGCAGTCTTATTTTATTTTCATCAGACATCTTTCCCGCACACTCTACTTCTTATCTTGTAGATTTTACTATTTGCATATGCTTTCCTGTGCCCTATTTGGACAAATATACTGCAAGTCTCTGTTCATTTGCAGTTGTATGTTATTTATGTATACTAAGTTATAAAATACTAGTAGTACTGTTTCTGTGTTACAAAATGTGTATACACTGCTACCAATTACCATATCTTAGTGTGTTTATGTCTAGGTTTAAGGCGAGGAAATAATAACCATCTTAGTCTGCTTCTACCTAATGTGTGCAGCCGTTCTCTGCTTTGGCTGTAAGGCACGTTCTTGAATTTCCTGAAGCTGTCATTGGACCTGTCTCTTGTTAAACAAATTTCCTTCCAGCATTTCTTGCATCCCAAAGTAACGTATTATGAGTTTCACTGTCAGACTTTTAAAATTCAGGGAAATAGGTCTTCATGTTCTTGTTTTCCAATTCTGACAAAGGCCAGAGTAAACAACGCTTCCTTGCTCCCAAAAATGGATGACAGAAAAGGGACCCTTAAGAGCCAGTGCTTTAGAACACTGGATAGCACTCCAGGAGTGCTCTGTTTCTGCTGGATAGAGACCATGTGCAGGTATTCTCTGGAGTAAACTCCTGTTATTCTGCAGGAGACACTCGCCAGATTCCCAGGTGGAAATACTGCTTCAATTTAGTACGTGGAGAAAACCTTTGATGCTTGCATCCAGTTGCATCTGGAAGAAAAAGCTTAACCAGGAAAGCTGTAGGATGGAGTTAAATAAATTACTTCTTTTCTACCCTGTACTGTTTTCTGTGCTCATGACAGAAAGGGATGAAACGGACTTCAATCAAAAATCTAATAAGAAAACATTGTTTGCAAGGAAATGGAGAGGTAATTTGTAGTCTCTCAGTATGAAAAAATGTTTAATTTTCTTTTTCTGTAATTAAAAGTGATACTTCTGTCCTTTGGAAATCGCTCTTTATTCAAGAGTGACTTGTTTTGAACCATAGTAAGGAATGTTTTTCTCTGCACAGAAAGTCCTTTTCACCCAGGATGGCTGAGTAATGGATAACTGCTAAAAGCAGTAGATACCCATCTGGTGCTTGAAGTCCATCACTTTTTGCATTTAAAGGCAGCTTATTTAGGTTGATCAGAAGTCACTTTAAGGAGGGTCCTTAGTTTGGTCTTCGAATTCCAAATCACTTATGCCAAAACATGTATGTCAAACCAGTGATGTTGCATTTGCTGTATCAGCAGTCTCCAGTTTTTTAACTTATTTGGGCATAATGTGAGACTGACAGCTGATTTCAGCAGACTTCTTCATGATTCATTCTTCTGGTAGGGAGTAATTTCAATTCATCAGGGTACAGCAACTGGCTATGCTAGATTCTTACTTCATGTTATAAGGTTTCCTTGCTTTATGTAATTTGACTCTGCTTTTTGCATCAAGAGGGGCAAAGGGAAGAGATATAATGTATATGTGAGGAGGAGGAAAAGAATACTTCTTCCCCTTCTTTATTTTATAGCTCTTCTTCTGGGTGATAATGCCAGATTGTTTTTGACCTGAAACCCACTCAGTATCCTGTACCTATACACCAAATTAATGAACAACTTGACAATTTGTTGCCCAGAGAGGCTGGGACTCCCCATCCCTGAAGGTGTTCTAGGCCAGGCTGGATGTGGCTCTGAGTAACCTGAACTGTTGGAAGGTATTCCGGTCCATGGCAGGGGGGTTGGAACTACATGGTCCTTTCCAACCCAAACCATACTATGGATCAATGATCCCATTTTTTCCCTTACATCTTGGTATGTTCTTTTTTTCTCTGCAGCATGAATCTTCTAAAAGTAAATTTTTCTATTTCTCTGTCGCAGTCAAGGAAATTTTGTATTTTATCTCTCTCTAAATGTGTCTGAGTATAAATAAAAAGAAAGGTAAGAAGAAAAAGGATGCTTATCTGTGGAGGAATTACCAGAACAATATCCTAGATCCACTGCAAAATGGTTTTTTTGTACAAAAACATCAAACAATATCGGTAAATTCTGTATGAAATTTCCTGCCCAGTGTGTGATTCTGGCTGACTGAAAAACTGACAGAGATTTAGCTCTGTACAGGCTGGATGGAATATAGTTAGACTATGTGATCTCAGCCATGTAGTTGGAGCCCCAGAAGTAGACTGGTGTATTGAAGAACTCCTGGGTTAGAAATGTTTCTACGCCATTAGCTTGTAGATGTTAAGATCTGCCACCATGCTTTTCTTCTCTAATGAATTATAATGGCTAATGTGATTTTAAAATAGAACATCTGTTATGAAAAATTAAGGGTGAGGTCGAAAAACCCTCTGTAATTGCATTTGAAGCACTGTAAGCAAAAGGTATGTATCTAGGTCCTAGGCAGAAATCTGTCAAACAAACAGAAATAGTGAGCCCTTAACCTTCTATTCTGGTCCTGGCCACATAACTTGTTTTTTAATCCTGGGATAACTTATGTTAATGTAAATGTCATTAATTTTACCTTGCTTCATAGTGATTATGTTACTTCTCTGGAGGTTAAGAGACTTGGGTTAAAAATCAATACCCTCATGTTATTCTCCTGTTCCCTCTGCTCTGTTAGAACTGGACTGCTCTACAGCCAGGAATGCAGGTCTGTCTGGATGAGGAGGGAAGTTAGGAGAGACCTTGATTTTTTTTTTTTTTTTAATAGTGGCCTGGCTGAGAGAAAGTGTACCTGGCTTCTTGTTTCTTCCTGCAAGGTTTTGACATCACTTTAATAGTCATTCTGTGAGGTTTAATCCTTGGTAGTTCAGCCCTAGGAAGGGTCAAGAGAGAACCAAGCAAACCCTTCAGAGATTATCATGTATTTTGGTGAACAAGGGGATGTGCATTTGAATCTTCTTGGGTTAAGTGGTCATGGGGGCTCTGGATTTGGCTGCTTCCTGGGTATATAGCTGTAGCTATTGGGCAGGTGAGCTAACACCTTGCATAGCTATGTTCTTAAAGAATGAACCACTCCTGCAAGAATAAATACCTGTTCAGGGACAGGCCTGATACTCCAAAGCCCAGCCTCACAAACTCTAAACTCCTGATTTAGCTATCTATGTATGAGCAACAACTTCTGTCACAATCTTTTGCTCCCTCTTTCCTATTCCTGTGCCGTTCAGCAGCAATTGTAGGGCAAATCCTTTGCGCGCAGTGCAATTTAACGCCACACCTCATCCAGTGCAACTGGAGGCCGCTCCAGAAACTGTTCCCTGCTTCATGCTTCTCATGAGTAGCAGTTCTGTTTAGCTCTTGCCATGCCCTTTAATGCTGCTTGCACCATAGCACCCCTCACTTTTCAGTGTCAGAGTGCTCTGCTTGCATCTGGCCTTAAGTGTTCAGGGAAACTGGTACCAGTCAGGGAAAAGATAGTTTTGCATGATACAGCCCAGCCCAGCAGTGCAAACGATCTCATGAGCGAAGTTTTCATGGCTAATAGACTTCCTGTTATTCTTGCAATTTAATATCAGTATTAAGGAGGACTAACATCGCTGCTGGCTGGTTTCAACTTAGCCACAACGATCCCAAGAGCAGACAGAATTTTCAAATTAGGGGGCTATCTGTTAAAACATTACACTTGTGAAGACAAGTTATTTTCCTCTCAACAGGGAGCTATAGTGAGCTTTTAAAAATGCATTTATTAAAAAAAAAGACAGCAACAAAACAAATAAGCAAAAACCCAATAGCCGTGAAATAAAAATTTCATTGCAAAGTTTACGTTAATTTTGGTGACTGAGAAGAGACCTGATCCTAACTGGTCTATGTGCAGACTGCACGCTACCTTTTTTTTAACCATTTTGAATGCTAACTTTTTAAACCGTTTTGATTCTTAACTTACCTGGAAGCTTTGATGTAGTGCTTTTTTTCCCCAACTCACTCTTTGGCTTACTTACTGTTTCTGTGACTACAGGACTCCTAAAGGATATTTTCTTTCCTCTAGCACCTGATTTGTGCTGGTAATTGTGTGAGACCCTGTTTTCAGGTAGGTGTGTGCTTTAGTTATGGTAACAAAGAACTGATTATTGACAGAAACTTTCTTAGTAGCCTTGAGATTATGTAATTTATTAGGTAGGTAATTTTAGCTTTCAAAAACTTGTGTGAGTAGGTGTCTAAGATGAGTGGTTAGTCAGTCCTCCTGTGAGAAAGGACAGCCAAAGGGCTTGTTCTGTTTGCTGGCTCTTTGTGCACAGCAGCAATCAATGAAATAGAGCTGTAGTTACAATAACAAGGCTGGTAGCTGAAAAGTAGGGGGGCTGCATGACAAATTAGAGTGATTCAAGTGAGTTACAGATTCTTTTGCTTCCCACAGGTACTTACTTATGCAGTTGTCTGAGAATGATGGAGGGCTTTTTGCAATGTTCTGTGTGATCCCAAGTTTGTGTGTTGTGTTGGGCTGCAGGCAAAGGTGCTCTGGGGAAGTTGAGATCGGTGGCCTCTGTCAGGGAAAGCAAAGATGATGTAAAATGTTGCTGTCTTGATTTGGTAATTTTATGCTTAACATGTACCACAAAGCTGTATTGTGCACCTTCCTGCAGAGGCAATGTGCTACCGAGCAGTGACTCGAGCAGTTGGCTATGGCAGTGCTTTAGAGAAGATCAAAGTGATACATGAAAGGAGCAACCTGTTAATCCAGAGGTTCCCAGCTTTACAAAAATAGTGGAGGAAAATCAGTCTGTCAGTGATGGTGGCTGTCCTTGCTCAACTAGCTCATCACCTCAATTCAAATGAGGAGTAAGAGTGGATTCTTAAAATCTCAGGGATGCAACAGATACTGACTAATGGATTTCCATAATGAGATAAAAATCATCCAAGAAGTCATGTGCATGGAGTTTGAAATAAAACTTTGACAAGGTTTCTTCAGAAACTATATGCTCCAGTCTTCCAGTTGGTGTTTAAGACTGAAACTGCTCTACAAACTGTCTTACTGTCACCTCAATTTAGCATTACTCTAAGTATTTGAATGCAAATCCTTGTCTGATCTTTGTAACGTGGATTTCTACTCATCAGTGCTGCTAGCCCCTTAGTAAGTCCTTTTGTTTGATTGTCTGCGCTAGCAGAGTCAGAACTACCCAGTAAACTGCAGCTCAGTTCTTAGTCTTCACATAGGAAAGAATATCTTAACAAAGTGCAGGAAGTGTGTCACTTCCTGGTAGCCACTGATAGGAAATACTTGTTAATTAGTCACACTGTTTTGCACGCTTCCATTCTCCAATGGTACAATTCCTACAATACAACAGAATCCTAGCTAAAATGTAGCCAATGCTTGCTGGAGAGCAAGGAAGGGATGGTAGATGTCGGCTAGTTCCCCTGAAGTCTCCAATATCTAAACCTGTCAAGGCCTCTACTTTAGCCTTTTTGATAACTTTTGGGGTTTTTTTGAAGGAATTCCTAGTGCATAATAGATGTTTTTATTTGACTTGCATCAGTGCAGTGCTCATTAGCCTAATTCAGGTAGTGCTAAATCCCAAACTAGAATGCATATATTTTTTTGAAGAATGGGGCAATGGAAGAAAAGGAAAGGGGTTTGGCAGCTCCTGGTTATAGGTGATGTCCTCTATGGAACAGTACAAGTGAGAGAAATAGCAGGTGTGTTTTCCGTTCTGCAGTGAAGTTTGTGAGAAGGGAATGGAGGTCCTGTTGTCCTGTTCTCATCGTTATCTTCCGTGCTGAATGTGCATGTTTAAGATGGCAAGTCTCCAGAAGAAGAGTGTAAGCACTTCTTTCCTGTAAAACGAAAGGAAGGTCATAGTTTCTTAACAAAACCTTCTTAAGAAATTAATCAGTTACTTGCATTATGAGTTTCAGGGATGTTTTTTGGAAGGGAGAGATGGGGCAATCTTTTGGCTGTTTCTTGTGCAACTTCCTCGCTAGAATTTGAATCTGTCTTGTATTTATGTTGGGAAAACATTCAGAAATAGCTAGCCATTAAATGCAGAAATGTATCAGACATATAGGGTCAGGAGATACTTCCCACCAAGCAATTGTTTTGCTTCTGATCTCTCTAAATGTTTTAGTATTTTTCTTAAATCTATTTTCAAACAAGAAAGAAAAACAATCCCTTAAACTAGACCCTGTCTGAGTTTAATGCCAATGTTGACATGAAGAATGAGAAAGTGGTAATGGGAGCTTGAGTCCTGTGAGCCTCACACTTCTGCTCTCTAAAGGGACATGACAATAATTGTTACACAACTGACAGTGCTCTGCCTTCAGAGATCTAGAAGACCGAGTCACCTTCATTATTATATTTCAAGTCCATTATGCTGAGAAGATTCTTTGTTTTGTAATTCTTAATGAAAAGATTTAGCTAGAAGAATGAAGTTCTTTCAAACAAACTGTTACTAATTCAAGCAATGTGCCTACTGGGATTAAACCACAGCCAAGTACTAATGGTACAATGTGCAAGGAAATATAACTAGATTTGAAAACATGCTGATATTAGTATCAATGACTTGGTGGAATGTCTGTACATTTGAAGATTCTTGAAATTATATATTTTTAGTAGATTTATGCTTATTGCAATATGAAATAAATGGCACGACATCTTGTTAGTCTGACAGTGGTCATGGGCAAAAGGAATGTTTAGGTGTGTTTTTCTGAGGCTTTAATTTATGAGCCTCTTTCTCCAGAGACCACATCCTCTTAATACCTCTGGCCTAATGGTTGTATACCATAACAGGTATAGAGATTGACATTCTTAGACAGTGCTGCCAATATCCAAGCCCTGTGAAAGAAATGGCAAGCTTCCATATGTGATTAGAAGGATTAGGCCACAACCAAAGCAAATTATTCTTTTCTGTTGCAATATTAAGTTGTTAGCTTCTATCCTCTTTCTGTTATTAACTCTTCTTCAGAGTAAATTGCCTTCATAGTCTTCAAAGTGATGAAGGTCTTAATGTCTTACCAAATAAAAATAAAATTAAATCACAGGCAGAGTCATGTGGACCAGTAAATCAGATGTTCCTGGAGAAAATGAGAGTTTTTCTGAACTGCTTGTGTTACTCCAGATGAACTTCCTCTTTCAACTGGTTGAACATCATTATATAAGGCTGTCAGTGAAATTATCTTGAGACTGCAACTATTTTACAGGTTAAAAACAACAAGGATTATTTTGATACTGTTGAGCAAGGATAAGGTGTGAGCAAAGCTTGTGTGCAACTTTTAATTTTTTCCCAGTTGTGGCTGTTTGGAGCAGTTATCTGGTCCTTTTCTTTCTCTTAACCATGTTGTAAGGAATATTGCACAGGAGAACAAATAGGCTTATTATTGCAATAAAACGAAGCATTGCTGTATTAATAAGGCAACCCTGAAGCTGCTCTTAAAATAGGTATCCCCCACTTCTGCAAAGGTCCTTGTTCTACCAACACTCTTCACTTCACAACTAGCTAGATAAGACCTTCCCTACCTCCCACTGACTAAACACACATGTAAGCAAACACTGTTCTCTAAATTAATCTCTGGGACTGTTGGATATACAATATGCTGTCTATAGACTGCTATTGTATGTTTGAAAATATTGTCATAACACCTCTTGTAAGAGCAGCTGGATTGGCTGCAGGTATGCATATCTTACTGGGTGATCTTTTCCTTTCTGCCGCTTCCAGAATGAAAATGCCAACAGGCCTTCTTGTGCTTGTTTTAAGTTCTTGTCCTGATCATTGCATGCAACTGCTTTTAAAACCCCTGTGAATGGTGACTTAAGTCCCTCTTCGAAGTTAATAGCTTTTTTTTCTCCACTGCTCAAACTGAAATCCATAATCCTCTGATCTTCTGAGCAAATATGTTCATGACCATTTGTGCTTGTGCCAACACTGGCATTTCGCCTAATTAGCCTTCATGGGATTTGCCTCACGTATTTACAGAAAAATTATCTCTAAGCCTAGGCTGGTGCTGAGTTACCTGTGACTTTGCTGCTTAAATATCACTGGAGAATGAAATTTGTTCAGGAGACTGATTTGTTTGTTGTTGTTGCAAAGCTGTAGCTTGTGGGGCTCACAGTCAGAGATACCGTTACTGCCTAATGTGACTTCCCAGGGCCATAGCAGCCAGTTCTCCAAGGCTTTTATTGCTCTTAGTATTCTTCTTGGCTTCCCTGCTTCAAAATAAAGGTTTATTTTTTCCTGAGCATGGGTGTAGGCCGAACTTAGTTACTTCTGAGAATGAGTTCCTCTGCACATACAAATTGTTGTAGTGCACAATTGCATTTATGTGTCTTCCTCAGCTTCCTGTTGCCTTACTTGTGGACTTCCAACTCATCCTAGTTGCTAGTGCTGATTTGTTGTCTAAGTGGAGCAATAGAGTTAGAAAAACGTGTAGCTTTAAAACACATAAATCCAAACCCTCTTATTTTTAAGAGCCAGTAGGTTACTTGTAAGTGAATGAAGATGTGTACAGATAGCAGTTGTTGATTAGCCAGGCCTGCAGGGTAGTTGTTCAGCTGAAGGAGTTGGCACAAAGAGCTGTGTGAAGCAGCCAGAAGTGCTGGATTTGCTGTCACCTTCTTCCTCTTGTTAGAAGGCATTGGCTGCAACATAGATTCTCTGGATCAAAGCTTTAGCAGCTTATGTCTACTGTACAAGGAGCACTTGAAAAGTAGTTTTGCAATGTAAATTTAGGACATTATGAGGTTTCTGCATGCAAAAGAAAATCTTGTTGGTTTGACTGGAACAGCTGACTCTGGGGTTTTGCTGTTTGTTTTCTGACCCTGTTGGTAAACTCCATGTCAGCCATGGCAAACTACTCCAACCTTTTCATTGCCTCCCTTATTGAATCCCATAGGTATACACTGAGTAAAAACTTTGAAGTCTAAACTGTTGCTGTAGTACCTCTTAATGTATTGCCCCATAGCGTTTGGGACACAGTATTCAAATTAACATTCCCCTTTTGTATTTGGGAGAAAGCAGTGTGTGGGGATAAACATAGCCCTCTGTAGGGTTAGTGAGTTTTCAGACAAAGTTCGTTGTTTCGTGGTTCCTGTTTTAGAAAAATGTGAAGTCTGACTTGAAGCAATTGAGGTGTACTGCTGCCTGAGAGGTTCTGAGAAATTTTACAAGATAAAATTTTTGTATGAGCCTAAACCACTTGGAAACCATGAGCAGCTTAAGAGTGTGTGTGGGGAAAACTGTATTTTGAGTTGTCTTTCTGTTTCTTTTATTGCCAAAACATTGAAGCCTTCATGCATGAGTTGGATAAAACATAATTTCAGATTCCTGATTATTACTGGGAATCTTTCATAAAAGGGAAGATTTTTTTGTGTGGTTTTACCGGAATTTAAGGTTTAAGAAAAAAATCATGCCAAATATGCCATGACTCACAATGTTAGTCTATAACATATGAGAACCCTTCTGAAGAAGTCAGTCAGTGTGGTATCAATTTCCATGATTTAATCAGTTTGGTAGGGATCTTTCAGTCTTATTTGAAACTTAGATACGAAAACTTTCCTGACAAAAACACTGCTTGGAGTGGCACCAAACAAACTGTTCAAACCTCTCAGTTCTTCCTGGCATATATAGGGGTTTTTAAGAGGAAAAAAAAGTCAAAAGAAATCAAAATAATTGAGGTTGGGGTGGTGTTAGTGTGTGAATTAAACAGGGGCAAGACATTGATTTTTTTTTTTTTTCCCCCCCAATTTTAATTTTTAAATTAACCTTAGGTTTTACAACAGGCGCTATACTCTAAGCTAGCAGTTTTTACCATCTGCGTTTGGAATCAGTGCTGATAATCTTTTGCAGAAAGCCAGCCTTGCAATAACTTGTATCAGCCAATCTCATGAGATTGGCCATGCACCACACACACAGAAAGAGGTTTTCTTGTTTATGAAGAGCTGTGGAATCACGGGTGAAGAGCCTGCCAGGGTGGGTGGTATCTTGGTATCTCACCTCTGATTGAAAGCAAAGTGGGGGTGCAACCTTAGTTGAAGAAACTGCTTGGCAGAGTGGTAGTATCTGGGAAGTTTAGTAGCAGTGCTGTTTGGTGTGAGCTCTCACAGTCTGTTTAGGTGTGCCCTTACAAACTGGTTTTCAGCTGGGGAGGACTGAAGTTCTGTTTCCAATAGTTTTATTGATTTGAGTACTGGGAGACATTAATGAAACCTGCAGCTTGTTTTGTAAATGCTGCCCAACTGTTACCTTTAGAGTTTTAAATTAATATAATAAGGCAGTATAAAACACCTTCCCTCAGTCTTCTTTAAACATAAAGACCAAAGACATGGTAAGACAATATTGCCTGCAACAGCTTTCTTGCAGACATGACTGACCTTGGGCAAGAAACAAAGCAAAATCTTTGATCGTTCCAGTTCACAGCTGTCCAGGGTTTGTAGTTGCAACATGAGTTCCTGTGCCTGTTGGCTGTGCACTTGCCATTCAACCAGCATCCAGGGCTTTGGGTTAGCAGTGTGGATGCTGCTTGCTGTGTCAGCTGGTGTGGAAAGTTTCCATGTGACAGCTGAAACCGATATCCATACCTGTTCTTAAGCTGAAGGATACTGTTGTAGATACTCAACAAATTTAGGATTGTTATATTTGTTTGTAGCCCTATTGTAACCACTTTTCAATTTTGCCTGATTATAAAACTATAATCTTCTAAATGCAACCAAAGTTAGAGATGGCAGGTTGTTTGAGATGCTGTTGTATCAACCTCATGGAAAATCATGATGAGAATCATGGAGAAAAATATGGCAGCCAAAAAAAAACCAGGCAGAAGGTGATTGGGCATTGAACTTGCTGTGGGCATAATCAGAAACATGGCTGCAGATGCCTTCCAAATCCATAAGAAATGCTGTTATTTTCAGAATGAAGTTTCCCTTTGAGTACTGCCAGCGTCAATATCTTGTTTTAATGGCCTGGTTGAATTCTTGTGGCCAGGGGAGCAAATGACTTGTTGTACAATTGTAGCGGTCATTAGATCGATACGAGGTCAGCGTTCTGTCAGCCACATCACAGTGTCAGTCTGCAAGGGCCAAAGGACGACACCCACAACCCTGAAGGGGGCTGTGATGGAGCTGCCTAGCACAGAGGCATGTCCAGTGAAAACATCTGCTTCTCTTCTGTCTCTCACCAGGTTTAGCACTAGGCATGCTTCTGAGCATTAAGTTCAAGCTATTTATTTCTTTTTTCTCAGGCTTTGAGATCTGTATCTCTGTAATCCTGAGGCACAAAGATACCCTACAACAGACACAACTGACTCCTCCCCATGCCACCCTCTATTCCTTTGAGGGTTTTTTGAAGAGGAGGTTTTTGTCTTTGACACTTGGAATTGTCTCTAAGTGGATAGTTCTCTGAAACCATGGCCTATAAAACAGAGACAAAACAGTATTCCAAATTACTGCTTGTAAATGCAGTTTGGTTTGTATAAAGCAGTGAGGTTCATGTTACCACATGACTTGTAATTACACATACTCCATATGATTACGTATAAATTATTTCACATTTATCCCATATGGTCTGTAGGACAGTGATTTGGCCTCTCTTTTTTTTTCCCCCTTCCTTTTACTTTAAATCATTGTGATAACTGTTCTTTACTTTTTTTTTTTGGGGGGGGGGGGGGGGGGTGGGGAGTA
>VZTI01005060.1:505541-535323 GCA_013397865.1 Struthidea cinerea | reverse complement strand
ATGGGGAGTATCTCCCCTTTTCTCCAAATTGTTCTGCTTACTGTAAGCGTGATTTAAAATACACTTGTATAATACAAGTGTACCAGTTTTATGACACTCGATTCTGTGTTTTAGGGTGTGAGTTGTCATATTGAGAAGGAATGTATTTTCATGGCCACCTTGTTCAAGAGGCCTGTAAAACAGGTTTGACTTGAAGTGACCATTTGAACTTCATAAAGTCATTTAATCACACTGAAAAACTTGTTTCTTTTAATTAAAGATGCATACATAATCTACTTCCCTGATCCCTGATATTGCAGCTTGTTCTTCCTTGTCTCTTTTTTAGGGAATGTTTTGTTTGTTCTCAAACGCTGGATATGCTGGGTCAATGAACTGTTACTCCAGGAAGCAGAGCTGAGAAGACAAACTGAGAAGACACTATTGTGATGGCAAGCAGGAGTGCAACACTTTCCCAGAAATCTCTCATCTAGGGAAACATGCAAGAAAGCAACCTTTGTGGCTCTTTAAATCACTCAGTGTAACCTGGTCCAGCTTTCTCAGTGCCTGCTGAAAAAGACTTCTATAACTTTTAAGCAGGCTACAAGACTCTCCTCAGCAGGATCTAAGATCTTCCCAGACACTTTACCAGCCCTATACCAGAACAAGATGATTGACCTAAGCTTCCTAACAGAGGAGGAACAAGAGGCAATAATGAAGGTGCTGCAACGGGATGCAGAGCTCAAAAGAACTGAAGAAGAGAGAGTCAGGTAAGTGATCTAGCACCCTGCTTGTCCTGGGATGACCTACACAGTTCCTATACTGTGTTACTCAGGAGTAGATTAAAACAGTTGTTGCTGAGGGTTCCATATTCCTCAGTATATGTGGTTTGGAGATTTTTTACTCTGGACTAGATTTACCACGGTCTCTGGATGAAATACCTTTACCACACAAATGATGGGCATTACTGGCCAAAAGTGTTTTGGACCCTTGCAATTCCCTAAGGGGCTGAGCGCACCTTGTGCACATCTGCATTGGTTTCCTGAGAAGAGGATTCAGTTTGCAAGTGTCAAAACCAATGCAGACTGGACTAATGCATAATAAGTGAGGGACTTGGTTCAAAAGGAGTACAAGCACACCCAACAAACCAAAATATGGTTGCAGTCAGCAATGTCTGAATGCTGACGTTATACCTAAAACACATGGAGCTGCAATACATGGGAGCTGCAGTCCAGAAGAAGTACCAACACTATGCCCCACTCCCAAGAAAAGTCCTTACAATCCATGGATAAAGCAGAAAATTGCTTCTTAATTTCTTTGTGGTATCACAGCTGAAGCAATGTGTTGTTATTCTGGAGTGTTTTATGTGCAGGGAGGTTTCACTGGAGCTACTATTAGGCTGTGCTTAGAAATGCATGCATGGAAAGCAGTGTTTCCCAGATGGCTCTGAGAAAGCTATCTATCTACACAGGTATAAATAGCAGTCAGATAGTTGCTTCAGCTGATATAGATAGCTACCTGCTCAAGAGTGAGGATTTTGGTAGTCACTGGTTTTTTTTCCAGTGTGAAGGAAATTATCCATTACAAGGTACATAAAATAATATGTAGACAAATAATGAAAAATGGAGCCTGAGGTGCTGAAAACTCCAAGTGCTATAACAGAAACCAATTTTTACAGGCCTCAGTGAAGGCAGGATTTTCTCTCACTGATTCGGTAATCTTCTCCAAGATTCCTTCTCATTGTGATGTTCCTCATGAAGTAATGTATTTCCAATTTAAATGTTTTGAAATTATTCCAACCATGATGCATCTCTGATGCTTCTTTGCTACTTAGAAAGATTTTTTTGATAAATGTCCTCTGTGTAGGTATACCCTATATCCTGCAAAGGAAAAGGCAGCCTGCCACTTGCCCTAAGAGGAGCATTCCTTTTGCTGAGTATGCTTGTGCAGCCCTGAGATTCTTTGATCAGCATGTGGTCAGCATTTTGTTGAGTTCTTCTGCTTGCTTCTTTCAAGAGCAATAAAGTATAGACAGTAGCATCTCCTTGTTAAAAAGACTTTACCTCTCAAAGCATTTGCTTTGCTGAAGGTAAAATCATTACAGGCACTGTTCCAAATTCCTGCCCCCATCTTAATGCAGCCTAAGTAAATATTTTCACCACACAGTTTTGTCTTCTGTTTCAAAAAGCAGTACACGGACTTTTCTGTAACAGAATAGGCATTTTATTTACTGTAGGTAGAAAAACACTGTTTTTAGTCTTGGAATGTTACAACAGTGCCAGGTCTGAAAGCATTCAGGGTAAGTAATTGTAGATGAGAGTTCGAAATCAGCATATGGGGAAAAAAACCCTTCTTGGAACAGAAATTCAGACCACTCAGTAGAGGTCTGAAAGGACTGTCAGCAAGTATTTTTGTCCCTGCAGCTTTACTTTTGCCATTTATAATTCTAGTTCAAGAGGGTGTGGTGGAAAAAATGCAAGAAACTGCAGGCTGTAGCAGCCTGTAATCAGCACGTTTGCTGCTACAATGAAATGTCTCTTCTGGTTTCTGAATATTATAACTTCTGAGAAGCTGGAAGCTTACATATGAAATGGATTTTTCTGCTTAATTGTGGCACATGGAGCTTGCTTTTTATATCTTATATATTAAAACACTACTTGAATTATATCTCCAGCCAAGGAGATACAGTATTTTAGTTTGGATTCTATAACCTTGCTCAGCTGGAAGATTCCAAGAGCTGGGATCAACTGTCATCATACAAACATCAGACCCTGACAACGTGTTATTTGTACGTGTATATAATGGAAGTCTTTTAACATGATGTTTTTTCCTCTCCAGAAGAAATTCTGAGGTTTGAAGGGTGTTCTAATAATCTGTGCCGTGTTCTTGGAACGTGGACAGATTGGTAACATGACAAAAATCCTCTTTGAGCCACTTCCTAGTGGAATTTTACAAATCACCTGATAGAGTCCCTTCCCTGCTAACAGTTCCTAGTATTGCTAATCCAATAAAACTTCACTGATTAGGCTGGCCTATGCAGCCTCCTTAAGGCAGTCTACTTTCATTCTTGGTTTGTTGAGGGCTGTAATAGGTGTTTCCCCATCTTGTGGCTCCTTTTGTGTTGGTCTGGATCAGCATGATTAGTATTAGGTACAGCACTGCTTTGGGAACAGCATGCCTGCTTCCTCCTTCACCTCTGCTGAGGTTTGTCTCAAAGGAAGGAGGATATTGATGTTCTCATTGGCAAAAGAGTGATGAAGAAATCTCAGATGACAAGAGGGTGTGATGCACGAAAAGCAAAAGACATTGTATGCTTTTTTATTCCTAGTGCAAGAAGATGCCTTTCTTTGCTTCCTTACCCTAGGAGCTGCAGCAGGTCACTGAATGACAGTGTTTCTGGGGATGGGGCAAAAGCATAAAACAAGAGTCAAGTGACAGCTTGTCAAGACTAGAAGCTGTTTTTCAGCATATTACTAACTTAATTATTTTGGTTTTGTTGTCATCATTCCTGTCAAGGAATCTCTGATATGCTCTGCTCCAGCACTGGACAAATGAGTGTGCTACCTACATAACTTGTATGTCCTGGAAGCAGCTTCAACATAACCCCTAGCTTCTTCTACAGATGCATAGTTCAGAGTTAACTTGACTTTGAGCCCTTCCTGGAGACAGTAACGTGAGCAGAAATATATCTGTCTGTGAAGTTGTGGAGTGTGGTTGGGTGACTCTGCTGTGGTTTGAGTAGCTGGGCCCCGGCACCAGCGTGTCTAAGGCAGAAAGCTGTTGTGGTCACCTTTGTGGCAGGATTCCCTGCTGTGGCTATCAGCCCTTCCCACCAGAACCTCCTGGCAGTGCTCTTGTGGGCTGTGCTTGGGATTGTTTGCTCCATGTGTAAACTGAAGGAGGTTAATGATAGGGGAAATTCTGATGTGGAGTTGTTTGTGTGGTGGGTGGGGACTGCTGTGTGCCAAACCCCTTTGATACATTCATTGGTGTGGCATTGCAAAAAGAGAGAAAGCTTCAGGGGTCTGATTCTGCTAGGACTGTGTGGCTGTTGAAAGCCTATTGTAAATGTTATTTTGACTCTGGTTAGTTCTAACAGATATGCCCTCCAGTTACATTCCAGGCTGTTTTCCTTATATTGTTGACTGTCAGAAGGAAGGCTCTTTTGTGAGATGGGATTTATTTAAGGTATTGAGGTGAGCTTAATACTGGCATTGGGAAAACCAGACTTATCGCTGTAATGTGAAAATAGCTGACACCAGAGTACGTTCTTAAAATATACATAAAATATTTTTTTGTTAGATGAAACTGTTTTGAGGGTGTGCTTAACAGAGGCAAGGAGGTTCTTGGTGTACCTGTTGTAGCAGAAAAGGATAAGCTCTTGTCTTCTGGATGAATTCCCCCTTATGGACACTGCTTAGCACCACATGTGATTTTCCAAATACAGTGACCATTCAGGAAGTAGAGCAATTTTATTCTCTAGCAGAATGTTCATGTCATTATTTATCCTTTTTAACAAAGCCAACTGACATAAGAACGAAGGTGGGGAGGGTGGTCCCAGCCCACCTTGTAAAATGCCAGTAAGAAAAACAGGACTGTTTTCATCTTGATCTGGTGAGATAACTGGGCTTAAGGAAGAGACCTTACTTACTGGTATTGGTACAGATATGGCACTGGACTACACTGAGAAATGAGTTGATGCCTTTTCTTCCCAGTATTGATTGCTAATTTGTCTTCTAGTGGCAGATAAATTGTTTGAGTGGATGATGATTGTTTGGGATTGCTAGTGAAGCAGGGTAGATGGGGCTTATTCAGTGTGGTAGAAGAATGTACTGAAAGGAAAAAGTGGATACTAATAATGATTTTTAACCTGTATATTGTGTACTCCCTCTGTAAGTATGGTTTTTCCCTATGGCAAAAAAACTTTCTTGGTAAGACTTACCACATGTTTGTACCTGGCACTGTGCTGTATTATTAAGTACCAAACTGAAGCCTTTGTCTTCAGATTAGATTAGTCTTGATTTGTAGTTCACCTGAAATCCTAAACTGCAACCCTTTTTTTCGCACAGCAGGAAAGATGCCCTTGCTGGCAGTGTGAAGAGCGCTATGATACAGGCTCTTCTGCTCACTTATATTTGCTTGTATGTGTCATTTGGTGGGGCTGGTTTTATGCTTTATATGCCTGCTTTTAAAGTATAAAGCATAAAGCACTGTGAAGTGCTAGGGACACTGAGCAGAACCTGCCAGTTACACACTTTCTAACAACCTCTCCACCCTTTGTTCAGATTGTCCTGTGCTGCTGTCCAGGCAGACTTTAATACCAAAGGTGTATTGTCACAGGACAGCTGTTTCTTCATTGTGAGGGTTTGGCTGGTTGGTTTGGTGTTGTTTTTCCTTGGCAGGTTTACTTGGGTTGCATCGGAAGAGGGAGGGGAGGCCATTGGGGAGGCTCTATGCAAATCCTTTAGAAACAAGCAGACAAACTAAACAGTGGAAGGCTGTTCTGGGAATGAAACAAATGGAAGCTAAAAGAAATTGCTAATACTGGCAGACCTTGAAGATTCCTGCCTCCTGTAGCAAGACTCGAAAGTTTTGACAGAGATTTCCTGAATGGAATAAAGTTAAGCTTCCATATACTGAGAAATGCTTCAACAAATTCACATATTCTTTGTGTCTGCCTAGAGAATATCTAATTACCTGATCTATATAATTCATTGCTTGTAAAATGAAGCTTACTTCAAACTTGACAGTGCAACTACTAATAGGAGAGTAAGTCTGAGTGCTCAGTGCAAGTGACACAGTAGAAAGGCCCATAGACATGAAGGTCTATCTGTAGTGCAGAATATACGTATGGTTTAAATGAAACAGGGGGCAACGTGCCAGTCTGATGGCCCATATGTGGCCATCTGCTAGGAGAGAAATGTTGTACAGCAGGGTTAATGTAGTCAGTGTGTTTCACAGCCACTTGTTCAGCACAGAATTTGGGATCAGAGTTGTGGTTCCAGATTCTGATGGAGACCATATTTCAGTGGGCAACAGAACTTCATGTTTTCTCTTCTTTCTCTCCAAAATCAATTGACTTCTCACACCTATGAGCATGTAACTCATTCTTTCATTCTGATGCTCCAGGCTTGGATGTGTCTGTCTTCCCTCTGACTTGAGAGAGAATGTCAAGTCTTTGTCTTGTTAATCATCAAGACTTGTGCTAACTACAGACTGGTCAGTTCTTCAAGGACCAAAAGCAAGATGATACCTAAGATTTATTCATCAGGGTGTTGTTAGTAGACCTAACACACACAGACTTCTGAATAAGCATAAAATGGAAGAACATGCATTACTACAAAGAGAATTAAGCTTCCTTTCTCATCTATCCAGTTACTTCTAACTATCAGAAATCTTGCTGTCTAAAGAGGCCCCAAAGGCAAGAATTAGAGGTGTTGCTTATGAGGAATTGTGATGACAAGGATGGGGAAAGGTTGCATAATCCCATTGGTCTGCTTTGTTCTTTTTAGTATAGCCCTCAAACAGTTTGAAAGTATAGCCCTCAAACAGTTTGAAATTATATTGCTCTATTGTTTAAACCAATTTAATAATAACTGATGGTTTTTTGGTTTTTATGTTTTTGTAAAGTCATGTGCAGCTATCATGCAAAAGGTAGCTTACTTACAATTTGGGACGGACCCCTACATATTATTTGGGTGTAGTTATCTAACAAATGTCAGAACAGACTTTTTTCCTTATCTAGATATTTGCAGATTAAAGAGGCACGCTCATACAAGGTGGAATGTTTAAACAATTACTGCTTTGTCTTGTAAACTTTTTGTGTTGCTCCCCACTGTCACAGAAGAAAAAATAACCTAATCGACAAGTCTGGCTCTTATAATGCCTGGTCTAATATCATTTTACTCCTGTTCTTGCATGAGTGATACTACAAAACATTTGTCTTGTCTGTGTTCAGACAGTGACCCAGAACTTAAACCCTTTGTCTTTTTGTTGGTTTGGGATTTGTTGTTATGTTTGCAGCAAATAGAATTGAGATTAAATTCATCAAAATTCTCTCACTTTTCAACTTCTCCACTTATTTGTTATTTCATTTGCAAAAGAGAGGTTTTGGAAGTTAATTTGTAGATAACGCGTGGTAGTATCAGGATTTTTAAAGCCTTTATTTTGCTATTGGACACTAGGGTGCTTTTTCCATGTGCACAGATTCGGGTGTGTGAGACGAAAATGCATCTGTCTTTGAGGCAAATGCAGACCTTGATCTACATCCTCCTTCATTCATCACAAGGAGTCTCAGAATATGCTGGCACCATGCAGATTCGTCTGTCTGAAAAGCTCAGTTTAAGCTGTCAATTGAGTTATAAGGCAATCAAATAAGATATTACGATGTCAGTAGTCACATCGTGCAAATTCTGTGGTGACTTGCAATGCAGACTATGAATAAGGCAGGAGCAGGGGAGGGAATTGAGACGCTGAGGAGGTACAGATGAACAGTTTTAGATACAGGTATGCATTGCTAGATACTCTTGTTTCAAAAACAGGGGTGAGTGGTTGCGTCTTTGCTGTAGCATGGAATGACCTATTACAGTAGCCTATGAAGCATAAGACAAACCATTCTGAGTTTGGTGACCAGAAGGTTGACAGGGGCTAATTACATCAGAGTAGATTTCCTGCCTTACAGTGATACCATGTGATTTGGCCCATTATCAGATGTTCCAGAGGTGGAGAGGACCAACCCAATTAATCCATGCATAGATTTTCTCTTTGCCTGCAGAGTGGTGGAGAGTTGCTTTGTATTCCTGTTCAGTGCAATCTGCATGTACTTACTGCCATAGGGGAGATGATGAATTTTCCATCTTGCCATAAAACATATTTCACCTTGGCATAATGGAAACATCATATTACATAATGGGAACTCAGTCTTATTCAGTCCAAAATTGTCTTTTGAATTTCCTTTTAACTATGTACCTTTACCTTCTTGAGTTTAATGTTCCTATAGGAGAAATGGGCACTAGCTTCATTATAACTTTAGGCTGTTTCCCCTTGAAAAACTGCAGCATAAGCTAACTGGCATTTTAACAGAGCACAGAGGGACTCCAGAATACATACTTGCATCATGCATAAAGCTCTTGCTGCATTTTCTCCTAATTGCAAACTTGGCAACTGAGCCTGCAATCTGATTCTTAATCTGGATGACTGCTAGTTCTTTGATCACCCAGAGAAAAATTTAATGACAACTTGGTCAACCTCTTTGTTAGCTGGGGAGCTGGCATGGAATCAGTTGTTGGCTTCTAGTCCTGTTGTGGTTTGCTGGGAGGCAGACGTAGCGATGGAAAACCATGGCTGCAGTCTGGTTCTCCACAGCTCCTTTCAAGGTAAACCATAATCTAAGTGTAATTCCTAGCAGTGAAACAGGCCTACCTAGTGCAAACAGTTTGATGTTACTGCTAAGACCTCCTCCTAGCAAAGCTTGAGAATTCAAGGAACATTGTAAAAATTTCAATTTGTTGCAAAAACAGCCACTGGGGTTACAAGACTATGATGTGCTGGTGAACACAGGAGGTTTAAAAACTTTTTCGTTGTCAAGACCTAGAACTAATTGTCTTTCTGATAATGGAAATCTGTTTCTTTGTGGCTGAGGAATGCCTGGAAATAGCTTTAATACTTAAGTTGCTCTTAGTTCCTCAAAAAAAAAAGGGACTGCAAGGCTAAACACCTCTCTTGAAAAGGCGAGTAAGCCAAGCTTCGAGGTGAGAAGGCAAAAGTCTGTTGTAAGTCAGCTGCTGTGAGCATCTGTCAGTTCTCACCATACAAACCCTGTCAGGCTGGTGGGTCATTTGTAAAGGAAGTACTGTGTAAATTGAAAGCACATTTATACCTTTGTTAGCAAGCACAATCAATTATTTCCCAAGGTCTAGAAAGCCTGTTGAGCTGGTGGAGTTAAGATACACTAACCCTCGCAGGTAGCAAGCAGAGATGGGAGAAAGGAGCTTGACTTGCACTTCCGGACAAAATTAGAGCTGCATTGTTCAGGTGACATTTATAGAGTCTAGAGCTATGTCT
The DNA here is from genome assembly GCA_013397865.1 of Struthidea cinerea. Classification (NCBI taxonomy): domain Eukaryota; kingdom Metazoa; phylum Chordata; class Aves; order Passeriformes; family Corcoracidae; genus Struthidea; species Struthidea cinerea. The sequence goes on along the minus strand of VZTI01005060.1, from coordinate 526,284 downwards.
AATCCATGCCTCTGTCTCTGTCTGGTTATGTTAACTGGTCACAGATCTGAGAGTCCTGCGGTCTGCAAGAGCGGAGAGGCCTGGGATCCTGTCCCTTTGCGCAGCCCAGCTGAGCTTCCTCTGTTCTGAGCTCTCTTAAACGTTTCCAACCACACCCCAGTTTCAGTGGCTGAATACAAAGGGGAGAGGGGTGAGCAGGGTCTGGGGTAAACGGATTGAATCAAACAGGGTGAGGACATTGAATACTTGTCCTGTGACTCAGTACCCTCCCGCTAGAGAACCTCCCTTGGCATACGTTGTCATACTGTCCCGGAGCACTTGCTGCCCTGCAGGCTGTACAAACAGCTGAAAAGCCAGTCCCTAGCCCTAAGGGGCATCACTTCTGAGAAGACAAAAAACGCGTGTGAAAGAAGGTGAAAGGGAGAAGCAGTCATCTGTGTAAAAAATTTGTGTGTTCTACATTTCTACTCTTCCTGCTGGCTGCATTTATAAACTGAGTAATATATTTGCTGGAGGGCAAAGGGAAGCTACTGCTGTGTTCCTGCTTCAATTTAGAACACCTGCTTGTGAAAGGTGATATTTTGGCCCTTAGAGAAGCACAGAGGGAGGGAGAAATTTCAAACGACCCAGTAATGCTATGGACTGTTGAATCTTGGCATTAAAAATGCCAATGGTGACCTCAACATCTGGCAGCCTAAACTGTATGTAGTAGATTTGAGGCACACCTAGGAGGGACTGATTTTTGACAGTACTTTCAAAATGAATTTTTAAGTATTCAAATTCTGATATAGCTGATGCATTCAAATAAGGTTTTTCATATCTGGCCACAAAAAGATGAAGGAGAAGTTGATTGACAGATGAGAATGGTCTATCTTAGTGTGAGGGTTGGGACTAGATCAGTGTCCTTTCTCTGATATGAATGACTGTCCGTACTTGACTTAACTGTCCCCTAAACTCGTGAGAAATGTCATACTCTGGTGAACTTCCTTGGAGCTGGGCTGGATGATCCTTAAAGGGCCCTCCCAATCCAACCCATCCATGATTGTCCAACAGGCCTGTGAAAGACAGCACCATTCCATGGCAATGTGGACTATGCTTAGTGTTCAAGTCTCAGTAAACGGATCTGATTTGATTTCTCCCTTGGGCTCTGTTGTTAGCTTGTTTTGCTGAAGGAAAGGACATAAATGGAGAAGGAAGAAGAAGCATGACTTGACTTTTTTTTTTTTTTTTTTCTCTAAATCTGTGTGGTAACTTCCCTGATCTACACGTTAGTCTCCAGGCCATGTATAAGCATATGCCTAATATGTTACACGCATAACAAGGAAAGAAAACAACCTCTCAAATTGCCCACAGCAACTACTTATTCTGTTAAAGCATGCTTCATAAAAGCAGGGAAACCCTGAAGTCTGAAAACAAATTATTAAAAATTTGTGTCCCGGTTTTTAAAATGGCTGCAGTTCACATGATGGATATATGTAGATTAATAAAATAAATGGCACTAACTTAGTTTGTTGTTTCTTCCATATGATGATGTCTTTCTTTGTAACTCGTTGAATTTGTATAAGGATTTTTGTGTAACTTACGGAAAAAATGGCACCATGCTTCCAGTGTACATTTGGAGTGTACGTGTTTAAAAGCAGTGCCAAAAAAAAGCCCTGAAGAGGCATCTTCTGAGCCCCAAAATAGCTATGATCTTAATTTTGGTAGAGACTTTTTATGCTGTTCTACTAGCTTATCTCAATTTTAGTCTTGGAAGACTGGCCTTTGAAGGCAGGAAGTCAAGATCTGCAGTCACTGGAGACTTCTCCAGTGCTTGAGTGTTTATCATAGCAAAGCTTTTTTTGTTTAAAGAGTTACCCTCAGATCGTAGGTTGAAGCAATAAGGTTGAGGCTCATCCCTTTCCAGCTCATTGTCATCCTTCATAATTAAATAAGGTGAGAAGATGGAAATAGCGTGTAGAGACAGTGCTAAAAAAAAACCAAAACAAACAAAACACAACCCTGCTCCCCAAAACAAAAAACAAGCAACCAAAAAAATCTCTTTTTTTCTGTTCACATAGGTAAGTATGTGAAGTATGTTTATATCTCATTTATTCATTTTTTCTTTTCCTCAGACGTTTACCAGAAAAAATCAAAGACAATGTTCAGCTAAAGAATATGAGCGGGCAGTGGTTTTACGAGGCCAAGTCGAAGAGGCACAGAGATAAGATACACGGAGCAGATATTATCAGAGCTTCCATGCGCAGGAAGCCTGCCACGATTGGTAAGCATTTGATTTGTACTTTATTTTGGAAAGGGAGGCTCTTACTTTGCTAAACTCAGACAACGCTGCCTGTGAAATACGAGAATACTGGTGTGTCTACAAGTGGAAAGTGATGCAAAAAAGAAACTTCCCATGTAATTTACAGTGTAGGCTTTCCTCTCCCCCAATGCTGTAGATTAAAGAGTAGCGACTGCTAACAGAAGGGACTGGCTTGTGTTTATGTGCAGGATTAAAAGCTCTCTGCATTCCTAGACTCATTCTCATTTCCATTTCTGAGGCCCTGTGAGTTATTCAGGACCATGCAAAGAATCTGAGATTGAGGAAATTGCTCTTTAACATGAATTTCCAAGACTTTGGTGCTTGGTTTGAGACTTAATGGCAGGCATCACAAGCTAGAAATAGTGGTTATAACTGACTGAAATATGTGTGCTGAAAGCTCTGGCAGCTGTAACTGGCATCCTGTGTCCGTGTGAACTTTAGGTGCACCCAGAATCCCCATGCCATGGTGGGTGCCCTGGTCACCATTAACTTTATCCCTCAGAGGGAGGGAGTGAGCAGTCAATCTGTGTTTGCAAAACCACATTATACAATATCCAGGATTTTATAGACCCCAATTATAAATCTCTCAGCATCTGACGTTTTAATCTACAGAGTCCTGGTCTATTTTGTCATTCTTTGTATAGAAAGTGATTTTGTTTTTGCTTTTGCGAAACCGACCTACATCCCCTTTTAACCTCTAGTTCTACTGAGTCTTTTTGATTTAGAAGGGCAAGACTTATATTATTCTTACCAGATTGTACTGATGTTTGTACTATTTAGTTTTAAGTTCTGTCAAATGATTTTGCTACGTGCTAGTGAAGCCAGTAAGATGCTTCCCTCCAGACTGTGGCTGGACTACAGTTTGTTGCTTTCTAGGGGTTTTGTTACTACAAGTTAGCCTTCTTTTCCTCTGCCTAACCCTGTAACATTGCACCTTCTCAATTTCTGTGTTTTCAGAGATGAGTTTGAATAATGTCAGTTTAGTCAGTTTAAGGCTACTGCTTTGAGTTTTTAAGTTGACAAGAAAAGGCCTGAAACAAAAGAATGCAGAAAAAAAAATGATAGGTGGTTAGTATAGTGTGTTTGTCATCTGGGATGGTTTTGTGCTTGAAGGTTGTGAAAATCAGCTGTAAAATTCTAGCTAAATTTCACAGTAATGTGTAGCTTAAAGGAAAGTACTGAAAGCCATATTGTCTTAAAGGAAGGTTAATTAATCCCAATCTTATTACTTAAACAAAGGGACATATTGGTACATTCAAAACTATGTGTAATTGCTAGGTTTCAAAGACTCATGACATCACAAGACATTTTTTTTTCTTGCAGTTATAGATAACAAAAGTGTGAATAAAAATCTTGCTTATTATTGCACACTAATTAATTCTTCACTTCTAAACTGTTGGTGAAGGATAAAAAATGGTAGAGGAAACAATGCAATGCTTCTACTCTGAAAGAGGTTATCAGAATAGGTTTCTGTCCCACCCTAAAAAGAAATGCAAATGTATTTGCATTTGCTGAGTGAGGTGGGGCTTTTTGTTTGTTTGGGTTTTTATATTACCTTTTTAACATCTTGTGGTATTTCTGTCAATAAAGGATTAGCCACCTGCTTAAGTGAGTTATGACCAGCTTCTGCTTTACTGCTTTGGAACGGAATAATTGACTGAATTTCAACATATTTTCAGTTTCCTATGGTTTAATCATTTTTGCTTCCTCAGGACACTGAGGATGAACTTTCATTATTTGTCTAATTGCAAGAACTACAGGATCAGTCTTTACCAGGGTTCTTGTAGAAAACTCCTCTGTTTAGGATCACTTCAAGGTCTAAACCAGATATATCTGGAGTAGTAGAATGGAGTATTCAGGACAGTATTTGACCTTTCTAGTAGCATTAAAAATGTGTTCTTCAGAAGGCACCAAATCTGCTTCTGAAAACAATTCCAGTATAGTGGACTTTAGAAATACCTGTAGGACTAAATGCAAATACTTGTGCTTCTTTCTTAAGAAATCCTGTGTGAACATGTGGGAAACAATTACATTCTTGTCTCATGTTTTAGCTGAAGTGGGGCAGAACAAAACGAGCAAAGCAAAGATCAGCTGGGTGAACAATGTTAATAAAGAAGGCTTTGTGCCACCAGATCTACATGGCATTGTGGAACATCAAGAAGAACAACAGAAAACTAGTTTGAGGTAAGCTGTCTGTTTATCATGCTTAGAATGTATATATATATATGGAACAGTGAAACTTCTGAGCTGTAAATTCCACCCAAAACATTGTACTTATCTCTTATTTCAAAGGTCACGAAATGTTCCCTCAGAATTGTCCAAGAAATCTGTGCATGTGACAGGCGCATAGTCATGCATTGTTCTGCATTTGAATATAAACAATTAACAATCTTCAGCTTGCCTTTCTCAGAAGAAGTTCACAATTGAGTATAGAATGGTCCCACACATCTTCTCATGTCACAGTTTATGTTGGTTCCTTGAAGTGAGACCTGGATTTTCTAGTTAGAAAATGGCTGGCCATGATCAGTCCTCTGCAGTCAGTAATAGGGGGAGCACAACCTCTGCATCTCTTCATTCAGTCGTTTACTGAAACCATTTTTTTGATTCAGCTTGAATTTTAAACTTGGATCACAGCATTATTGAGGTTAGAAAAACCTGTAAAATCATCAGGTCCAACCATTAACGCAGCACTGCCAAGGCCACCACTAAACCATACCCCCAAGTGCCACATCCACACAGCTTGAGCACTTCATATCACAGGAAGAACTGGAGACTAAGAAATTGCTGTTTAGAATTTCCCAGATTATTTGGTACATGGTTTAAGACCTCTGAGACTTTTTAAGAAGACTAAACATATTTCAGGTGGAAAGAACTAGACTCTTTAGATACCTGCAGAAAATTAATCAGATTATACCAAGAAAAGTGAATATCTTTCTGGAATGGAGAAGCTTCCTTTCAGAGTAAGATAAGACAGTCATCTTGGGTATGCCTGAATTACTACACTTGTCAGGAGGGCTGGATGATAAGTAGTTTCTGAACGAAAAAGGATTTTGTATTAAATCACTTTATCTCAAGTCTGTAAACATCCCAAACAGCTTTATTTTCTTTGAAATATCCTGAGTTGATTTCTGAAACAGACATGTCTTCTCTTTAAAATACTTACATGTAATTCATTGGCTGTGTTAAAAACTTTCAAAGAGCCCACATTTGAGAAGGAAAGTGCTGAAAGACCTGGAGACAGAGCAGGTGAAAGTGAAATATCTTTAAGTGGCCAGATTCCTCGCACTACTGAGGAAACAAGAGCCAGGGTGTAACCCATATAGCCATTGTTTGTGCTTTTAGTGAACAGAGTGAGGTAAGAGCCAGAGTTACTTCTTAGGGTGACTGTTTTACTTCTGGTTGTGCCATTGATCAGCTCTGCAACCTTTCGCTTTCTTGTCTGTCTTCTAAGTCCTTCTCTGTCCATCATGTTTTTTCTTTGCAGTAAGGCCTCTCCTACTATGCATTTATACATTACCTAGTAGCAATTGAAGCTTTCACTTTCGTGGTCTGCAAAGTGGGCACACAAATTCACGGTGAATGGCAGCGAAGGTTGGTGTGAGTCTTAACAGCTTTGGCTTGTGTTACTTGTCTTTCTTATGTTTTATCCGTGAACTCAGAGGTGTTTGTTCTGACCACATCTGAAATTGTGCTGAAAAAAGTCAAATAAACTGCTTTGTTATAGACTCTCCAAAAATGAAGTTGTACAAAAAGGATGATAAAGATTGCTTATCACAAGACAGATCTGTTTCCCCTCCCAACCCGGGTTAACTGATGTGCTGACAGGGTTAGTTGTTACTAAATGTAGTTTTTTTTACAGGTGGCTTCTTCCTTCAGGGGATTGCTATGAAGTTATTTCTTTAAGAACACCAGAAGACATGTTGCTGTTTAATGTATCTTTTAGAATATTTTACATGTCATCTTGCACATCAGGAAAAGATGATACTTTTAATGAAGTACAGCGTTATAATGCTATTCTTGAAATTACAACTCTCCGCAAACTGTGTGTTTTGGTTGTGTAAGGTGTACTAGATTTCATAATATGCCAGGGGCAGCCTCTTCAAAAATGCATAACATAGCAAGGTTTAAGAATATGTAGACAATTTTTTTTTTTAAATGAGACCAACTTGATAGTGGTCTTCAGCTTGAAGTGATTTGATGACTAATTTCAGATTACATCTACGCGAAACTTGATAATTCTTTTCCAGGACTCTATCCTGCCTTTTGCTCCAGATTGTACCAGAAATTAGTCAGCCTCCATGCCTTGTTCATGTGCACTTGTACTTTTTTCAATAGCTCAAGGTCTTCTCTCTAGAGCAAGCTCCCACAGTCCAGTGGTTTATGAAGCATTTGGAAATGGACCTCAGGAAGTGATCTATCCCATGTGGGGTGGATGCTTGCTTACACTGACTTTGCATAAATACTTGATTAGATGCCTTGGATCATTTGCTTCTAAATGTCAAAACCTACAGCAAGCAAATGTGGAAGGACTGTGAAATTCATTGCTTATGATTTTAGTGTGGGCTTTATTCACTATAACAGAGGTTAGTCTACATAATATTGCATGTGAGAAATTGCAGGAGGCACCATATCCTTTTAAAATACTCTTCCTTTCTGTTCTCTTGATACTGGAATTTGAAAGAGACTGGCCTGGCATAACTGTAGGCCTGTATCTAACGGCAGAAGGAAACACAATAGTGAGAAAGCAATAACCCCAGCAGCTGGGGTGAGAAGGGGAAGTCTACAAACATTTAATTTGGCTGCTAAGATAGTGGAGCAACAAGGAATTAATGGGCTATTCCTCTTAAAATGCAATAGTCTTAACACAGCTAAGAGGATGAAACAAATTCTGGAATTTGGGATTGCATTAAAGGCAGTTCATGGCTTACAGTGTCCAAAAGCTACCTGTGGTTCAAGCACTTGGACTTTTAAAGCATTTTAAAATGCTGCTTTAAGAATAAGTTTGTGGGAGTCATGGGGTTTATGGTTTGGGGGTTTTTTTTGTTGTTTTTCTTTTCCCCTTTTTTCTCTATGAGTGGGCCTCAGGCCAGCACTGACTTGCAGGCTTTGCATAAACTACACAGCTGCTAACCTGAGGATTGGGTCCAGAAGTCATGTGGTAACAAATTACTTGGAGTATTTTGGTTCTGGATCCTGTTCTCAAAGCAAAACAATTCTTACTGAGTGTAAATAAAGTTCACTTCTGGTAGATCTGTTTGTAAACTGATAAGGATAAAATCCAACAGTGGGGCCAGTTCAACTACTGTTGAATCAGGGTGCTGCTATATTAGGTGAAGCAACAATATTCTTAAAATTAGCGTAGTGACCTTTATCGCCACATCCCAAATATCTGTTTTCTGTAATGAAGCTATGAATTATTTCTTCTTAAGTGTTAAATCATTGGGATAATTTTCTTGCATACCAGAGCCTTTACAGGCTAGGTGTGTGAAGTGTCTTTGAAGGTGTAACCTTGAACAGAATGAGTTTTCAAAGGTGAGTCACACTGTCAATATTACCTCTGTCCAGTGATGCCATCTGTCTATATGCTGAATCTCAAAAAAGGGAGGTTATCTTTCAAATTAGGATTTGTAGTTATTTTTCTTCCCTGATCTAGAAAGTATTCTTGATCAACATTGAACAGGTGGCAAGTGTGGGTCCTGGAGTTCAGCAAATGGAAAATTTGCACAAAAGCCCTGATTTTTAAAATCCATGTATTGACAATGCCTGCAAATCTGTAACCCCTTTCTCTAGCTTTGCTCCTGCCTTTGCCTTGTTGCCTCAGTCTGTATGGAACTTGGGCCTTCATCGTGGTTCTTGGCACATCATTTTGCAGAGTTGAAGTGCAGAATTTTAAAAATACTTTTTAATCTATCGATTTAGCTTTATACAGTCTTAGATTAGCCTTGTGAATGCAGCATATCTGGGAACTGTTTGTTCAGTTTTCTTATCTGTATGGGTTGTGGGTAAACTCATTTTCAGACCCTTTGTTGTAAAAGTTAGTTATAGGTTCCTGGTGCTGTTTTATTTCTGTTTTGCTTTATTTAGAGCAGGGTTTTCAGTATGTGATGCCAAGTTAATAATCTTTAATTATTCTATGCTAAATCCAAAGGAGCATTGCATTGAAGATTTTGAGATTGTTTCAATGAACACACACACAAAAACTTACCTCTCCACCTGTAAAAACTGCATTGAAGAATGTCTTACCAGTTTCTTGCATCCCAGGGTGCATAACAGCATTTTCCTTGCTTAAAATGAGTGGGGGGTTGAAGTATTCAGGACCTAGACCTTAAAAAAAAAAAATCATAATTGTCCTGTTCAGTAGTAGATGGTGCAGACAAGACACAAAATGCAGGAGCATACAGGTGCTCTCAAAAACAAATACACAAGAGCTTTATAAAAAGCAAGAACACAAACTCAATTTTCTGTAGTTTCTCTAGATGTATTTTCATACTTAAAAAAAAGTATATTAGAACTAAGGTTAAAAACCATAATGTGAAAGGATATTTTTGAAAAGAAACTAGAAGTTACAACATTTAGCTCTTTGAGAACCAGACTTTTTTCTTACTTGGGATCAGCAAAGAATAGAAAGAACAGTAGTTATCAGTTAGTAATCTGGTATGTGCATATAAGAGGCTGCCGCAGTTACTGTCTTACAAATATGTAAGAACAGTTAATTTTTCACCCCTGGGATAGATTCCATTACCAGATCATCTCATACCTTAACTCTCTATCGCTATGCATGGTGGTATATTTCTTAAAGATAGTGTTGAATCAAAAGAGCAAGGAAGAGTTATAGAAGTTTATAGTTCAAATTGCAACTGGTATTTTTTTGCTAGCCTTATGTTCACACTTCTCACTTTGGTAATTTTATCTTCTCCATAATTATGTTTTTCCTTTCACAAAATGTAAGTGATGTCACTGCTCAGATGCACTTAGCAGTCCAGGGAAAACAGCCTTTCAAGGTTAGCTATCAGAGTGCTTTGTTTTGGTTTTTTTCCTCCCCTAAGCTTTGAGCTTAACTTTACTGCACCCTGGAAAGATGGGGAAGTTGTTCTCCCCTCAGGAGGGCAGACTGTTACCAGTTACCAGACTGGAGAGATCTTTGTCAATGCAAGGAGGTGAATCTGGAACTTCATGAGAGCTGGATGTTGTTTCTGTCCTGAGATACCTTGTGGCTCTTCTACTTCCCACCTTAAAGTCTTTTCACACATAACAAAGATCATTGAGTGAAGAAATATTGAGTTTTGGAATCCCTTTGTACATCTATATTGGAAAAACTGTAGGAGTTGCTTTTTTTCCTAGCCTGAGCTCTATATCCTATCTGAAGAATATAAATTTTTTCTGCTTCATACTGTTCCCCCCACCCCAAAATCATAAGCATGTCTGTTGGTTAATGCCAGTGTTTTCCATATAAAATTAGGATACTGAATATGGTTGTTATGTGAAGACTATATTGACATTATATTATTGAAAATAATTATTATTATTGAAATTAATGTCTATCTTCAAAAACCAAATACTTTTTCATATCTGAGATGTTTAGGTAAACTCAAATTGCGAAAATCTGATCGGGAAAAAACCTTGCATCATTCTGCGAGTAGATGAAATATTTCTCAAGATAATATAGGAGCTGTCTCCTCTAGCTGTTTTAATTTCTCCATATCTGGGCTATACGTATTATCACAAGTAATAACTTACTTCACTTATGCCATCAATCCAAAAAATTTATGCATCTCAATTGAAAGAAAACCTTATAAGCTGTACCTTTGAGGGGATGAGTCATCATCTGTGACACGTCACATCTTTACTCTAGCGGTGATGGGGTTCCTCTGTTTCTTCTGATTTTGATGCTTTGCAAAACTCTATTTTTTAATCAGATTTTGACACTTTCCTCCACTTTGATTTCAGTCCTATAAGTACAAATATAGGACAAGGATGGAGATGGCAACACTGATATTGTTTGGAGAGTAGCTGTATGTCGCTGTGACGTACTGAGAACGGCGAGTAACGACACAATCCAAGTTCAGGAAGAAAGTAGTCATTTAATTAATTATAATTTGATTTATATAACTTGGTTCCCAAAGATGACAGGAGGTTATTGGATCTTTGACCAGCCACCCTTTGTCCTATTGGCCAAAGCTCACAACACCTACTTCAAAATATTATTTCACTGTGTACCATAACAACTCTGAAAAACAAATCCCAGGTGCTCAGATAAAATCCAGTTTACAACGAACCCGTAGCAGTGTGTATCATAGCTTTCATGAGAACCACAGAGCTCTCATAGAATACTGCAGAAAGCTGAAAAATTTCTCTACCAAAGCTTTTCAGTGTCTACAGCTGTATTTACTATATTTATAGCAATAGATATGTATATAGTAAAAATAAAATATATATTTATGTTTATTTTCATAAAGCTTGCTCAAACATCTAAAATGTATCAAAAATATGGTTTCTGTCATTCCAGGTAGAAGTTGTGTTGAATTCTTTAACAAGTAAATAAATTTTTGCAAGGTAACAAAGCAGCAAGAGTATCCCCTTTGCTATAGGAATGAGAAGCTTTTCTTCTAAATCTGATGAGAACAGGCTAAATAGAAAAACTCAAGTCCCAAGTGTTTATGTTTGAGTATGTATAAATGAATCTTTGTTTTGCTTTTTCAAAAAGGCATAATGTCCTGTTTGCTGAAGTTGTTATATAATTTTCCGTTATATTAATTTTCCTTTCCTTAGTTCTAAAGAAGCAACCCCTGTGTTAAACAAACCAGAGGAAAGACCTGTGAAGGCAGCAGTCTCATCAGTAAAGGTATGACTGATACTGAATATGGTGGAAGTTATTTGCTTCAGTGGTAAACTAAAGTAAAGCTTTGAGGAGGAAAGATAATAATTTGTAAAAAAAAAAAGTTGGTTTTTTTTTTATTTGGAGGGAGAGAATTAAAACCACTAAAGGTTCAGCACTAAAGTGATGATACACCTATAATTGGTGGCTGTTTTTTCTTGACATTATTTCCAATCTGTTCAACGACTGAAAGTGATTGGCCTGCTCTGTTCTAATATCACAGAATTAGAGATAAAATTATTTAACTTGCAAGAACTTGGGATTTTCAAGTGTGTTTAAGTGGTGGCCTATCTCTGTTGTTGGTGAGTTCAAAAGAACAAGAGGAGGTTATGACTGGCACTTCTGATAGTTTCCTGTTCATATTGTTTAGATTTTTTATGTTTCCAATTTAAGAGGTATGCCTTTACATTCTTTACTGTATTAGTGGGGAAGACGAAATCACTGTATTTGTGTCTATTTTTTGAAGACTGTACTGATGTAAGAACTTGGCTGCAACAGTAATATTTGTTCCTTTTTTAGCAAAGGAGAAATCCATTCAATTCCATTTCATCAGATGATAACTTGTACAGTGGAGAATCAGAAAACAGACCAGCCATTGTACCTGAGCTGTCAAAGAAGGGTAAATGTACTTTTCTAGCAGATGATTGTGAATTTCCTGTAGGTTTATATGGAAATTATTTTTGCTTCCATTGCTTCTTTCTGAAAGAGATCAAAACATTTTCTGTCTTAAGCACTGGGAGTTGTCAACTAGTTTATTTCAAACCTCATCTAAAACAAGTGAATATACTCAGGAAATGGCTGTAGACATGAGTAAATTGATTTTGCTTCCTTTCTTTAACTCATAGTTCTAGGCAGTACTAAGCGCTCCATCTGAGAGGGCTGTTTGTCCTGAATTGCTGATGAGAGGACAATGAAATTTCCTTGAATTTGGCATAGCTGTCTTTATGACCTTCCAGTCATTGCTGCTAATTCCCTTGACAGAAGCAGCGTAGCTCTCTTTGGTCTGTACTTTTCTCCTTTGTTTTCTTAGTCCTGTTTATTATCCTCCCTGTCCAGCAGTATTTTCTGCAAGCAAGTTGATGAGTGATTATATAACACAATACAGGCATTTGAAGTTGTAATTTACAGTCATATGTGGATATTACTCTCCTGTTTCTGTTGTGAAGCATGCTAACAGGAAGAGGAAATACTTGCTTAGTAGGAATAAAAACCCCTTCATCTCCCTGCCAGGAGATTATTTCTGCAATTGCTTTGTTCCATATGACTGTAGAAATAGCCAGTTTCCATTTCTGTAGGTTGCTGTTTATGTTCTGACCCTGAAGAGGTGTATGAATATTCAAAAGCTGCCCTTCCCTGCAAACTTCCTCCCTTGCAGGAATAATGCTGATAGAAACTTGGTGTGCTCTCTGTCTTTTTTATCATCAAATTGTTAATGTTTGTAAAATAAGAAATAACAGCAAGCTTTTAATTTGCTAAAAAATTCTATTACATAAAAATGAAATCAACACCAATGTAAAATTTCTGGCTGTGTTTTGCTGCTGTTGTTTTTAGTAAACCAGTATAATCCCTGCATTCTAGATCTGCACTGTCATAACTTTCTGTTTATACTGGCAAATGTCACGTAAACTCATGAGCTGTTCTATGTCTTACAGAAATTTGGTCACTCTCAGAAGACAGCCCACCTACATCAAACTTACAAAATGATGAAACAGAGAAACCTAAGAAGCCTTCTGTAGAACTTACTGATGAATCACAGAAGGAACTAGTTAAGCGTCCTGTCCCAAAAGCTAGGAAATTAATTCACAAAGCAGCAGATTCTGTATCACAAAGAGAAGACCTTGTTCCCAAACCAGCCAAGCACACTGAGAGGATTAATGGCATTGGTACCCCACCCAGGGGCATTCTGAAGCGCAGCTCAAGCTCAAGTTCCACTGACTCAGAAGTTCGTGTCAGTCAGATGTTAGATGTTCAGAAAAAGAATGGTCTTTCTACTGCAACTATTTTTGAAGGAGAAGGTGAGAAGAACTCTCTTATGGAAGAAGCAGAAGACTCCACACAAAATTCACTGGAAAAACTGAAACAAGTGAGGTTCTCCTCTAGCCCAGGTAAAGGAAAACCTCAGCAAAGCCCACAGCTACACCATGGTAAAGAAAGAGGAGAGCATGATTTGTTAAAACCTGACAAAAAAAAGAACAGTGGAAATTATGCTGTTCAATCAGACTCACTTGGGGATAAGCAAATTCCTGCTGCAAAGCCTTTGGGAACCTATTCATCAACTTCACAAATTAAAACAATAGATGGTTTACAAGAAGACACATCTGCATCCAGCCCTTGTGACACTAACAGATCAGTCTTCCTGGTTAGTGAACACTTCCAGACAAAGACAGTTACTCCCAAGAAACTTGAAACTCCACAGAATACTTCCAGCAATATCCTGTCAAATGGCAATAATGAACGGAGTGTTGATGAGACAAGTGAAAATAAATCCAACCAGATCTTGAGCCATGAATCAAAGTCACACAAAAACTTTACTGGTAAGAGACTAATAGGAGGGAAGAATGGAATGAGATAGGATGTAGCACATATTCATTAATGTGGATCACTTGTATCTAACAATTAACAACTAGGAAACAGAGGTAGTAAGAACGTGCTACATGCTGCAGAATTAAATCATCAATTTTTGTTAATATTTGTATGATCTTCTATTGGTAATCTTATCAGAGCCAGTATAGACACCTCTCTTGTGGATGGTATTTTAGTGTAGTGCAGCTGTCCTTGGGAGTAATTCAGTTGTGACTTAGGGATTTGCTTATGGGACTAAACACAAATATGCTGGATTATCATCCTCTGTGTGTGTGTCATGCCCAGCCTCCCTTCAATGTAGGCATTTCCTTTAAGAATGGGTTTAACTCATCTTCTCAGCTTGTACCCTCAAAAGCAATGATTCCAGCAGGATATCTCAGAGCAGGAATTTTCTTCACTCTATTGCCCATGGTATGGCTCTTCCCAAAATCGTGAGGACAGAGAACTCTTTTCTCCACTAACAGTTAAAAAAAAATTCTGAGAATTTTCTAGATAGACCAAACATTTTTAGTCATGTGTCTGATTCATAACTCTGATAAATTTGTTTACATTGTAGATGGACATCAACTTCCCGCTAAAACAGAAGCACATGAGGTGTACAACACCAATTCTACAAGTCTTCAACAAGGTAAGCCTGATCTTGTTGAGGAGAGAGATGCTAAAACCACTTTCAAGCCTGGCAAACATGCTGATGAACTCATGAAATTTGATGATGAATCTGTATCAAAAGTTTTAGACTGGTTTAAAAGAAGTTCTAGTACTGAAGATGGGGAACTTGTATCAGCGAGATCCCAAGGCAGGGAACCCAGAGAGGAAGTGGACTTGTCAACCAGAACAGCAGTTCTTCCTACAGAGCACAGTGGGCCTGGCAGGCATGGAAAAACAGAAGATACAGAAGAGAGACCATTTGGAAAGATTAAACAACAGAACAGTGTTTCATGTATATCATTTACTTCAGAAAACATACAGCTGATAAAGGAGACGGTGAAGCCTAAGACAGGAGAATCAAATGAGAAGCAAAATGATAAATTGCTAACTGAATTTGATTGTACAAGAGTTGAAAAAAAAGAACATGGTCAAGAAATCAAACAACAAAACAAAAAATCAAATCTCTTGGAACATCAAGAGCACAACTTACCAGCTCAGAAATGTGAATCAGAGAAGGCAATACGAGAAAAAAGAAGAATAAGGGAGATCAGAGCATTCTGGGAAAGGGATAAAACTATCCCCAGTCATGGAGACAAAGAAGTTAGTATCAATGCTGATGCATCAGGTGGCTGTGCATTGACAGGTCTCAGAGAAAGTGACAAACTAAAACAATCTGCAGTGTATCTACCTAAGGCATTGCATGATCAGAGCAAGAATACATTAAGAAGTCCCGAACTAAGTTGTGCAAGCCAGGCGTCAAGAAACAAAAATCACCACTCTTTTGAGTTTGGACCAGGCCATACAATTGGAAAGCCAGAAGGAACATTTCCATCTGATGAAGTTTGTGAATCTACAGAACTCCCAAAAGCCAGCAACTTGCATCCCAGAGCTGGTGTCATTTCAGCTTCCTCAAAAAGCAAAGACAAAGATGAGAAGGAAACTCTTAAAGGAAAAGTTGCTGCTTCTCCCCAACAGAAGCCCAGCTTCCAGGTTTTGTCTTTAAAAGAAAAAATGAATGAGAAGTCCAAGAATCAAATTTCAGATCCTTCACACTTCCAGAGTCTGAGAAACTTCTGGGATACTGGAGTTAAATTCCAGAGTAGCATTGACAGGGAAGATAATTCTTTGCCAAATAATACTAGATCAATAACCTTTGAAAGAAAATCAAAAGAAGATAAAAAAGGCAGAGATAATGTGAGCAAGCAAGAGTTAATTCAACAAAAAACCCAAACATCTGAGAGAAAAAAACCACAGAAACTAGATTCTGTGGTATGGAAAAAGTCGCTAGGATCTCCTATCCTAAAAGGTCTGAATGTGACACACACAAAAAATACAGACTCTTTCCAGCTGGACAGACAATCAGTTATGTCAAAATCCCAGGAAAAGATGGGTCTTCCAGAGCAAGAAGTTACAGAATGTACAGAAAAAAGCATTGCTTCATCAAAAGATCATCAAGAATCCTTGCAGCTCCAGTCATCTGGTGATAAGGATGCTATAAAGGAGACAGTAGTAGGTGATAAACTGTATTTACCTATAGAAAAAAGGGAGAACAAGACTACTCCTTTGGATAAAGAGGAAGTTGCGGAGACTGTGGATAAAGTTGTTCTACCTAAAGGTGAGCTTGATGTATTTAAATCATGTCTAAAGAAGTTAGAAAAGGAAGCCTCTGAGATGTCATGTAGCTTAAACGTAAAAGAAAACATTTTAAAAGGGACACATAGTCAGTCAAATCAGTGCAAGGTCTTTGAGAGAATAGGGGAAGACACTCATGATATTTCTCCTGTTGATCAAGGAGAAGAAATAGGCAAAAGTACAGGACAAGTGAATGTGTCATCAACAGATAAGCAGGAGAACAAAAAAAGCCTCAGAAAACTCTTTAGGGAATTTGAACCTTTGTATCTACAATACCAGGGAGCAGACAAGGATGATACTCTTGAGGGCTCTCAGAGGCCTCAAGCTGGTTTGCAGAACCTTCTCAAAGAAACCCTTGTATCTCAACCTTCTGAATATAGAAGGGTGGGAGTGAAAACATATGGTGACCCAAATAGTATATCACAAACCCACTGCGGTGTAGAATCAGCATACCAAGAAGCTACTGGTCAGCCTGAAGAGGTCCATGAGACCATAGAGAAGTCTGTAACTGGATCCAAGGTCAATGGCTTGAGTTCTGCTCTAAAGAAGCTGCTGAAGGAAACCTCTGAAACACCACCTCCTAAACTCAAATGTGCTGACAGCACAGCATGGGGGACTGCTGAGGTGCAAGTTAAAAGGACAATGTATGAACATGGTGGAGAGGTGCCACAGGAAGTCAGTGAGACCATAGAAAGGTCTGTTGCCCCGTCCAAGGCCAGTGGCTTGAGTTCTGCTTTAGAGAGGCTGCTGAAGGAGGCCTCTGAAGCACCACCTCCTAAACCCAAACGTGCTGACAGTACAGTACAAAGAACTGTTGAGATACAAGATAAAAGCATGGCTTACGAGTGCGATGGGGAGCTGCCGCAGGAAATCCATGAGATAATAGAAAAGTCTGTTGCCCCATCTTCAGACAGCAGCTTGAGTTCTGATTTAGAGAAGCTGCTGAAGGAGGCCTCTGAAACACCACCTCCTAAACCCAAACGCGTTGACAGCACAGTACAGAGAACTCTGGAGGTGGAAGCTAAAAGAACGACCTATGAGCATGACAGACAAGTACCTCAGGAAATCAGTGAGAACATACAAAAGTCTGTTGCCCCATCCAAGGCCAGTGGCTTGAGTTCTGCTCTAGAGAGGCTGCTGAAGGAGGCTTCTGAAACACCTCCTCCTAAACCCAAATGTGCTGACAGTACAGTACAGGGGACTGATGAGGCGGAAACTAAGAGCACGGCCTACGAGCATGATGGAGAGCTGCTGCAGGGACTTGGTGAAACCACAGAAAGATCTGCACAGTCCAACATTGAATATACAGGGTCTGATGTTAATTTGCAGAATGTACCAAAAGAAGTCTCTGAAACACCATCTTCTGTGCTGGAAAATACGGATAAGAAAATCCATGGTAAAATACAGACTAGTCTAGGTATACATGTTCCACATCAAAGAGACAGAGATCACCCTCAAGAAATACAAAAAATAGAAAAAACTTCTGTTTCAAATATTGCAAAATTTGGTGAATTCAGTTGCTCTTTAGAAAAACTTGTTCAAGAACCATCTGCAGTTTCATGGCCAATATCCAAAGATTTATATAAGCAAGAAAAATTTGGGGATCATACATTTCCTGCAGAAAAAGAGACTCTATTCATGACAAGGTCACAGCCATACAATGCCCTAAGTAGCTATGATACACAAATGAAGATAGTTGTCAAAGGGGGAGCTTCAGAACAAAATGTCCAAGCCTCAGTTAATGATCTTGCATTAAGTGAAATTGAAGCTTCTGGTCTTAAAAGAGATGGAGCTATTAACAAAATAGGAGAGAGAAACATGGTTCCAGTTGATCATCTTCCCTTTGAAGGCAAGACCGCTATGGTTGCAATCAAACCGTTAGAGATTAATGAAAAAGGAAGGAATGAAAACACATTCTTGGAGGCCTCTGAACAGAATTCAGAATTTCAAGCACCATTGAATTTCAGAAGAACAAGCACGCCGCTTAAAGACGAGAGCAACTCCCCCCAGCCAGAAGCAGCTCAGTTCTGCCTAATGTCTCAGTATGAGGATAACAATGAAGAGCGAGGCGACAACTTAAATTTGGGATCCAAGTTTTCAGATGAAAACTCTGATTCCCACTCTGGAACCGGAAGATCAGCTCGTGAGCTATCTGATTTCTAAAATACATGGTGCTGAGTTGTTAAACATGGCTACAATATTTTTGTTTGGTATCCAGCTTGAAATATGTTAATGGAAAAATGTGTGTGATACTTTCTTAATTGAATGATTTGGGTGTTTTCTTGGGAGGGGTGGGAAGAACTAATTAAGTTTTTTGATTGGAAAGTGTTTAACAGACACATACTACCTTTGGGTAAGTTTTTTTTTTGTTAGGATAGTTTAGCAGCATGACTCAATTCAGTCGTTGTGATTTACCTTTTTCTTATCCCACATGACATTGCCTTCAAATTAATAAAACTGTTACACTCAATCTAGTAATCCTTTCAAATATACTGGATTAAAAGAGGAAAAAAAATATCAGTGGCTCACTGAGTTCATTCTCTAGTTTGTCTGGCTAGTCTCCAAAGAAAAATACTTATTAGTGGAATATCTGGATATAAGGATAATACCAATACTCTGTGCTATTTCATTTAGCATTGCTGCCTGTTGCACTGAAAAATGGCCATATAAATGAAGAGGTCTGTTTACTACGATTCACATTATTTGATTGAATGGCAGCTCTAGTCAATGTATGGTGTATGATAGTCATCAAGAGCTTAAGGTAGAGGAGATAATTTAATCTTTTTAGTCTCATACTGAGAGACTGGAAATTTTTTTTTTCACCTGGAGAATCTGAGAAATATGTGAAGTTCCCAGGGCCTGCCAACTTACACTTGAGCCTGTTTTGAGAGCGAGATTCCAAAGAAGGTCAGTGGAAACTCAAGATAAGACAGGAAAAATCAAACATAATTTGGTTTCACCCACAATTACAGACAGCAACACTGAAAGGTGTGATTGGTTGGTGGAGGGGGAGGAAAGGGAGAAAAGAAAGTCTTAAAGATTTCTGAAGGAGCTAGGTCTGTCTTGATTCTAATTTTGGAGGCAATTGCATTACTTCAGGGTTCCAAATACATCCACGCCTTGGGTTTTTTTTGTTTTGTTTTGGGTTTTTTTGGGGTTGGGTGGAGGGTTGATGTTGGGTTTTTGTTTGTTTTTGTTCAGTTGGTTTTGTTTGGTTTTGGTTTAGTTGGGTTTTTTTGGTTACTCATGCATTGAACCAAAAATAACTTCCACCGTGGAAAGAATATAACAGACAAATTTGCACAAAGGAAAAAAACCTAAAACTTTCTTTTGTGCTTGTGGATGCTGAAGGCTTGGCTATGGGGAGATTTTGCAGCTTTCTGCCAGCGTACGTGTGAAAGTTTTGCTTTCACACAGATGCTGGCCGAAAACAGTTAGAGGTTTTTGTAAACCAATCCTTTTATCTTGCGGATTGTTATGCAGTATTGTTATGATACTGACTGAAGAAATATTTTGAAGTAGGTGTTGTAGGGTTCAGCCAATCCCTCTGAGAGGTGGATGAACAAAGAACCAATAACTTTATCCCCCTAAGATATATAAACGAGCTTGTAAATTAATAAAGGGTTCCATTCCTTCCTGGATCGTGTCTATATCACTTTCTCTCTGTCCTCTGCACAACAGCGACATGTGCTGATTCATTAAAAAGATGAAAACAAAATGGCTACAATCTGAATTTATCCTATATTAATCTTAACCGACTAAGTGCAGTAATTGCCCCAAACCCTGTTATTAGTCAGTAAAGACAGACTTATACCTACACAGGACAAATCAAGCAACTTGTCTCTCTCTGTTAATGACTGAGGGTGTTTTGAGAGTACAAATGGACACTTAAAATTAGATGTTTATTTTATTTTATTTTATTTTATTATTTTATTTTATCTTGTATTTTCATTGAATGTTCCCTGTCTTTGCTAACAGTCAAAATGGATTCTCATGAGAAACCTGTGGTTGGTTTTTCATTGACTTGCTTGAAGTGGCCTGTTTGTATGTGCAGTGTTCATGTGTTTTGTCTTATAACAGGTTCTGAAGAAGAATTAAACCCTGTTTTGATGGCTTTGAAAAGGAGTGCAGATAGGAAAAAGCCTTCCAAAAGTCTAGAGGACATTCCATCAGCCACCTCAAGTGAGCACAAAGCTTGTGTGTGTCTCCCATGACCCCCAGTTTGGCTTGAATATGTTCATGCTGGTCTTCCATACAGCCTTGCCCAGTTGTGGCTTTGTCTTTTTTTCTCAATAAGCTGTATGGAGGTTGTACTTTGGAACCAGATTCTTTTCTCATACAGTTTAATTTTCAGTTCTTGGTGTTAATTTTGCAACAAGGCTGGCTTGTGAAGCAGACATCTTCCAGAAATGCACTGTGTTGATCAGTGATTAACTGTTTCCTGGATAGTCTTTCAGTTGTGAAAGTATTGGCAATTACCCAAAACAGCAATGAGCAACTATTGTCATTGCCTCCTGGCTGCTGGCTTGGGTTGAATTAGTAGACAGTAAAAGCATGAAAAACTCACTTCAGTAATGGTTCACCTGTGTATTCTAGCAGAAAATATATCAAACTCACTTTAAGAGAATACAGTGAAATAATATTGTACTTAAAATTAATTCCCAGCTTCCCTCAGTAGCCTCCTTGGACTTCTTTTTTTTTTT
>VZTI01005060.1:485395-505506 GCA_013397865.1 Struthidea cinerea | reverse complement strand
TTTTTTTAATTATAATTCCTGTCTCACTTCACCCTGCCCCTGAGTGTTTTCATGCTTATCTCATGTCTACTGGGGAAGGCAGAGACTGAACTTACATTTGTAAACTGAAGCATGGAGATGTAAATTTTGAAAGATATTGGCAAGTTCTTCTAATACTACTTATGCTACTGCTTGCTTCTAACCAGTTTCTAGGTTTTAGGTGGGCACTAACAGTGCTGCAACAACATGCTGATAGAAACTGTGTCACCGTGAGACCCCTGCTTGGATGTAAGCTTTGAGGCAGTGTGCGAAGTAAAAGCGTCTCTTGAATTTAACCTTTCCCATGGCTCTGCTGGTTTGTTTGTGGTTTTGGTCCTCTTAATTCTGTGATTATCACTGCCATCCATTTTTTTACTGAGTAACGAAGTTTCTAATTGTATTATTTTTTCCTGCACAGATAAAGAAAAAATAAATAAACCAAAGGAAGAATTAGTCCTTAGTGCTGAAGATGGTAAATATCTTTTGTGTCTGCATGGAAGTTTGTTGCTTTTTCAACGGCCTCTGTTTGCTAGTGAAGATTACTTTTTTTTTTTTTAAACCAAGAATTGTATTGTGTTTTTAGATTTGGTTAACCTCAGCATGGCTGGGAAGCTTTTGTAGAATTCTGTTGTGGTGTTCATTCTTAAGGAATCTATTTATGTCCTCCTGTATCTGTAGAAACTGTGCCACTTATCAGTGTAGTTCCTTGGCCTTCAGTCATTCAGCCTATGAGTTACTGAAATCATAGGGAGCTTTGAACACAAGCTCAGCTGAAAGAAATTGGCCTAAGTAAATATTGAATTTGTCTGTTTATCTGTTGCATTGTAAGATGCAAGACGACTTTTGCAAGTCCAAAACACCCTTCAGAATACCTCAACTGAAAAGGAACCTCTCTTAAGATCCCTGCCTTAGTCCTATAAAGCAGCATTTTTCTAAGCAATAGATGAACTTCTAGATCAGCTAGTGCTGATATCCTCAGTCCATTAGCGTATTACAGGTGCCTTACTGTTAAATTTTTCTATATACCTTTAGAAATTCCAAATCTAAGAAAAATAAAAAGCAAACCTGCTCCAAGAATGTGTCAAAATAAACAGAATTGAAAACCATGAAATAATACTGAATATGGTGGAGTGTAGCACACAATTCTTTATTTACTGCACAGGAGCACTACAGTTTTAAAAGAACAGTTGTCATTTTTTCTTTCATGGTTTAGATGCTTTAAAGCATTTTGCATGCCAGTGGCCCATAGTATCAACAGGATCATCATAGCATGTTAGAATACATGCAACAGCCGGTAAAGTAACAAGACTTAAGCACCATCATGCACTCTGCTTTCAAGTGGAGACCCCTACTGAAAGCCTGTTTGGCATTCAGTATGAATGTGCAGAGACTAACCTGAAAAGAGTAGGGGGAATTTGAGTTAAATTTATTAAGATTGAAGTTACGAAAAAATGACACACGGCCAAATTGATAGCTGTACAGGAAGAATAAGGCAAGTTCTCTTGAAAAGACTGTTCTTTTGGAACAGCGCAAAACCTGTTTTTTTAGCTTGTACACTTATATTACACTTACATTTTGTCATGATCCAGCTCCTCAAAGGAGAACAGCAATGCAAAACACAGAAACAGAATCACAGAATTGTTTAGGTTGGGGAAAACCTTTAGGATCATCAAATCCAACCATTAACCCAGCATGGGCAAGTTCACCACTGAGCCATGTCCCTAGTTCTGAATTTACATTTGCATAAACAGAAAGGCTCCATGATGCACCAAAATCAAACAGACCTAATGCCCATACAGGCCTAATACCAAAACCACTACTAACTATTGGAAAGGAAAAAACCCCACAAAGTTCCTGGGGTCTGGGGAAGTAAAAAAAACAAACAAAAACAAATCAGAAAAAACCCCACAGATAGAGTATATTCATGCTATTTATAACCTTGCAAAACTGTGCTGCTGAATGACTGTTAATACTGCACTGAGCAGGTCCGAAACCTGATCAGCATCAAGAGAGGACTGAAAGTGTAGCAGGAAGTGAGTAATAAGATTCTTCCAGCAGATACTGGAGAGACTTTTCCTCTGATATCGGAACTAATACATTAACAATACTTTTTCATTTAACAACTAACAAATTACACATCTGGACTAGATGCTCAGTGGGGAAACTGCATCTAACTGCATACTGACAATAACTGATCTGTTGAGCACTAGCTGAGTTTTGACACTAAAAGCTTTGCAAAAGTTTCACTTGCCTTGCAAACAATCTCATCGTGTGCAGTGTTTCATTTTATGCAATAAATACGTGCTCCTGTAGCTGGCTGTTTGTTGCCAAATAATTTTCTGTCACATGATATTGATGCATCTCACAATGTGTATCCAGTTCATCTTCGTGTATCATTAAATATAAGTGGAGCTAGAGCATGAAAACTTCTGAGGAACGTGAGCTTACTTCAAACTGGATTTTTGCAAGCCTGGCTTGTGCAATTAAGTTTTGTACAGTGAAAGAGCACTGGCGTGAACTGCAGTAGAGGTATGCAAGTATGGAAGAGACGGAGTGCAAAAAAGTGCATCATTAATAAGATATGCATTTTGTAATTGAGTAGGAATACTTGCAACTTCCTTGGTCAGGTCTAGAATTTGCTTGATTTACACAAATTCACCTATTGCAGTTAAATAGACTGAGTAAATAAAAGAACAGAGTTTGGCTTCTATGCTGACTTCTTACTAAGAATCTTATGATGATTCTAATGTCAGTGATGATGTGGTTAGTGCACGTGTGTGCTAATCCTTGTTCTAGGAAGAAAATCTAGAAGGTAATCCACAACGTTTTCTTCATCACTTTTGATTAGAATTTGCTGTAGCACTCAGGCTACCTCATGTCAAGCAACATTTCTGGTCCTGTGAAAGTTTGTTGGCCACTGTTCTAGAGGATGCCAAAGTAGATTATTCTTCCTAATGATAGCTTCTCAGAGTCCTGTGGGGCAAAAAAAAACCCCCTTGCATCCAAGCTGGTCGTGCATGTGCATGTATTTCATCCAAAGCGGTTTGTTTCTAACTGTGTCCTGTTACGGAATCTCACTGTTCCCATGTACAAACGTGTTTTTGAAGCCTTTTGAATTACTGCTTTTCAGTTTCCACAGTGCCTTCACAGCCTGATAAACTGTTTTCCAACCCTGAAAAACTCAAAGGACTGAGCAAGTCAGTACCATCGTTCCTACAGGAAGAGGTAAGTGCCATCTCTAAAATGTTACAGTTTTAGGTACCTGACCATTAACTCTGTGCAAGTAAAATTTCAGAATTCCCGAAAACATGCTGTGCCTGATTATTGTTATTATCATCATCGTGGTGTGAATCTTGGAATAAGCTCTGAGGCCATATTCAAATCTCCTAAAATGATGCTGAAGTTTGAAAGTGATAAGCAATTTGAACTGTCTGGCCTATGATATCTATGATTCTCTATCACAGAATCACAGAATGGTTTGGTTTGGAAGGGACCTTAAAGATCATCCAGTTCCAACCCCCTGCCATGGGCAGGGACACCTCCCACTAGACCAGGTTGCTCAGGGCCCCATCCAACTTGGCCTTGAACACTTCTAGGGATGGGACAGCCACAACTTCTCTTGGCAACCTGTGCCAGTGCCTCACCACCCTTACAGTGAAAAATTTTTTCTAATATCTTATCTAAACCTATCATCAGTTAGTTTAAAGCCAATTCCCCTCTG
Source organism: Struthidea cinerea (assembly GCA_013397865.1). Lineage (NCBI taxonomy): Eukaryota > Metazoa > Chordata > Aves > Passeriformes > Corcoracidae > Struthidea > Struthidea cinerea. The sequence goes on along the minus strand of VZTI01005060.1, from coordinate 501,767 downwards.
TCTAATCACCATATATCCTTGCCCTGTAGGAGGACTTAGGATTTTTCTGTCTTTCAAAGAGTCCATGTAACCAGACTGATTATCCACACTGCTTAACTGTTACTTCACTCCCTGGATTTATTTTGTGCAGTCCCAAATAGCAGTCTCCATAGCAATTTTCTCTCAAGAAGCCTTGCCCTAGGTAGGCTGGACATTATTTAGTCCTTACCATTGACCTCTGAACTAAAGAACAATCCTGATCTGCTTTTACTTAACAGTATAGACATAATGAGATTTTATAAGCAATTTGGAAAAGTCTTTATATGCTAAATGTTTATTTATATAAATAATTATTTTCTTAATGTGTGTGGAAATTGTTGTTTACTAATCTTGTATCTGTTATTAGAAGATCTATGACATCAGTTCAAAACTGTTTAAAGGAGCAGGGAGACCTTGTAAATTGTTCCTGGGTGGAATACAGTAGGAAGATGAAGTTGTCTGTAACAGCTTGTGTAGGAAGGCACATGTGGGAAGGGAATCAATTCTTTAGTGCAGAGATAGCATTGGGATAGAATGGGGTTATGAGTACATAACTTGATAATGACCAAGGAAACAAAAGCTGCAATTCCCTCATGGAAAAGCAAAGCCCTGCTTGCCCTCTTGCAAGAAAGACTTTGCAAAAACCATTCACTGCACCCAGCGCTGCTCTGTGAATGTTTCCTTCCAGCCAGCTGCCCTTAAGGCAGAGACACAGAACTGACAGCATTTACTATGTAACAGAAAAGTAAAAGAACTGAGCGTTATCAATTGCACAGGTTATGCATGAGACAGTGACACAGAGAAGTTGAGTTTAATTGTCCTAAAAAACTTAACTTTGTAATTTTTCATTGCTATTTGAGATTAAAAACAGACAAATAAACAAACAAACCCTTGACCCTAGTTGCATCGCTGCTTAAAAAAATTATCAGTGTAGGCTGTTCATCAGAAAAACTCCCTTTCAACTTTAAATGCATGACCTAATTCAAGAAATATTATTCATGTTGCACTACAAGGGAATTTAAATTCAGGCTTCCACTGAGTCTCAATCTGCATTAAAATTCTGTTTGTTTGGTTTTGTTTTTTTTTTTTTTTAATTTTCCTTGTGACTACAAAGAATGTACACAGACTTTCTTTCTGTGGTGTTTTTGTAGAGTGATGACAGAGAGACAGATACAGCATCAGAAAACAGTTATTCCTTTGGCAGAATCAAGAAGAGTCCCAGCTCTCTAACCAATCTTAGCAGCTCTTCTGGCATGGCCTCCTTATCCTCTGTATGTAAACCAAAGCATTATTTTAATGGCACTTGGCTTTTGCTAATCTCTCCAATATTGTTTTGACTCTCTTCTCATTCCTCTTATATTTCTTCCCTTGCTATGGCTGTCTCCTTCTTCCCGTCTCTGTTATACGAACATACTGTAATACCTTGCATGGAATTGCCTGAAGGAAATAAAGTAAAATTAAGTAGATTTCAATTTTTTTTTTTTCTAGTAATATACTGGAGCTTGTTCAGGGCTCTGAACAAAGAGATGGATTTTACCCTAAGAGCTTACATTTGTAGCTGAAAATGAGGAATAATTAATATAGAACAAACATTTAGAAAGGGAGAAAGGGGAGAAAAATAAGTGAAAGCGGGAGATATAATTGGTATATCAGGCATGCAGTTGAGTCAGTCAACTAGCTAACCAAAAGTCATTGGTTTATGTGGACTTCGAGTAAGAAAAACAGAATTTTGGGTAAGGATGTTCAAATAAAATATCTATCTATCTATCTATATATATACACACACACTTCTTTCTTCTTCTCTGCATGTAGTATTTAATTTTCCGTGTTTTATTTAGTTAAACATTTAGGTACATAATTCAGCCATATAGACTTTATCTACTAATCTTTTTGTTAGTATTTTAGGAAGGTCTGTTGTCCTAAACTCTTAGGGTCTGTATTCTGCAAGGAAGAACAGCTAAGGAGATTTAGAAGTAATATTTCAAGGATCTGAGCACAGGCAATCTTCAGATCTACGGCATCCTATAATTCAATTTCTTCTATCTCAATGCAGTAAACCCATTCAAATTTTTTTTGTAAGAAACTTGACCTAACATCTTTGATTTCCAATTATCTTTCTTTCATTAATCTGCTTGCTGAGAAGCTTGTATAATAGTGTCCATTACATTTTATTATTATGTCTAAAGAGACACAGTTGATTTCTTTACTGTTTGAATCCTGAGCACAACCTCTACCCTGATCTTGAAGCATCTGTTGAAATGCAATGTCTGGAAAATATTTCTCCTCTTGTATGATGCAGGTGAGCGGCAGCCTAATGAGCATCTACAGTGCAGACTTTGGCAATGTTGATGTGAAGGGGAACATTCAGTTTGCCATAGATTACGTAGAACAGCTGAACGAGCTCCACATTTTTATTTGTCAGTGTAAAGACCTGGCAGTAGCAGATGTTAAGCGACAGCGTTCAGACCCGTAAGTACAAAGAATGTATTTCTTTTCTAATGGAAGTTTTTCCTTTTAACATGGAAATGAAAACTGCTGGGTCTCTAAGATGCTGGAGTAAACCGCCCAAGAAATAAATAAAGAGGCTGTATTGTACTTTGTGGGGTTCTTTTACTCTGATTGAATATAGAATTGCCATTATAAATTGTTGTATATATATTAACATAGGAAATTCAAACCTTTAAGAATATTAAATTCTCTTTTAAAATGCCACTTTTCAGATGGTAAATACTGCTTTGATATGTTTTCAGTAGGATCAGCACCTATAAATATGATATTTGATCCTGCTACAGTTATATCTTCTGTATTTTTTATGTGCCAAGGAGACATTACAACAGATTTTCCCCTGGAGAAGGATATTATAAGAAAGTGATGATATTACACATCACTACCGCTGTTCTATTTCTTAAATATACAAGCTGAATAACATAATGTGTACTTAAATGCATTTCTTTTACTTTGTAAGAAATACTTTTGTGTTTAGGAAGATGAAGTTGGAGAGGGTCTGGATTTTTTTGGTTTTTGGTTTAACTGTTCTAACAACCCTGTCTAAATTTTAGGTATGTAAAGACCTACCTGCTTCCAGAAAAATACAGACTGGGCAAACGGAAGACCTCTATCAAAAAGAAAACTTTTAATCCAGTCTATAACGAAATACTGCGGGTATTTATCAAACTATTACTAGATATACTGTATGTGTGATGTGTGAGGAACCTCAACTTTTAGGGTCAGGTCCAGATTGCACTCAAAAGAGACATTAGCATGAGAGGGATTGCTCTGCAGAGCTGGCTACGTCCTTCCAGTGATAACAGGTTAACTCTGCAGTGATCTCTGGATTGAGATCACTGGTTGTTTTATACTTTTTGTAAACAAACACAAGCCATGTACGAGTTTAAGATGATAGAAATAAAAAGTAAACAGTTGGGTTTTATTGTGGTTTGTTTGTTTGCTTTCTGAAATGCAGAAGTGGGCAGTTATGGATGTATAAACCCAGACACTTTTTTTCTAACCTTATCACCTTCAGACATAGCATTGGTAAAAATTCAGCTTGTTTTAATTTTTTTTTTCTTACTTCTTCCTGGCAGTATAAAATTGAGAAGGATCTGCTAAAGAATCAAAGCCTCAATATCTCTGTCTGGCACAATGATACCTTTGGGAGGAATAGCTTTCTCGGTGAAGTGGAGTTGGATTTAGGAGCTTGGGACTGGAATGATCCATCCAATAAGCAGATCAACTGGTTTCCCCTCAAGCCAAGGGTAGGTTGGCTGTTTTGCATTTTCTGCTGTGTAAATGCAAAACCAAGACATTATTTAGGCTTGGTCTTCTGTGTTCTGTGAGTTTTGTGCTGATTATAATCATAAATACTTATACACTGGTAAACAGAAATACAGTTCTGAGATGTCTTTTGGTCTAGCTAGCTATTATAGCAGGAAAAACTTTCTCACAGTCTAAGGAGTAGGAATTTCAAAGTATTTCTCATTATGTCATATTGCTGCAACAGAAATCTGAAGGCACTTGTTAACCAAATATGGAGTAAACCTTCTGAGAATATGGAGCAAATGCAGCACCACTTTCATATCAGATGTTTGGTTTATTTTTTTTTCATTTCAGACTTCAGCAATAACTCTTAATCTAGAAAACAGAGGGGAGATGAAACTAGCCCTCCAGTATGTCCCACATCCAACTGGAGGTAAGCATTGCTGCTTTGCTTGGGTTTGTCAAGCCTTTGGGGGTTTTGTGTGGGTTTTGTTTGTTTGTTTTGTTTTGTTTTTGTAGTTTTTTTTTTTTTTTTAATTAAAATAACCCCCTCATTTAATGTTTGTCATTCACTTCAGACAGCTTCTTTCAACATAAAAGTAGACTTTCCGTTTTCTTTCTAGATGATTAAGTCAACCTGGTTGTGAATTCCGTTAAGAACCCCAAAGACCATTTTGAGATTTTTTTTTTTGTTTTTAATGTTACTGATTAAGAAATTACCTCATTGTTACAATCTAAGATTTGTAATACAATCTGTATGTGTAACAAAATTCTGTTTTCTCAATAATTTTAGAAATTATAAATCATTAGGTAGGTACTGTGATGTGCTAAACAATGATAACACACTGAATTTCAAGCAATACTAGACATAGGAAGTAGCAGCAAGTATTTAGAATGCAGAAATTTATAGCAGTCTGATCAGTTTGGTTTAATCTTGTCTGGCAATAGATAATGGACCAATCTGAGAGTGAAGCCAGGTCAGGTCTTTAATCCAGACAGCCAGTCAGTCAGTAAGAATCAAATATACTAAGAGCATAAAGGAGCTTATTTGAAAGTACAAGCAACAATAAATGCTAACATCACATAGGCTGATGACAAGCTGATCTGTTTATCTAGGAGTCTTGGGAAGAGAAGATCAGTAGCATGTGTTTGCTTAGTTGTAACAGAAGAAAAGTCATTGTAGGAATGCAGACATGATGTGATCTTGCAGTACTTTGATACCTTTTGTACATTGGTGCCTTTTCCTGGTCTTAAAATCAAGTGTCAGACACAGTTAGAAGGGGAAAAGGGATTTTACCTTGGTATTTATTTTAAGGATCCTTAGGTGCAGCACATCCAGGTCAAATGCACCTCCACGCACACCGCAATGCACCCCCCAAAAGATCTGGTATCACATTATAGGTCTTAATAATTAGCATATCTATCAAAGATTCCTCAATGAGCCCCCCCCTCCCCAAGGAACCTTCCCCTGGATGGTTCTATCTTAGTTTACAAAATGTGTTCTGGAGAGGACGTTGGTGTCTGGGCACACTGATCCCTAACTACAAAGCTTCTAAAATGTTCAGTCTCCCAGCTTAACAAACAAGTCCAAGAATGTAGGCAAAAAGCACTAAGAATACAGAAGGTGTAAAAAGGTATAAAAGGGGTTTAAACAAAAGACAAAAAATCATCATGGCATCACTTTGATGGGATGAAGATTTCAACTTCCAGAGTACAGAGAGCAATGTTGAATTAAGATGTGAGATAACAAGTCTAGGCTGAATATCACCTCCACAAACGGGCAAGAACTGCTGCATCAGAGAAAATACCTTTAAAAGGCACTTGCTTAAGCAGATGTTTTATTTTTACAGGAAAGAAGACTCTATCTACTGGTGAGGTCCACATCTGGGTGAAGGAATGTCATAACCTCCCTATTCTGAGAGGCAATAGGCTCAACTCTTTTATTAAGTGGTAAGAATTGTGGTTGAAGTCATCAAACACGGTGGTCTAATAATGCACCATTGTGCTTTCTAATTGTATCTTGTTTTTCTACATTTATATTAGAGAAAACACTGAATTGCTTTCTGATTCTCCTTTATTATAGTGAAAATTGTCCTGCATAGTTTACAACTTCCAGATGCTAAGTATGTACCACCAAGTAAAACTTACTGGGAGAGTTTCCTGTGTCATTACTACACTTTGGTTTTCTCTCAGTCACTTGGTGGAAGGACTAGTCAAACTGTTCTGGCTTTTATTCACATTTAAGCAAAGCATGTTTGTGCAAGAACATGGTTTAGCTTAGCAAATTTTGGGAGGAGACAGAAGAGTGACATAGTTGAATAGTGTGAATACATAGCTGTATTTCTTCCCCCTTCCTTTCCATATACAGACTAAAAATGTGAAGAGACAAGAATAACAAGATGATTGGGGAAATCTCTGGCAGCAACAAAATGTTTCAGTGTCATTAGTGATAACACAGCAAATAAACTCACTTGTGCCTCTTCCCCGCCTGGCTTGCCCTTCCATCCTCTGAAGCACAAGGGTGGATACCTGCTGCCAGTATTTCCTGTAAGGGACTGAGAATATGACCCTTTACTCCATCTCTATAAAGCACCTTATCTTCAGTCATATTTTACCATACAAAGTACTGTGTTAATCAGCAGCTTTTGCCTTTTCAGTAGGTTTAATGCAGGCTGTGCTGTGCAAGTGCAAACTAACAGTGCTTTTTCTCTCTGAAGTACCATTCTTCCAGACACCAGCAGAAAAAGTCGCCAGAAAACAAGGACAGTTGCAAAAACTACAAACCCGGTATTCAACCACACCATGGTTTATGATGGCTTTAGACCAGAAGATTTAAAAGAAGCCTGCATAGAACTCACAGTCTGGGATCACAACAAACTAGCAAACCACTTTCTGGGAGGCATCCGGATAGGCCTTGGAACAGGTACTGGACAATTACCACACTAATACTTAATTTACAAAGTAGTCTTTCCTTTTTTTTTTTTTTTCCTTTTCCATTTCTTCTCTTCTCTTTCAGTATTTCTTTTCTGTTTACTGAAGAGTTTCACTCAGTAATGCACCTATTCTTCAGAACAGATCCTGAAATGTAAATAATAGTAGTGTTAGGAGGGTTAGGATGGCTGAAAAGGAGAAATATTAGAAATAAATCTTTGCCTGGCCATACATTGTACCTGGTACTGTTTCAAGTACAAGAATATGCTATTCCTGCACCTGAAATCTGATAATGTCTTTCAAACTTATTCATGCAAAAAAATACAGCAGAGGGTGGAAATAAAAGGATAGATCAAGAATGCAGGATAAGATTTGAAGATATTGAATAGGGAAAATTATAAATGCAAGCAAGTTTTTAGCATAAGGGCAATATAATATGTGCAGATATAATAACAGGAAAAACTTACAATTCTTCTATTTGTCCCTTTCATTCTGCTCTCTGATCTGAGGGGAGGATGTGTTTGGAGTCTTCTCAGGAAATACAATGTAAAAATTATTTTTCACAAATTAACTTCTTGCATGGTTCACCAGAATAACCTAAGTTACAAATTAGAATAGTAAATCTCAATTTGAATTTTAGAGTACCCAAGATTGCGTTAAGGACAAAATCAGTACCCTGCTTTATTGTTAAACCTTCTGACATGTATGGGCAATTGAAGTCTTTTTCCTTGGGATTGTGACAAAAAGCCCAAGGATAAAAAGGAAAAAACCTGGAGAAAGATGATGAAATTTGTGTGAAAATGTTGTTAATTGTATTTGACAGAGCAGGCAAATTTGATTGTCTGGGCTAAACTCTGCAGCATATTAAGTAATTTTTCTCTTAAAACTGACATTTTTCTAGGCAAAAGCTATGGAACTACAGTAGACTGGATGGATTCTACTTCAGATGAAACTGCCCTTTGGGAGAAGATGATAAACTCTCCAAACACCTGGATAGAAGATACACTACCTCTCAGGATGCTTATGGTTGCAAAATTGACAAAATAGGGGGGCTTTTTAATTGTTAGTGTTAAAAAGAAACCTTGGGAATGAAATTGAAAGTGTGAGGGTGGAACTTGGAAGAGGAACACAGTAGCTTTTTGACAGTTTCTGCTCTGGTTCTGTTCTGGATTTGTGCTGTCAAATGTCACTTTGTATTTCAAATTAAACATCTGCTCGCAGATCGTAATGTAAATTTAAGGGATTTTAAAATTTCTTATTGACTGAAAACAACCTCAAGAAAGAAGGTGCTTACAGAACTCAGAGGTAGCTGTGATACCTGGATGACTGTGTTGTCTAACTGAAGCATTGCTGATCCCTTAAATGATCCAAATAACCAGCAGAACTATAAGAACAAGTCAACTGTTTCTGTACATTGCTAGGATTGCTCGTGAAGCCTTACTGATAAGACAGCAACATTAATGTTAAAGCTCGTTAGTATGTGTTTGTATCCTCATTATGCCATGTTAGATCTCACCAGCATGGAATATGGGCATGAAGAATTTAGTGTTTTGAAAGTTCCTCTAGTTGTAATTGTACATTTCTAGGACATGAAAGTTACTTCCCTAATGAAAGAAGCATGACATGAAGTGGCACTGCCGATGTCCTATTCTACAAGGTGCAGAGGACTTAGTTCAGATGTACTGTAAAAAAATCAGGGTTTGCTTTATATTTGTGTTCATCATCTTGCTAGCATACAATACTTAGTTTCAAGTGCTGAAGATGTAAAGATGAAACATTTTTTTATTCCAGTGCTACTCTAAAGAATCTAAATGTGCCAATTTTAGTGATGACAAGTATGTTGGGTATTTATTCTCCAAAGTGCACTTATTTGTACCCGTATCCATTAGCTTGTTTTTTTTTTTTGCAAGAAGTCAACTTACCTGTGCTTCGGCGCCACCGTTAGGAGACTGGTGGGACTGTGGTGGGCTTGGCTTAGTTTAGAGCCATAGGAAGTAAGAATGGAGTTTGTAACTTGTAGAAATGCATGCTACCAGTAGATAAATACATAAAAGTCAAAATATGTTCCTTTTGTTTGTTGTTTTAAAAATAAAAGCAGCCTATTAAAACTAAATAGGAATTCTATGTTTATTAAATGCCAGCGGCTTACGTTAGCCATTCAGTATGCAATGTAACAAAATGCAGGCAAAAAACATTTTTGAAAGTAAGTGCACACTTTTTTTCTCCAGCTAAGTCTAAAAGCTGGTGGAATCTTTCACTTCAGTTAGAGTAGAGGGGAGAAGGCAGCTCTTCACAGCTCCAATTCAATTCCTTGATTTAATAATAGAAATTTAAATGCTACTTGGTATTTATTGTACAATATGAATGGAAGAAAAGGAAAGGTGCTATTCAACCTGCCAGGGAAGCCACTTTCTCTCTCATCAACCAGGCCATCTGTGGAGTTTACAAATGTCAAAAGCAGTTTGCCAGTCTTTGATGTCTTACTGCTTCAGGTGTTTTGTATGAGATTGGTAACTCCTACATCTTCCACTTTGCCAGACATATACAAAACACTTTTTGACTAGGAAACATGTGCACATGACACTTCAGAACAATGTATTTTTACCAAAATGGTACAGCTGCTGCTTTGATTCTACATTCTTGAAGAGCCACTCCTGAAAGGATGGTGATTCTGAAAAAGAAGAGGCACCTAATTTATTTGTATTCACTCCCTATATTAATTAATTTTTCACCTGAAAACATAGGTTGCTGTGAACATGACCTACAGTTTCCCAGGATTAATGTTTTTGTTGCAGTTGTGTCTCCTGTGAAGCTCAAATATATTGCTAAGTCAAAACTGCTTTGGGTTCAGTTTGTAGGGATGGGGTCTTAAGGCTCCAGATTTGCAGGCAAGTGTCACGTAATCTGCTGTGTTCTATACCCTACAAAGTTTTAATACTTAAACTTCACTGCTATCAAAAAAAAGTATTTGGTTTGTGACAATGGCAATCTCCTTGTCTTCTGATCTAATAGAAGACATTCTGTATCTTGCTATTCTTTTAACCCTCATAGAGACTGACACAGAATTTTTTTGGTATCTCAAAAGACTCTGCGTACCACTACGCTAATAGAACAAACCTCAAATTTTGCAAAGCTACCTGAACATGAATGCAAGATTTACTTGCACGTTGCACTTTTAATTAACTCGTTTGATTAACTAATGACACAGGAGTACTATGTACTCATCTAGGTTAATCAAGAAACTGAGCCAAGTAACAAAAACTGTCCATTAAGTACAAAAGTTCCTCCCCAGTTTTTAATACCTTTCATTTCATCGTGTGCAGAATTCCTAACTTCAGTATTATGATAATATGCTGATAGAGAAATGTGAGTTAGGAAGCTGATTAAGACCAAAAGTTTCAAGAAACTTGTTACTTTGCTCTCAAGTCAAAGGGAAAGCCTTTAGTCATCCATAACCAAAATTTTAAAGGTGCATAATTAGCTACTCATTAAAGGGCAGTTTGATAAATTAATAGCTATGCTTTGTCATAAAGGTGAACTGGAATTAAGACTCAAAGCAGCCACACTCCTAAAATATCTTTATGTATATTCATTCTTGTCTGGAGAAACACAACAACTCCTCTTTTCTCCTTCATGTTACAAGTTCACCTTTGCTTTAGCCCATAATTTATTTTCTTTTAGTACATGTGTGTATATGCATATGTGTATATGTGTGTGTATATCTTCCAAATGACACTTTTCACTTGCTATAAACCAGGCTTCAAAATCCCAGCTTTCCTTTTGTGCTCTGTGTTCAGAAACCTCCCATCTTTGCAAGTAAGGCTGCAGACCTTGAGTTGGTGCAGCAACTCCCATTGCTTTGATTTTACCCATTTTGAAATGCGTACTCTTCCCTCCTTCTCTTGTCTGCTTCATGTCTGTTACCCACAGCACTCTCTTCTTTCTCCTTTGTATCCTTTTCCAGAGGATTCAGCAAAATCTGCACTGAGTTTTTTCTTCTGGTTGCATTTACTTTTCCCTTCCCTATCCTATCTGCCAGATTTTTATTAGCTGCTGAATAAAGTTGCAAGTTGTTCAGGGCAAGGTCTGTCTTTACTTTCCATGGACCTTCAGCGTGTTCTGAGGTCAGAGCCTGCTATTTTGATCTCCTCTGGCATGTGCAGGGTGTAAGCCGAGAACGAGGAGTTCTTCAATCTTGTGGAAATTCTCTTTCCTTTTCCAAATCTGTGTTCTTTTGAGAACATCAGCAATGTTTGTTTGCTAAGAAACACTGCCAGCTCTTTCAGCCACCCTGGTGGGGCTGGCCTGACTCCAACCAGCCTGGATAAGGTCATGAGCTCTGGGGTGACTGGATTCAGCGTCCTACCTCTATGGAAACGGAACCTCACAACAGGAGAGACAACATACAGACAGGGGAAAGAAAACACCTGGTAAGAAAATAGTTTTCTCTTCTTAAACCCTGCTCTTCATTGTATTTCCACTGGATGGCCTCAACCTTTCAGTCCTTCCCCCTCTCCTCCATTATTTGCAAAAGATCCAAGGTAGCAACAGCAGTGAGAGAGTGCAGAACAGCAGAGGCAGAGCTGGTGTTTGTACTGCAGTCGCTACAACACAGCTCTGAAATTCTTCATGCTCCACAGGTGTTTATTCATTTCTGTTGTACATTATCTTTCATCCTTGCTTTAAGCTGGCTCCTTCCCACATCCTATCTTTACCTCCCGTCAAAGCTCAGGAATTCATGAAACCTGATTATCAGCATTCTGTTTCTTGTGCTGTTTCAGGTCTGCATCCAAGTGAAAAACTTGTGAGTTGTAGGCTACTTTTTCAAATGTCTGGGTAGCATGCTGTGTGATTCAGCACCAGTAATCATTTTGCTGCATATGTAATACAAATATTTTCCTTATTTTTACATGAAGAACCAGATTTTTGAAATTACATGCCTAAAATAATCCATCAGATCAGTGTGAAAACACAGATGAGAAACTGTTTCTCCAGGCACAGAGGCTTTGTATCACAGGGCATTCACTAATTATTAACATTGTATAGATCTTTTATTTGATTCATAAATCTCTAAGCATGGCATAAGGCTATTCAGTTATTTTTAACAAGCAATGTACTATCATAGAAATCTTGTAAAGCAATTAGAAGTTTGACGTAACCCTCCGTGTTTTATTTTCAGTTACAATACAGAGCTGTAGGAGAAAATACAGGCAGAGGAAAAGGATTGTGAAAGGAATTATTTACAGCTTTGTCACTTACAAGCTTTTTACCTAAATATAATAGTAGTTCTTGTAGCTACAACAGCAGTGCCTCGAGAACGAATAATTAGCAAAGCTAGTCATCAGCAATTGAATAGGCTTGCATAAATACTAAGCCCACATTCTTTGCTTTTGCTCACGGAGTCTGGCATCCTTGTGTCTCAGTCTGCCTGACTCTGAACCAGAGGAGGGGGAGGGCGGCAGGCCTGTGAGGCTGCTGGCTGACATTGGTTTTGGGAGGTCCTGTTCACCCACATCAGTTTCTCTGGACTTCCAGCTTATGGCAGCAGTGTTGGCCACTCAACCACTGGGCACTGTTTAATTATGCTGAGTGTCACTAACAGAAGCAGCCACTATACAATTTTGTCTTGTCTTTGCATGAGACAGGTTCCATGGCTCAGGAGACAGGAGCAGGGATGGCCAGCTCCACAGGTGATCCAGAGACAGGCAAAGACATGGAAGATCTGACAAAAGACCTGGAGGAACTCTGGGAGAGCTCTAAGGAGAGGAGTGAGGAGGCGCTGCTGCTTTCCCACCTAGAACAGCATCATCATCTTACCTCTATGCTGAAGAAGAAAGAGGAAGACACACACGAACGCTGCAGAGACCTGGAGCAGCTCAACATGGAGCTGGAAAAACTGAGAGCAGAGGATGCTGTGAAAATTAAAACCCAGACCCAGCGTATTCAGTATTTGGAGGAGCGCTTCATGGATCTGGCCAAAAACCATGAAAAGATGATCCAGTTCAAAAATGAGCACAAGAAACAGCACATGCAGCTGTGGGAGGAGAACAAGCGCCTGCGGCAGGACAGGGAAGCACTCTTCAGCCAAGCTGTGAGGGAGAAGGAAGCTGAAGTGCTCCAGCTGGCTGCCCAGGCCAAGAAGCTCTCACAGCAGTTATGCTCCTTGCAGGAGAAATACGCTTATGAGAGTCACAGAGCCCAGGAGCGAGAGAAGGAGCTGCTGGAAGCTCAGAGCCAGCAAGCAGGTGCCTACACCCGGGAGGTGGATTCACTGAAAAAGCAGCTTCAACTCCTACAGGAGAGGCACCAACAAGCTGCTGCAAGGGCTGAGCAGGCAGAAAGTCAGCAGAGGGCTCAGGGCAGCGAGCTGCAAGCCAAGCTGGAGAGGGCACATGAAGAGAAAGAGCAGCTACTGAACCTGGTTATGGAGAGGGGCAAAGCTCTGCAAGATAAAGAACAGGTGATTCAGAAGCTGGAGGAGAAGCTGGAGACTGTGGAAGAAGCCATGAAGAGAGCAGGAAGGTGCCTCAAAAAAGAGGCAGCAGCAGTTGACAAAGATCTGAAGGTTCAAGAGCTCCAAAGACAGCTAGAACGCAGCAAGCAGGCGTACAATGAACTCTCGCTGCGGTTCGATGCTTACAGAAAGCACAGTATGGATTTGCTGACGAAAGAGAGAGCTCTGAATGTCAAACTCCGTCACTTTGTTGCATAACTGCAGTTTGTTCCCCTCACAACAGGTGCCTCTGTTGTAACACACCACTGCATTTTGTTCCTTTCCACGGGATCATCATTTCTTTATACTGTCCTGGACAGGTTAAACCCTACTCCAAGGACAGTTCTGTAGCCCTTTTGTCATTACACTTTCATGGAAGTAAATCACTAGTCTTAAATCTGAACATGGATCACTGAACCAGTCAAACCTGTGACATGAATGATTAGGGTGGAAAACATAAAATATGAATTTGATTTATTTAGTGCTAACCTCTGCTGAATCATAGGTTTTCATTTTCTTATTGTTACAACCACTTTATTTTTCAAGATGACCCTTAGCCTTTTGTGTTTGATTCTGCTTTGAAGTTCAGCAGAGGCTGGGCACGTTAAGAGGCTCTGAGGCTCCAAGAAAGCAATCCTACCTTGCAATGTCTCTGCAATTCTCTAAATTCAGGAACGCAACAGGTAATCCAATAGTATCATACAACAACTGATGCTCAAGCAAATTACTGTTCATAGTTTTCTAGCAGTCTTACAGATTTCTGCAGTCATTTAAACCTTATTTAAGGCAATAGCATTACTTATATCCCCATTCAGCTCAGAATAAACTGTCTTTTGGGTGATTTCAATAATCTTTGGAAGAGGATGATGTTCTGGATGTTCCACCAGGGTTTTTTTCCCGGTTTTAGTTGTTTTCTGCAGAGAAATATTAGTGATACACTCTTCCATTTTGTGCACGTCTGGCAGTTTTTGACAAAAAAAAAATCTTTCCTGTCAGCACTGTGGGGTACAGAGACCTTCTACACTCTTTTGCCTGTCTCCTAGGCAAGAAGGAAATTTTTTGCTGCTGAGTTTCAGCTCCTGCTGTTTAAGTCCCCAACAAAAAAAAAAAAAACAAAAAAAAAAAAACAAAACCAAAAAACAATAAAACAACCACCATGATGGGCCAAACAGCATTCCCCACCTGGGCAGTAGGCAGCTGCCTCCAGAGTACCTCAAGCTCTTTGCCACATGTGTATGCCTTGGGATAACTCAAGAATTGAGATAATGGATTGAGAATCTCTTGGTTCTGAGTATCTCCAAGCCACAGCACGGTACCAAACTTGGTATCTATTGAGCTCATTTAAAGAAATGACCCAAAGCAGCAGGTCTGGAGGCCAGTGACCAGTTCATCTCAAGGACTGGCTTAACCAGATGTGGTTTCTGGCTCTCACACAGGTTTCCCAGAGGAGCTGTGGATGCACCCCATCCCTGGAAGTGTTCAGTGTGAGGTTGATGGGGCTCTGAGCAACCTGGTCTAGTGAAAGGTTTACCAGCTCAAGGCAAGGGGGCTGGAACTAGGTGATTTTTAGGGTCCCTTTCAACCCAAACAATTCTCTGATTCTGTGATTCTGACTCTACATAAGCAGCAGCTGCCAGCAGCCTTGTCTTCGAACTTCTCTGGACTGTCCTTGAACGTGTGCAAAGCCAGGTGAGAAGTATTGCTCTGCTACCTGCTGCATGACGAACCACAGCATTTCTTCTGATCCTGGCTCCTACAAGTGTCATTCCACATGTGTTTTATGGACCACATTCTCCTACTTTTTAACCATATTTCCGCGCTCCGAGGTGCACACCCCACATGCGCGTTTAGTTAATGCTGGCAGCTACAGTGTAAATGCCAACTGACTCCCGTTACACACCACGCCCTTGGTCTGAGGAAGGAACAGAGCCCGGCTGCTCTGTTTGAATTAGTCCATAGGCAACGAGGAGCACCTGTATCCCTCTGGTCACTGCAAGAGACCCTGGAACCAGGTGCCTAAATAAATCTGGGCAGAGGACACCCACTCGCTGTGTGACTGAACAGCCCCACAAGCCTCTGGCCCAGCCTCAGCCACGGGGTCTGGGGGAAAGACCCCAAATTCTGCACTCCTCAGGGACATCCCCCTTCCCAGCCCTTGGCAAAGTCTTTATGTGAGAGACCTTCACCCCTACTCCCTCACACGTACCCCTGTCACTGGCCCCATTTCCTCCCTCACCCCCCCATCACACACACCCACATCTCCTGTACACCCACATTTCCTACACACCTCTCATCACCCCAACCACACACGTCTCCCCTCAGACCCCCACCCTCCCACACCTGTCACCCTGCTGTCCACAAAAATCCTATTTGTTACCTGGTGTGCAACAACCCAATATTTACGCACGCAAGAGAGACATTGATTATTTATTTCAGAGTTGCACAAGCCTGCGTGCTCAGTGGTATTCCACGAATCAAACACACCAATTATCAAAACGTTTTCCTATTTATACATTTTAGCAAACAAGGGAATTGGTGTTACAAGCTACTAGTTACCTAGTTCTCTTATTAATTAGTATTCTATCGGTTAATGATTCTCTCGCCTCTCATGCTAATTAGTCTGCATGCTCAATCTTTCTCTTTTTTTGGGGTCGGTGGTCTGTGAGTTGGTGGCTGGGATCTCCCCCTGCTGGAATTATATTTTACCCAGTCAGAGCTGATTTAGCACAGTTGCCGAGTTGGGTTTATTAATTTCTTCCTTATCTTGGGAGTTCTGCCAGATGTCCTTGTGGCCCGTAAATTCTGCATTCTTTGTGTCCACTATCAGCGGTACATCCTTCTTCCCAAGCTATGTCAACCTCCCCCTAGGTCTGAGATCACTGAAACATGTTGAGCCCTAAACCTTAACAAGGCAATCCAACTGACCATTAATTTGTCTCTCAAACACCTGGAGATCCCTTAGAGCTCGTTGGCTGCTCCCTGTTCCACGGATTAAATCTCCCTTCTCGCTGATTAGGCTTGAAAATGTACAAAGATCAAGCATCAAAGAACATCCTCTCTCAAGAAGATTTTTACATATTCCACATTCGGTAACACTTCCCCCCCCTTCCCACATTCCCAGACGCCGCTTTCCCGCGCGCGGGCGCAGTCGAGAGGCGCTTCACACCCCCCCCC
>VZTI01005060.1:470967-485235 GCA_013397865.1 Struthidea cinerea | reverse complement strand
AGGAGAAGGAGGCCGAGGCGCCCGGCAGCCCGCTGGAGGTGTGGGAGCAAGAGGACTGGTTCCCGGGACTGGAGCTGGGAGACCTGCTGGAGGCGGCCCGGCCGGACTGGGACCTGGACGCGGAGCTGAGCGGCTGCTTCTGTGGGGACCCGGAGCCGCTGCCCACGCCGGGCCAGGGCCCGCGGCCGGCGGCGCCCGGGAGGAGGAACGGCGGGGCCGGGAGTCGGCTGAAGGCGGCGGCGGCGGCGCGGTTGAACCGGCTGAAGAAGAAGCAGTATGTGCTGGGGCTGGAGAGCCGCCTGCAGGGCCTCGCTGCCGAGAACCGGCAGCTGCGGGACCGCAACCGCGGCCTGAGCCGCCGCCTGCGAGAGCTGGAGCGGGAGAGCAGCTACCTGCGGGCTGTGCTGGCGAACCAGAGCGCGCTGGGGCAGCTCCTGAGCCGCTTGGCCGGGACACGCGCCGGCGGGCTGCAGCTCAGCACCAGCCTCTTCAGGGATACAGGCAGCCCCCGCCGCCAGCACCAGCACCTCCAGCCCGCCGGCGAGAGCAGCGACCATGACTACGCCCTGCCCAGCTCCCGGCCCCGCGGCCTGGAGGAGGCGGCGGTGGTGACTGAGACGGAGGAGGAGTGGGCGGCCCCCGGCGGGATCTGCCTGCACGTGGACCGGGATCAGGTGTCGGTGGAGTTCTGCTCCATCTGTGCTCGGCGGGCAGCGGCCTCCTTCAAAATGTAGGGTCAAGTACCTGCTGCAAGTACTCGTGGGGTTCTCACCCCTAAGGGCCTCGCGTCGCGGCGGAGGAAGCAGGCGATGGTGCGGAGGAAAAGAATCCATACAGTGGTGATGGGGTGGTATTGGGGGAGATGCAAAGGAGGGGAACCTGGCGCTTACTTAAGTGGCCAGGGTTAACAAAAAAATTCTCTCGAACGGCACATTGGGAGCCAGACGGTGGCCTTGGTTCAAGGTCCTGTAAATCTGGCGTGTGGACGGTAGTGGTGTGAGCCTGTTTGGCGATGGGAGTCGCGCAGAGCTGTGTGCAGCAGTGCGACAGTGGTCGTGCAGACTGACACGCGCGTGGTGCACACGCGGAGGTGCCGCCAGAGCCCGTTCGCAGCACTTGGGTGAAAAGATCATGCCGACCTGATGCATGAAGGTGTGCTCGGCTCCACTTCGCAGTAAAGATAATGCTGACTACCCGGTCTTGAGTCAGATAATGTCTAGCCTGCTTATCCTGAGGAGCCGAAAATGCTTGCTTAGAAAACCAAACAAAAACTCCATTATGACATCGTCACTGGACAGACTTAAGAAAATAGTAATGATCGGCAAAAGAAAGCATGCATATAAAATTGTACTGCATCTCAGTTATACATTACTATTAAAACCTCTCTGACAGTTTCTCTTTTAGGTGGTTGCCCTGCCAGGCTCCGTTGTGTAGGGGTTAAAGAACAGTCGTTTTCCACCTCGCAACCTGGTAAGGATCAATATATTCCCATAATGTGGTATCAGACAGCTTGCTTTGCTTATCCCAGTCTCTTGTAATGACTGGTTCAGAAAATTATTTCTCTGGTCCTTGGCCTACTCTGCCAAAATGTTTCTAGCTCTGGATGACAACTAATAGTAAAGGTTACAATCACATCCTTCTCATTAGCTGTTTTCCTCTTTTTGTTTTTGAAACAAATACATTGGCTACATAGTAGCTACGTAGCAGCCAATGCAGGAGATAGTTTTGAATTTAAAAAAAAAAAAATGCTCATCCCATTTGAAATAGAAATTTCCTATTAAACCATATATCTGATGAGCTGAAAAGGGATAATGTGCTAATGAGGGGGACCTGACATTTATAGCCTTTTAATACAGGGGACTGTCCCAAAAGTCTTGAGTAAATTGCTTTTTGAGTGAAAAAAAGGAATTTGTGACCTGTTGGTTTAAAATGCTGTGTAGTGTTAGGGATGCACAGTACCTNTAGTTTTGAATTTAAAAAAAAAAAATGCTCATCCCATTTGAAATAGAAATTTCCTATTAAACCATATATCTGATGAGCTGAAAAGGGATAATGTGCTAATGAGGGGGACCTGACATTTATAGCCTTTTAATACAGGGGACTGTCCCAAAAGTCTTGAGTAAATTGCTTTTTGAGTGAAAAAAAGGAATTTGTGACCTGTTGGTTTAAAATGCTGTGTAGTGTTAGGGATGCACAGTACCTTTCAAAAGCCCTTCTCTAGCTTGCTCTAATTCACGATGCAGTTTGACCTGATGAAACAGAACCTGAGCACTGGTTATATCTCTGCAGAGGAATCCTCACATAGAGGAGTCACTCTTGCATGGACCTCTAACGAGAATTGGGTTTGAAGAATCAGTACATCGAAGTAACTCATTACTTTACCTTCCCATAAGCAAATCTCTGTGCCCATGCACACTGAAATTCTATGTTACTTCAGAGTAGCTTTAAATTTAAAAATATTG
The DNA here is from genome assembly GCA_013397865.1 of Struthidea cinerea. NCBI lineage: Eukaryota > Metazoa > Chordata > Aves > Passeriformes > Corcoracidae > Struthidea > Struthidea cinerea. The sequence continues at coordinate 482,773 of VZTI01005060.1, read as the reverse complement.
CATGTATACGCATGTGCTTAATTCTACTGTAGAATTCTTAATTTAGCCTCTTAGAGCATCCAGAAATCTATAACCTGATATAATTAAGCACAGTTTGGAGATGAGCAAATAAGTATCTTGAGGCTAATGATTTGAAAAATGCTCCATAATTGCTCCTGAGATAGGAGGAAAAATAGTTTGACAAATAGTGTGTGTTTTCTTGTACTAGTCAGTGTTTCTCCCTATCACAAAAGATGAGCGGGTTCTTTTTTCAGTTGTATTATAATGTTTAAGTTGTTTAAATGTATGTCAGTTGGGGGAAGAAGGATTGTGAAAATGATAATATGTAAAGTGAGGTTTCACAAAGAATACTTTCTAAAACAGTTTCATTTATTAACTTCTTTAAAAAAATGCTATTTAGTGTTTCTGAAGTCTTGTTTCTTAAAGCCTTAAATTTTGTGTTTAAGGCTAAGTAGGTGAAAGCATTTTCTCCAAGTCATTTGCTTTATTGGTGCTAGACCCTGTCATGTGTTCATTACGAGTTTGATTTTTCTTTGTGAAACATCACTGTGTGATAAAGTATATGTGTATTTAGCATCCTTGTTTTTCTTTATGCTAAAGTGGATTCAGCTGTGTTGGGGCAGAAGAGACGGGACCAGCTGCTGGCCACATTTCCTGCTTTATTTTAAAAGGTAGTATAAGAAATGAGAATAAAGAGGTAACAGGGCTTTTGCTGTCTTTGGTTAAAAAAAAAAAAAGTTGAATGCTGGGATTATTTACTGTTATCCAAGATGATTTTTTTTTTAAAAGGCAATATTCTCTATCAAACACGTTGTACTCCACTCTATGCAGAATTCCATCTGTTCAGGGGATATTGCCAGCACAAAAGAGACTTAGTGGGATATGTGTGACCTTACACCTCTGTGGTGGCATCAGCAGGGCTGTTCAGTTTCAGTCTTGGGTAGCTCTGCTGTAACTGATGGGTTATACCAGTGCACAGGAGTCAGAGTTAACCACCAGGATCTGCACTGACTGATATGCAAAGTGGAAATAATTTAGATTCAGCCTAATCTCAGACTTCATGAACATGCTTTATTTTGCAGTTTAACGTGCTTGAGAAAAAGAGAAACACTAATGTAGCGATTATGGGATGTTCCAGTGGCATTTTTACGGTTACTTCAGTGTAGGAGTGTTTTTTAAGTTAATTTAAATATGCGTTCTTTCTTGTCGCATCACTGCTGAATGGTAGGGTCAGGGACAGTTGTTCTGGCCTCTGCTGTGAACCTGCACAATGCTCTGTCGTGACACGACCTGTGGCTGTGTCTGAGAGCAGCTGATTTTCTGACATGCAAAATGATGTATTGTGGTACAAGAGCAAGGTCAAGTCCCAAGAAAGTCAGTGGCTGCAGGCATTTCTAGTGCCTACTGAATCATATTTAAACCAAATAGAGGGGAGGAAGTTATTTGAAACTCTAACCGACTGTACTATCTGTATGGTGTATTATTAATGTAGCTTTTTGAAGTGAAAGCCTTGAAATGACATAACTTAATACTTGAAAATATATTGTAAATGTTTCTTTGTAATTATGTGCCATTCAGATAAGAATACAATATCATAATAAAATCAGACTTGTTGATCTTTCAGTTTATGGGCTCAAATGTTTTTTCATCTTTTTCTTATTAATGTCTTGGTTCATTAAACAAAGTGGGAAAACAGGGGAAAATGTTGCTGCTATCTCTGGGTCATCAACTGGGAAACAAGATAAAATGGATCAGGGTATGCAGGAGAAATGTTCTTGCTCATCTGTCTTTAAAGGTAATTTTGTGGTGAGGACAACACAAAGGGTTATTCCTTGAAACTGCAGATAGAGCTGTACTCCTGAGAATTAGCACTTCTTGTATTTCATAGTTGTTCTTAACTTTTTATTAATATGGATAGTTTGATCAATATACCATGGAGGAGTAAAATACTTACATAAACCCTTCTGTGGCCTATTGGCATCTTCCTCCTTTCTGTTCTGTTTTTAGGCTCTGAAGTTTCATGACTGGTTAATTACATGCTGAATTTTGATCTTTGATCAAATTGTTATTTCCACACTAAACACTGGAGTGAGTGTTAAAAACAAAAGGTTTGACAGTGCTGAAAGGACAGAACATTTTCAATGCTCTGGAGTGAGCCATGTACTGTATGTTTAGACTTCAGTTCATCTTAAATGCTTTATTTGTAGAGGACAGTTTAAAATAGTGCACTGGCTAGCACAAGGGGATTCTAGTTAAAGTGGTCTGCAGCTTAATAAAAAAGAACATTTCACAAAAAGTACTGCATAAAAATGTAAAAGCATGCTGGCATGCTCCGCCTTTTTGGCCTCTAGTTGTAGGAAATACCCTGTTCAGCACTGAAACATGTGTTTCGTAAATTGTACGTACCACAGAACCAAGTGCTGGCAGTGTTCAGCTGCACAGCTACGCTACCTGCATTTACCATTTTTTTCCCATCAGAGTTACTTGAAGACTATTTAGCATTTAAATAAGAAACATTTTCATGCTCAGTTCTCCTTTAGTCCTTTGGAGTTTGATTCTGGTGCTGTGACTCTTGGTAGCATTCTAAATTAACTTCTCTTTCCTCTGAAGAGCTTTGCAGCACCTGGGAGTTAAAAACAAATCGGTGCTTCTGTAATCTGTAGCTGCCTGGAGAGATGATATCAAAGGAAATGCAGGGAACCATGTTCCAACACTTGGCATCTCTTGGTACTTCCAGATAATCAGATTTCTCATGCCATTTGTCAAAATTGTAATCAGTTTTCCCTATGAAACACAGGGATCTTTGGCAAAACACAAAGGCCTTTTGTACATTTAGTGATTTTTAAAATGCTGTTTTCTAGAGTTTGTAGTTAAGGAGGTTTTCTGCTGGAATCAGCAATATTCTGGTCATAGGGCTGTATTTACTATTAGTTACACTGTAAAATGTATGAAGGCTATGTTAGGTATGGGAGCTGTTCAAATGGACTCTGTTTAAAGAACACCTTGTGCAAAAATTGCGCATTACCAGCTGCTGATTCTACTGTTCACCCAGTTTAAGAAGGATACGCAGATGTGGAGAAATAACTCTGCCTGTGCTCATTAGCAGGAGGATGCCAAGAGCGGGACTCGCACATGTACCAGGAAGATGAGGGTGTCATTTGCAGGAGCCATAGAATAGATTGTAATGTTGAGACAGCATTTAAAATGGAACGTCTAGAAGATAAAAGTGGTGCTTTTTTAGTATTTCTGTTGGCTCTATCTGTAGCCATTCTTGGCATTCTTTTGGCAGTAGTTCAGACTTGCGAGTAGCCTAAAGTCCTTTCTCTGGGGATATGTGTAGCCTGTGCCCGGCTTGTTTCTACTACAATGGTGGAAGAAAGGATCCAACTAAAACCTGTTCTCATTCAGTGTTTGTGGGGAGTTGTTTACAGTTGTCAGAGGCCAAAGACTGGTAAAAGTTCCTCCTTTGACTTCTTGGGGGTTGTAGGAAGTAGGTCATAGCCTGTGTATGAAACAGGGAACGGAAGGAGCGTTCCCAGATTCCTGTGTAGGTACTCCTCCACAGGCATGCACGCTAGAACTAGGGTAGTATCTTGCTGTCCTGTGGAATTCTGAAACAATTTCAGACTTTAATTCTGAGAACACTTTTTCCCCCTCCGTAGTTTAAGGAGAAGTACAGAGGGTGTAACTGAAAAGTTTCCTGGTTCATAAACACACCAGCTCTCCAGTCTCAGGAGTGTTCAGCTGACTTTTGCTGTGACTAGTGCTGAATGTGTAAAATACAGGTTTGCTATTTGTGTGTTCATCAGTGATGCTGGACTGTGCAGCTTACTAAAAATGTTGAGGAATGTAACTTTTTAAAAATATAGAATCTTTACCTTTCACTTTAAGAAATGAGTATCTAAAAGGATGTGGTTTGTCCAGCACAGACCATTAAACATCATAACATGCATTTTGGTGACTGAGGATAATTATCACTTCAATTTATACCAAAATGAAAGTAGTACATGGGAGGAAAGATCCTTTTGAATCTCACCCTTTAAAAAGCACTGCAATCTGTTTACAGTATTTTAACTATATCATGTTGAACACTTGCAATAATCACTGAGCCAGTCATTGTCATTCTTCAAGATACCATTGCACAGTAACACCTTTATTTTTTTATTATCACAGGTAAGTGGTTCTGTTGGTTAAAGTCTGATGGCTTCCAGAGATATGACAATTCACTGTCATGTAAAATACTTGCTCCATGAGAATCTCCAGTTGGAGTGATGAAGGTAAGGCCAAGCTGTTTGGGTGCAGACCAGGATGGGAACACCATGTGACACAGCAATACTTTGAGGAACTATTGCTGTGTCACATGGTGTTCCCATGGTTTCCCAAGGAAAACTAAATGATCTCTACCTAACAACAACAGGGAGTCTGTATTGCTGCTTCCCTGTACAAATCAGGCTGCTACTCCTGGCTCTAGAGAAAGAATGTGTGACCTTCCTGCTGTAACAACCCATTTTTAAGGAAAAGGTAGATAAAGATGATGAAACTCCTTCAATGTATTTTTCATCAGTGTTGCAGCATAAATTTTAACTCCCTTCAATTAAAGGTCTCAATGCTGAAGTTTTAATTCTCATTAATAAATATTTCCACATGCATCTCAGGGGATGCTAGAACTATATTGAAGTGTACATGACTGTTGACCAGTAACTGTACAGCTTTTACAGTTACAGAATCATTTAGGTTGGAAAAGACCCCCAGGATCATCGAGTCCAACCTTTGACTCATCACCATATTCGCAACCTGACCATGGTACCAAGTTCCACATCCAGCAGCTTCTTGAACACCTCCAAGGATGGTGACTCCCACCACCTCCTGGGAAGTCCATTCCAATGCTTAACAACCCCTTCTGTAAAGAAATTCCTCCTGATGTTCAATCGGAAACTCCCCGGCACAGTTTGAGGCCATTTCCTCTTGTCCTGTCACTTGTTGCCTGGGAGAAGAGGCCAACCCCCACCTACAGGGGGTTAAGACCATACATCAGATTGAGAGGTTTGCTTCTGTAGAAGAATTCCTGATTCAGCTCTCAAACTGCAGAATACACTAAAGACACCTCATGCAGTAGGAGAGCTGGCAATTTACATTGCTCTAGAACATATAGCCACTACTGTGAAGGCACACCTGACTCATAAATGCATTACTCTGGACCACTGATCTTAGAAGTAGCTGAGATATCCCAGTAAAGGCACCGGCCCTCAGAGGCCTCTCGACACAGTCCCATCCTTCAGGAAAAGACTAATTTCGAGGCAAAATGGTTACAAAGCCAAAGGCTGTTTTTTTGATATGCTGGGAAGCCTGACATGATTAACACTCCTGATTGTTTTGTGATAAAAGCATTCTCTACAGTGTACAGTGTGACCCGTCTAACAGTCTAAAAGGGCTAATCTTGGGACAGAAGTTTTGTGCTAGCAGAATGGAGAAAAGGGGAAAAAAATACTCAGATTTTGAGGAATCTCTAGTAAAACCTTGCCTTGATCTTCCCCTTTTGGGTTTGGTTTGGTTTGTTTTTTTCCATCTCTATGGTTTGCATTATGAAGGGAAAAACCCCCTTTTTTCAAAAATACTCATTTTTTACAGCTTCTAAAAGATGTAACATCACCTTAGAGCCAAACACTAAGCAGGCACTATAAATGCTTTCTTTCCTTCCCTTTCCAAAGAAACACACCTGTCTGTTATTCAGGTGTATACACTAAACTGGGCATAATGAAAAGTTTAACCTACATTTAGGTTCAAAACTTAAAAAATGCCAGTGCAGGGACTTTGTTTTTCTATTAAAAAGAGACAGCAAGCAACACTTCTTTTCCTTATTTATTATGGTTACTTATCCAAGGCAATTGAAAAGTTGCTTTACTTCATTCAGGTAGCTCTTCAGGATCCCTGCTAGTGTTCATCTGCAGCAGCATTTTGATATATATTCCGTGCTGTTTAGTGGCAAGGTATAATCCAGTCAGAGCCTGTACCAGTATACCCAGACTCATCTTTCTAAAGACAGGCTGAGCAGTTGTGAGCCAGTAGCGTAACAGATTTTCTTTCCCTGGCAAGGGAGTTGACATATACCTAAACAACAAAAACCGTGGTAGAAACTTACTTTTTTTTCCATGCAAGTGTCAAGATTTAACATAAATATTTATGTAGATAGTAATTTTCTCCTCCTTCTCCTAAGTTAAATTGGCTTGGTCGTACTGAGCTCTCTGGATAAATGCTTTAAAACATCCCGACCACATCCTGGGTCTCACCAAGCCTTGCCCTGCCCTTGCTGTGCTCTGAACTACACAGAATGACGCCTGCCAGGGACTTTGGCTGCTGGGCACTGCCCAGGGTCATTGAGGTCTCTTGACTGTCCAGCCACCTTCTGTGGTGGCAGGATGGCAGCCACCACTGCACACACACAGGCACACCCTGGGAGACTTGTAAAGTTCCTGCTAAACACAAGGGCTTACCAATGGATCACTTTGCAAATCTTACTTCACTTTGGTACAGCTCTTACAAACTTCACTTTGTAATTAGATGACCTTAATGTAAATCTCTTTCCATATACTAAATGTCTACAAGAAGACAGGTGCGCACAGACTAAATACCCACAAACTTTACACTAAGAACTAAAGATTTAACCCATAAATACACTTCAATTATTGCAGGTTAGTAAGACGTACCTGGCTGCAAGGCTTGCATTCAAGGGGATAGCCAGGAAAATGGGATAGAAACCACCCACAACAGCACCTACTAATCCTCCTCTGATCACAGCACAGACCTCACAGTTCAGCTGACCTGCATGGCAAACAATATTTCACTGCCAAGATCCACACATGCTCCACCACATCAATTTATGAGCTGCTTGCAAGAACCTGAGTACAGACTCTGGACAGAAACTGCCAAGCTGTACAGGATGCAAAAAATTATAAAGGAGGACTCTTCTTTTAAAAAAGCAACAACCCAAAACAACAACAAAAACACCCCCAAAACAAAAACTGAAACAAAACCAAAAACAATCACTCCCATTCCAACTCATAAGGAATTTATCATTCTAAAGTTGACCTTCAAATGAAATTGTACAAATGGGGGAAAATTGAACTGCTTTGTTGCAGTCACTTTTACATGACTTTGAGTGAAAAATGCTAAAAATAAGTAATGTGTAATGAATTTTTTAGAAATATATATAAACATGTGTATCTCCTTTCCCACTCCACTCACTGCTGTCCAATGCATTCTGTTTTCCAAACTCTGCTTTACGAACGGAGGTTTTTTTAAGACCACAGCAGTTTAAGAGCACTCTTCTGCAGGGAGGAAAAGCTCCTCTAGTGTTACATTGTGTACAGAAAGCAAAGCCCTTTCAAAAAAAAAAAAAAAAAAAAAAAAAAAAAAAAAAAAAAAAAAAAAAAAAAAGGAATAAAGAGGTTTTTACCTGAAAATAAAGGGTCACGCACAAAAACTTCATAAACTGCTGCTGTTGAAAGAAATGGAATAACAGCCATTGGCATAGCGGACACCAAGTAAGCCTTTCTGACGTGTAGGATGCTCCTGAAGAAATTATTTGCTGCTAAGCCACATAAGCTTGAATTTGCTGCTAGGAAGTATTTTCCATGATTACAAAGGTTCCTGTGAAAGAAGGAAAGTTGTTTCAACAATTGAGAACTGTAAAAAAGTTTAGTTTAGTCAACACTACAATTCTCTTCTGAAAATCCTGCAGCAAGGGATAAGAGACATAAATCTCTCACTGGTGCAAACTGGAGAGTAACTACTTTCAAAAGCAACCTCTGCAGCATCCTTTGTTACACACACTTCAAGAGTGAAGTGACAGAAAGGTTGAGAAGCCATTGCTACAATTTTTTTCCCAGTTATTACAGTTAATGAAAACTTCATTAAAGCTCTCCTAATAAGCATGTTTCTAAGAATAATGTTTTCTGAAAAGAATATATATACAATAAAATACATAATTTTAAAAAGTCAAGTCAATCTACTTATAATTCTTCTACATTTTAATGTTTTGAGTAATATTAAGCACTGAAAGAAAATCATACAGAAAAGACTTCAGAGATGTACTTGCTAATCCTGCAAAACTTAAAACACTAAAAATGTCAGACATCAAGGACACCACCTACTTCTTGTTTTGAATAGGAAAATACAATCACAGGCAGTGAAATGCAGGCAAGCACACCCATAAATATGGAGGACCAAGATTGAAATTTTAGCAGCATATTTAAGTATCCAAAGCAGAGCAAATTAATGTACCCAGGACTAGCAGAATCTACTTAGTTTACTGAGGTACAGAACTGCTGCACTGCACAAAACGAAAGAAAAGGAGGATGGAAGGGTTGGGGTTTGGGTTTGTTTGAGCTCCCTAGTGTTAAAAACAAGTGCTTGGGTAAACAGGAACTCTCAGTTTGACTGCAGCGTGCTTGCTCTTCCTTTCCAGATATTAGTGAGCTCCCCGCTGGCTATACAAGCTGTAAGTCCTGCCAGGGACTGGCAGCAACTTCTTTCCAAGGCCCTAAGTCCACAGTTTCCATCCAGACATTACCACATCACTACTGAGGTATCTGCCTCCCCTGCAGATACCTGGGGAAGGAGGAGTTTCTTGGGCTGAACATGAGGGCGGCAGATCTTATACAAAGTTGCAGCCTTTTCCTTCTCACCTGTGTGGGGAGGCCCTGCGTTACTACCAGCAGTTTGTTTAGCCAGCAATTTAGTCCAATTAAAAAAATATAAATAAGCTTCTGATTATTCTTATTTCTAAAAAATTTATCCAAGCTGATATACACATGCAAATGGCTCTGAACAGAACCAGCTCAGGTCCAGTAAGGTTTTGCAGTGACATGCAGTATCACAAACCAAAAAGGTCATTTGTGAGGCCCAGAAGGCATTTAGCTGACTTTGTGCTGCACAGAACCCCGCTGGTGAGCCTGCAGGACTCCAGCTGACTCCTCCACCACCACCACCTGGATACCTTAGTCTCGCCTTCCTGAAACAGGGAGTGGTGCAGAATGAAATGCAGAAACCAGCAGGTTGATGCTCACTCAGTTCTGGCCCCAGGCCAGCCCTGCTGGACACAAGATGACTCCAGCAGAATCCCATTTCAGTTTCCTAGAAAATTTATCAGCTCTAACACAGGACTGTGCGAATGCTCAGGGCACAAGATGACTCCAGCAGAGTCCCATTTCAGTTTCCTAGAAAATTATCAGCTCTAATGCAGGACTGTGAGAATGCTCAGGGCCAGCCAGGGCTGATCAGCCATCCCAGAACCCTAAGCACTGGGGAGCACATGCCAGAAACCAGCTCAGCAGGACCAGAATAACACGGAAATAACTATACTGAAAAAACATAGAACAAGTTTTCTGTTCTGGACAATAACAAGCATCTTCACAATTAACTAATTTTGTAACTGTAAGGAAAATTTGTAATACAAGAGTAAGGAAAAAGAAAAGCCTCCAAGACTTGAAATGTTTGATGCACTTATCTTAGTTTATTTTACCAGCACTTACTGATCTGCTTTAGGAAGCTCATTGAACATCTTTTGAATGATTTCCATCCGTTTAAATCTTTCCAAAATTAGTCTTTGCTGTGGAGAATCTAGTTCAAGAAACTCTCTTCCTGTCATCTTGAAGTCCTGGATCATAAGGAAAAAAATAAACAAATGTAATCCAAGTTACATAGCCCCAGCATGAATCAAATAAACATTTAGACTCTTTGCCACTATGAATCACAAATGCATTTCCTATTTTGCACGGCAATACCGCAGGTTTAAATTGACTTAACTGTCAAATAGAACTGTAAGAAAAAATCCAATCAAATAAATCCATACTTTGTAGACATAAATTAGAAAGCATACAATTGCAGAGGGTTTGTGTGGCAAGGTTTTGGTAGCAGGGGGGATGCAAGGGCAGCTTCTGAGATGTGAGGAGCCTCCCCCATGTCCGATGGAGTTTGTTCCAGCCAGCTCCAAGACAGACCTGCTGCTGGCCAAGTATAAGCCCAAGCACTACAGTGGTAGTGTGCGGGAGAAAGTTAAGAAAGGGTAAAAACTGCTGCACAACAGCGTCTGGAAAAGAGGAGTGAGAACATGTGAGAGGAACAGCCCTGCAGACACCAAGGTCAGCGCACAAGGAGGGGCAGGAGGTGCTCCAGGTGCCGGAACTCAGATTCCCCTGAAGCCTGTGGGTGAGGCAGCTGTGCCCCTGCAAGCCCTTGGAGGTCCATGGGGGAGCAGAGATCCATCAGCAGGCCCTGGAGGATCCCATGCCAGAGCAGGTGGATGCCTGAAGGAGGCTGTGACCCAGTGGGAGGCCTGCGCTGGAGTGGGTTCCTGGCAGGAACCTGTGAGCCCATGGGAGATCCACACTGGAGCAGCCACTGCTACTGAAGGACTGACTCCTGTGGAAGGGACCCACACCAGAGTTCATAGAGAATTGCAGCCTGTGGGAAGGACTCCTGTTGGAGAAGTTTGTGGAGAACTGTCTCCCATGGAAGGGACCACACACTGGAGAAGGAAAAGAGTGCAAGGAGGAAGGATTGGTAGAGACAACACATGATGAACAGACTACAATTCCCACTCCCTGTCTGCCTGCGCTTCTAAGAGGGAGGAGAGCACAGAGCAAAACAGAAGTGAAGGGAGGGGTGAAGGGAAGGTGTTTTAAGGATTTGGCTTTATTTCTCATTATCCTACTCTGATTTGACTGACAATATATTTCCCCACAGTTTACTGTTTTGAATGTAATGGTAATTGGTGAGTGATCTCCCGGTCCTTACCACAACCCCCGAGCTTTTATTCATCCCTTCTCCCTGTCCTGTTGAGGGGGGCAGAAAGTAGTAAGAGTACCTCGGTGGCCAGCTGAGGTCAACTCTGTACAACAGCTCTTGATTACACGTGGAGTTTAGTGATTCTAATGCTTTTTTTCCCACACGTTTTACTGCAGAGGAAATTCTCCCGGACTTACTTTACCAATCATACTTACCTTAAATGCTTTTATAGCGTGAAGGCTGTGTCCTAAGCCCTACCTATGGGACTGTGCCTGCTTCGGTTCGGGCTAGGCAGGATGCAGGAGCGGAGAAAGCAGGACAAGCGGGCAGGATGTCACTAGGATCGCTTCAGGCCGCCTGAGGAGGGTCCCCCAACCTGTGCTTTGGGATCCCACACATGGCACGTCACGGAGCTGTAACCACCCCACTCTGCCTGAGCCCTGCACACAACTTGTACACACGTCTCTCCCTGAGCCTTGCGCGCCGCCGGAGACAGAGGGAGCCCTCCTACAACCCCGGGGCCCGGCTCAGGTCAGAACCCTCACGCCAGGAAATTGCGGTTCGAGCGCGACCTTCAAACCCCACCACTACCAGTCGCCGTCCCCGCACCGCGCTGACCCTCCCGGCGTCCGCGCCGGACTCAGCCTCCGACCGTGAGCCGTACCTTGGGGCGGACGCGGCCCCACCCCCCTCCCCGAGCCTCTCCCGCCGCCTACAGCACGGCTCCTCCCTCCTCACGCCCTCCTCGAGGGCGCCGCCATCTTGCTGGCTCACATGACCCAGGGCCTTCAGAGGCCGCCCCTGATTGGGCCGTTGGCCGCTGGCCCAGCATGGCGGCCGCCGATTGGCCGCGGGCCGGCAGGCGGGGCCCGGCGCTGGTTGCCGGGGCGGCGGATGGCGGCGGCGGCTCCTCGATGGCGGCGGGGCTGAGCGCGGACCCTGCACCGGCGGCCGGGACGCGGGAACTCCCCCTTCGGTGCGGGGAGGCCCAGTCCTCGGGGTAACCCGCTGACCCCCTCCC
>VZTI01005060.1:383152-470572 GCA_013397865.1 Struthidea cinerea | reverse complement strand
GGGGAGGGGATGAGGGGGGACAGCCCCTGAGTCCCTGCCCGCGGGGTGCGGGGACGAACAGAGCCCAGCTGTGAACACTGGAGAGCAAAGCAGAGCCGCCCCCTTCACCAACACAGTTCCCATCTCCCAGAGAAGACGATGCACAGCAAAGCCCTGTCATATGCATCGCAGCTCCTCGTTCACGCGGGGAAGGGAAGCTTATCCCCCTTTCTCAGACTTTTCCTTAACGAGGTAGATGAAGAAAATCTATCCCGTTTCTGTTTCTCTTTTTGTTTTTCCAGAAAAAGGCAGAGAGAGAGAGGTTGATACTGAAGCCAACCAGCTGCGCTTCTGAGTGGGGAACTCCGGACTGATCTCATGGCTTGCTTTTTATTTCATTAATACTTCATTATCTCTGAAAATGAACCTTTTGTGAAGCTCTTCTCCTAACTCTCCTTATTCCTCTTTCACGAGGTGGCTGCTGCTGTGCAAGGGAAGGAATGGCATGAAGTAAATGACTCCAGTATAAAGCAATCTGCTTTGCCCAAGTGCCCAGTGAGCAGCACTGTCACTTTAATAATTCCAGGTCAAGGGATTGCTTTCCTCGTTTTCAATCCTCTCTTTTAATACATGGGAGGATCAGAGGGACATTAAAGACCGTAAGTCTGGGTGGCTTGCAGATAATAAAAATGAAAGTGTCTGCCCAGTGACTTCTGTTGGGTAAGAGGGTGATGTTTGAAGGCTCTTGTCTGGTGAGGAAAAAGGGATCTTTTCAGTCTGCTGTGTAGTCACCTAATACATAGCTAGCAAAATTAATTCAAGAAGTGAAAGAACTTAAAGAGGCACTTTGGATTGTTTTTGTCTTCCTGCTTATTTGGATTACTTGGGCGTTTTTGTCCTGCAAATAATATGTTTTTGAGCATGTACAGGTGGAGTATTGAGACAGCTGCCTAGAGATGGACTGTGCCTTAATTGTATTGCATAAAATCTTTTAATTTTCAAACTTTGCTGCCAGAAGAGGAGTTATAATAAGGTTTTATATTGCCAAGGAACATTTGCTCTTGTATTTTTATAGAGTCAAATATATTTTAAAGAAATTGAAAGCCTCTCTTAAAAAAGAATCAAAAAGCTTCTTTTCCTCCCCCCCTTTTTTTTTTTTCTTATTTGTGGAGAGCATCGGAAGCCCAATCCAAGGGAACAGCAAGTATTCATAGAAATGAAGATTGAAGCTGCGTTTCCTAACTGAAGTGTAAAAGTGTTCTGCAATAGATAGTCAGTTCCTGACCTTGCAGAGTGTTCCAGTAGTACTTCGTTAGTACCTGTAAATAAGTGCTTGCAACCAGATTCAGAAGTAGGAAGAAGAATGCCAGTCAAAAAGAAAGGTGGGCTATGAAGCTTCATATCTCATATTGCGTCTTCGTTGTGATAGATTGTTGATTTCTAGTACTTAACAATTTCAAATTAAAAATGCTCTAATCGGGAATGGAAATCGTTTTTCTTTTGCACTGAAAATGGGAGAAAAATGTGTGCACTTACAGTAATAATTTTTAGAAGTAATTTTATGCTGTGTTTTAAGACTTATGTCAAATTTGGCCTCAAGTATTTTTTTTGTAAAGATCAGCCATCCGAGATTTTGAACAGGCACCAAGAGAAAAGCTTGACATTTCATTTTGTGAGACGCCTCTCTTACAAACGCTAATAAATTTTAAAACCATAATTTAATCTGTTATCTATTCGTGGCACGTTTGGCGGATAAACATCAGCTATCAGTAGCAGCATAAATAAATAACAAAATTTCAAGGCTAATTTTAAAAACAAGTTATGAGAGCTGTGTTTTGAAGGTGATTTGAATGTGGGTTTTCTTTTTTCAAATGTGATTTTAATTAGCCTGAATTTCCATGCTTTAGTACAATATAAAACTACTGTCTTTATGGCTGTAGTATGGCAGCATTTAAGAAAAGACAAACAGCCTTACATTTGGCCTCTTCTCACCTCCAGTGTGTGTTTGCAGCTTTGGAAAATGTGGCTTCCAGTGTTCAAAGAACAATTGAGAAGTATATGAAGGCAAATTCTTACTCTGAAAACACTCACAGACCTTAGGTTATTTCTGGTTTGTTGCAAATTGGACAGCAATTTAAAGTTTCCGAATATGCTTATAGAATAAGGGTCGTGTGAACCTTTTTTTTATTCAGCTCATCTGTCCAGATGTCGCCTGGATCTGATATATCCCTGGATCTGATGGTACAAAATGTAGAGGAAGGGGCAAAAAGTGAATGTTACAAACAGAAATGAGGATGTAATCGATGTGACTTTGGATTCTCTTCCTTGTAGGAATAACGTTCATTAGTTATGAGTTAACATTTACTATGTAAATAATGAAAAACCACGCAGATTGCTAGAATTATTTTCATGAAAAAAACAATAAATGGGATTTCATGATTGTATGTTAAAACATGACAGTGTAGAAATGAAGCTTCAAACCTAAAATATTTTAATGAATGGAATTGTCATTCATGGAATCGCTTGCCATTATGTGTAGTAAAGGTGGAAACGTGTATGGAGGAGTTCTGTTCTTAATAATTCATCCTGCTCTGCTGCAGAAGTGTCACCCTGATGTAGTGGTGAGGCTTGTGTATCCTACCTGTTTACAGAAGGAAAACGGAGAGATTTTGTAATTTAAGTTTTAATCCTGATTTAGGTGCTTTACATTACGGATGTTTCTCTGCCAGATGTTCAGCTGTAATTCAGTTTCTGAATACTTGCTGCAGGATTTTTGGGGTGAAATCTTACAGGCTCCTTTGTGCAGAAGTGAGACTGGCAATCACAGCAGTCCCTTCTGGCCTTAAAAATCTGTGGATTTCCTGTTTGTTTCCAGTCAGTTTGGGTCAGTCTTAGTGTACACCAAGGCTTGACTTTCTTCTTTCGTGTTGCGAGGATGTGTGCTTTCGCAATGTTAAAATATAAAGTCAAGAGACCCAAATATCCCCCTTGAAATACTTTAAACTGTTACATCAGTCAGTGTACTGAAGTTGCCAGTGTGAATGTATTTGATTATTAAAAGGGTATTGTTGAGAATGTATTTAAGCATGCAAATTGCAGGATTAAAAATGTTGGCGAATCAGCAACTTCATTGTGATTTTGAACGACTTAATTTGTGTAGTTCATGCAATAGACTTGAACTTTCTAAACGAAATTAAAAGCATGCTGGCAACTCAAAACATTCTACCGTTTTTAAAAAGATTGCTGTTTTTTCAAGTAATCCCTGTTACTGCTATGAATATTATGGAGATTGAAGGGATTGTTTTTTAATTTTTTTTTTCTCCATTTATTAGCTTTATGATTTTGACAGAAGTTTGTGTCTAACTAGTTTAGTATTTCTGATGATAACTTATTTTCCCTTTCTGGTCTTACGTATTTGGGAGTTCATGTCTACTGTCCTTCCCATCCAGGGCATCTGTAGAAATCTCAGTGGGATACTCTCTTGTAGGCTGTGCAGAAATATGTATTTCAGTATCAGCATTGAGGACAGGATTATCCCTCTCCATGTCAGCACTTCTTTCTGCATTGCTATTTTGGATTTGATTAAAATATTCTCCTAAAATCAGTATGGAGACAGAGAAACCTGTGAAAACAAGCTTTAAAACATAGTGATATTTATCATTGGAAGTTGTTACCAAGCACTGCTTTCTTTGGCACTGGCCAGTTCTGAGTCTTTCTTAAGAACAATTGAAGCATTTTGGGAATTTGCCTTTGAAAGAGCTCTCACATCTAGTACCAGTCTTAAAATTTCACATAGCTTTGCACTTAATTTACACTTTACCTTGCTGCTTGGTGTGATGCCTGCCATCTTGCCTTTAAAAGTCCAGGCCTGTATAGTAAGGAAAAAAATATTTTGCTTAATAATAAAAATCATATAACTTAGAGGAAGCTTTAATTTCTTATGGATGTGGAAAAAAAAGACTTGCTTCTGGTTCTGGTCATGTGTCAGTACCTGATTCACTTGCCTGATGTGCTAGAGTGGAAAGATTTTGTTTTTCTCACTTCAGTGTGGAGGACAATGAGGCTCCACGTTCCCAGGAATGTTCCCAGAGTTGTCATGCTTGCTGGCAGTCTCAGCAAAAAGCGAGGCTGGGAAGGGACTATGGAGTATCCTGTGGTGTTGGATGTGCTCCCTTTAGGTGTGGGGTGAGACGCTGTATGGATTGGTGCACTATTGTTGCACAATTAAACAAAGGGCTCTTCTCTCTGGCTTTTGCTCATCTCTAATTTTGAAGTACACTTAAAGTTTTAAATCAGATAAGACAGACATTTGACTGTAGTTACAAAATGATTTGTTGGACAGTGCCATTTAGAGATGGAATGAGATGAACAATTTTACAAAGAAAATAAATTAATTATTTTTGCTTAATTTTTACTTTACTTTTGCAAACTAGAATATTTCTGAATAGAACTATTTGTAGAAATATTATGGAACTTCTTGAGGAAGGCTTTACTTCAAAGTGAAACAGTACTACCATACAGAAGAAGTGAAGTCAGGTTTTTGCGTGGGTTTAGATGTCTGCTCTCCCTCCCTCCCTTCCTGAGTTACTTAGCTTGATTTCTGTTAACTGTAAGGGACTATATTTAGATCTGTAATTGCATATATTTTGGATTCATCAACAGAATAGTTAATAGCGAAAATGTTACTGTAATTCATTCATGTCTTTCACAGTGATGGAAAGAACTAATTAAATCCATGCTCCTCTGTGATGGAGACCAGATTCCAGTTTTGGAACCCTGCTTGTGATTCACACAGAGATGGCAGGAACCCCCACATCTGGGTGCCTGGCTACACACGTGCTTCTAGACTAACCTTGTCATCGTCCTTGCACATCTAGCTGTGTCTAGGCAGTCAGAGATATGTGGGTGTTGGGTTTTGTACTACCGTCGTCCCACTTTCCATCTCTCAAAGGGAGAGGGATTGTAACTTTAGTCAGATGAAACCTGTGGGCTGCTGTTAATACCGTCTTGACTTGCCCCACCTTGTCGCCAGTTCATAAAGACGTGCTAATTCTGTCATGGAACAACTTTTTGCATCATTCCTTTTATATTAAAAAATGCCTTCCAGGACATGTTTTATTAAGCACGTCAATGTCAAGAATTAAAATGTGTCTGCCTGATCCCATGTGGACAACTTCTGGGCCATTTAGAAGAATCAGACAGATACGCTCTATGAAATGCTGGATTTTGTAGTGCTAATGCTGACTTTATGGCTGGTCTGTTGAAAGGAAGGGGTCTAAAAACAACTCAGCAGGAGCTTTTAAAGCAAAGTTCATAAAGGACCAGACAAAGCTAGCTCCCATTCATTCCCTAATTCTCTTTGAAACTGGCAGCTTCTTTTTAGCTAACAAAATTTAAATTTAGGATCATAACTTTTTGTGCTCAAAAATCTCAAATGTGATTTCTGGCTCCTTACATCTTACAGCAGCAAATCCAACATATATTGGAAATTTTGTTTCTCTTTTACTTGCAGTAGGTAATTGGTATGACAAGATTTTTGTCCTTTCAGTTGCTGAATAAGTATCCTCAAATAAGTACATGGCTAAAAGGCCTCATCCTTCACTCCAAGTTTTGTTCAACTACCTCTCAGTTTTTACAGTTAATTGAATGGGAGCAGTGCAAATTTTAGTTATGTTTACAGACTGTGGAAAGCACGATTTTAGATTCCCAAGAGTTAAACAAACAAGTATCAGAAAATTACTGTCTAAACCATGCCAATTTTCACCACAAAGCTTTGATTTAAAGATGTCACTGCTTTCATGGCAGTGAGCTTCTCCCAGCCAGACATTGTTTCTGCTATGAGAAACAGTGAAGTATTTTGCCCATGAAAGAACTATAGGAGCGGGCATTATATAGAACAAGCCTTTGTTACATGCATGCAGACTGCAAAGCTAAGTGGGCTCTGGACTGGGAATAGTGAAATCTAAACTCTTTTTCAGTCCTGTTGTTATTCTGGTACTTCTCAGATGTTTAATGCAGATCCATCCCATTTTAGTTGCCTCACCTATGCAAGGTGCGCAGCTTTTTGTCCTGGAGGGTTGCTTTGGTCATCAGAGAGAGATCCACTTCCAAAGGGCATTTTAACACACCTAAGATCTGCATTGCCTTCTGGACAATTGTCATTTTCTCTCTCACCATAGACAAAACACAGCGTAACCACACTATAACTCACTTACCTCAGTTTGATGATGTCTCATTCTCTCATATAAATTTTAGTGGCAAAAACATCTTATCTGAGATACTTATGAGAGCTGACACTGTGTTCTGTGAGTGCTATAAATTAACACTATTCATTATTTTTGTGGGGAAAAAAGTGTTATAAATTATTGTGCTCTTAGTCACTGGAATTGGAAGCAACCATAGTGTTGATATAAGCACAAGAGGCAGCTGTGCATCCTCTCCTCCATTCCTGTTAAATGCATATTGCACTCAGTAGAAGCAATGGTGACTTGCATTATAAGCATAATCTTTTTCCTTCTCATCCTCTCTTCTTTCCTTCTGAATTTGTTCCAGATGGCCAAGTTAGATGTCAGAGGGTAACCATGGAGAAAAAGCTGAATTTGTAACTAGTGGCCAAATGTGATAAAAGATGATTTTGCAGTCCCTGCTTCAGCAAAATGAGAAAATCTGCCTTACTCAGATATGCTTATTTTGGTCAGGTCATACCAGGTTCCTGCTTCTTGCAGGTATTTAAGGTCTGTTTAACTGTGGTATCTTCTTGTATTTACTGTAAATTAACACAGTGCCAAACAACAGCTTTAGAAAAATAGAAATAAAGATCATGTTTTCTCCTGCCATATTCGTCCCAGAAAGAGCCAGCAAAGCTGCCCTGACCTGATGGGTGATGACAGTAGTAATAAACATACAAAATATGTGAAGAAAACATTTGCTGTTTATTGGATATGGTCCAGAAGAGTTTTTGGTGACAGTAAACACTTTGCCAGAACAAGTCAGTGCAATTGTCTTTAAGTGTGTCCTCACTTTTGGGCTGAAGAGGTTAACGTGTCCTTCAAAGAGTATTTATCAGGGAATTGAATCATGTAGAGTTTCCTGGAAAGAGGGAATCTGGACAATTTACAGTTTCACAAGCAGGAGCCAATCTTTTCTGATTTCAAATGCTCTTCTCCCACCTGACTGTGTGGGCATATCTTGCATTATGCTGTAGTGGAATAATTCCAGGCACCTTCCGGTTCAGTTCTAGGTGTTGAGCACTATGTTAACGCTGCCTTGCAGATGAATGTGTGCTAAGCTGTGCTTTTAACAAAAAAAAACCCCAACCAAGCAACCCCAACCCATGCTTTGCAGATCTACAGGCCCAGTTGTTTAATGTCCAAAATGTAAAATTTATTTTGTGTTGTTGCTTCAAGGCACATGTTGGGTTTTTTAATTGACTCAGAGATTCTAGTATAATACAAAAGTTCTTAAATTAAAAATTCCAACATGGATGTGAGAAAATGTAAGACCATAATGCCTATTTTTCTAATAAATAAAGGTAATTTGATTTCATTCCATGTTATTTTTTTGCATCTCTAGAAAGACATTTGTGTTACTGAATTGTTTTCTTTCATGCAATATAATGATTCTTTTGTATGAGTTTGGAAGTTATTTATTCCTCAACAGGCATCTTTTTGTTAGTTTTCTGTCTCACTCCAATTTTCACATTTATTGTTATTTTGATACTGAATGTTCTTTTAAAGAAAAAAAAAATACAGAGCTGCTGTACTGACTGTGCAACTCCTGGTTTTTACTCTTGCAACTATACATCAAGTTCCACTAGTTTTGTGTCTTGCATTCAATTAGATTGTAAGCTCTTCAAAGCAGGGCACTCTGATAATTTTGCAGTGTTAAGATGTCAATTTACATTTATTCAGCTGTATAAATAAGAGGTTTTCATTTTGTGCTATGTCATTTTGAGGGTTTGTGGCTTCATTTTTCATTCTGTCTTCATATTTGCGTTGTTGATTTAACATTAGCATTTGTACACCTAGATTTTAACATTGTGACACTTGAAAGGCAGAAACAAGAAGGTCAGGTGAAGCTGCTTGTAATTGCAGGGTGTCCGTAGTTTTGGACGGAGTCTCAAGGCCCCAGAATCTGCTCATTCTGTTGTCTGAAACGCAAACAGGTCACCTGTGTAGCCAGGTCACCAAACTGGAGCAAGGATTGCTAATGAATGGGCTCCACATTACCTTCAGCGTATCTGGGAAAAGAGAACTAATTGGAAAAAAGGAATGGCCCTGGTGTGATATCAGCAGTTGCTAAAGCCCTTCTGAAAAAAATGATGTGGTGGGAAGAATTCAGGTCCCAGAATAAAGCCCCTGATAAGAAATGGGCTCTTCGTTATGGTGAAGTGTGATACATAAGATTAACAGATTATACACTAAATGCTGAGTATTTTTTCAAGATTTAGTTGTATTTTACAGGCAGGGATGAGTAGACAAGGCATATCTGTGGGATTGCAGGGGTCAGATAGTCCCATCTGGGGGTGCTGAAGCAGGAATGTAGCAGCTTGGTTTTCAGGATCCTTTCTGATTAATGGAAATTCTGGAGTAAAGTTTGTGAGTTTATGCTGAACCAGTTCTTGATCTTTATATAATTATCCTACTCCTTGTGTAAGTACGGTTAGTCACATTATATTTAAAACTAACAAATGTGTGAAGGCA
Organism: Struthidea cinerea; assembly: GCA_013397865.1. Taxonomy (NCBI): domain Eukaryota; kingdom Metazoa; phylum Chordata; class Aves; order Passeriformes; family Corcoracidae; genus Struthidea; species Struthidea cinerea. Next base: position 461,891 of record VZTI01005060.1, on the reverse strand, counting down.
GCATTTTAACTGAGCAGATGTGTGGTTATATGTTGTAAAATCAAACGTGAAAATACATGGACAACAAGGTTACGTTGAACTAATCAACATTGATAAGTGAAATTTTTCTTAGTTTTTCTTATAGTACGTTAGACAAAAAGTCTGATTCTTAACAAATAAGCAAAAAAAGAACACATCACTTCCCTGGTTGTTTGTGTGTGTGTGTGTGTGTATGTGTGTGTGGTGTTTCATGAAGCTGATGGTTCTTCTGTCTAGCTCCATCCACCAGTCAGTGTTCCTGTACCATTACTGGGTCTCCAGCCTGAGTTTGTAGGTTGTGCTTTAAGACAAATTTAATTCCAGAAAAGAGAATAAGAGGCTTTGGGAATGTAAGCAGTATATAAAAGTTGCAGAGGCTGGAACTGGGAAAAAGGACGCTGAGCAGGAAAGGGACATGACAAATCAAAGTGTCGAAGAGGCTGTAAAGCGAATACTGGTGGTTTGCTTTACAAATTGACATCTGGAGGACAAGTAGTTGTCCTGATTTATAACAAAAACAGTTTGTTTTTGTGTAGTAGGAAAAACCACTGGAACCTTCAAGCACTGAAGTCAGATGGTGAGGGATCTTGTGGATGTTGTAGGAGGTTACCAGAGCAATTAGACGCCATCTGTGGGATGAGTGTAAGCCTGGGTCCTTCTGCACAGCAGGGAGGAAAACTGAAAACCTAATAGGGCTTCTCCAGGCTCTCCTTGTCTGTCTGTTCTGTTTCTCAGAGAGTTCAGCGGAGACATCATAACACCAGTCCTGCCCTTCAAAGCAGTCTGACTTGCAGAACATTAAGCCCTCTGTGTTGTATTGTCTGCTCCAATCAATATTCTGGAACAAGAGACTGCTGAGCAACTTCTGCGGTTCTGTGGCAGCCTTTCCCATGAGCTGTGTGGAGCACAGAGACCTGCAATAACACAACTGCATTGTAACATTGTTCAGTGCAAAGCTGCCTGCCTTCCTTACTTCAGTTTTCCTTGGCATTTGGATACCTGGTTTCCCCTTGATATGCCTGGGCATGTAATAGTGCCTTGTTCTGAGAAATTTGCTGTTGTACTTGCATAGCAGACCTTACAGTCTGTCTGGCCCGTTTCTTGTCTGCTGGCAGCATCGTGGTCTAGAATAACACTGCTTCACAACGGGACTGTTCCTAAGCGGGTGTTTTTCAGGAAAACAGTCTGTGCAGAGGATTCACCAAGGCTACAGTTAGTTTAGGGATGTCACGCTTTCAAAGTTAATGGAGAGCAAGGGCAACTCAGAGTGCAACCTTAACTTGAAATATTCCTTGAAAGACTCTCCACTTGCCCAAGATTAATCTCTGCAGGCCATGTGTTGGCCTCCTCTGTGTGCCAATCTGGTTGCTAAAAGCTGAAACCCCAGAAACAAGCCTGCCTGGTAATCCCTGTGATGATTACCCTCCCTTTTTCTGTCCTGTTGTTTCCCCTAGCAGAACAGAAGATGGGTTTGTGTGCCATGCATCTCCTGAGGAGCTGTTATTTTTAACCCTTTTGCTTGTTTGCTGTGAGTGCTCACCACGCTGGGTGATTGTCACATACGTCATGCCTTATGCTTCCTCAAGGTTGTATAACCCATATGCTGCATTTTCTTGATAGTTGTTTAAAGTCCTCTTGCAGAGATGAAGGGCCCAAGATGCTGGGAGCTTTCTGGCTTGTACACATATTCCCTGTCTGCTTTCTCTCTGTGCAGTCTGCTCGATTAATTCATGTCTCATATTGATGTTTATATGTAAATATTTTATGATTATCATTTGTCCAATAGTTCTTGAGTCCTTTGAACCATGGGAGCCTACAGCTTGTGTTTTTCTCAACCATCTTAGTGTACTGTTTCTTGAATTTCTTTCTGAAGTTTGACTGGCTTTCTACTCTTTTCCTCTGTGGGTACAGAGCATTGTGTATTAGCAGGATTTATTCCTTTGTGTTTGCTGTTCTGTGTGAAGATCAGGGAAGGTAAATGTGGTACTAATGGTTTTGACTTGGGTCAGTCCCAAGACAGGTTGCCTGGAAATTTCTTAGGAACTACTGCATTCCCTCCTGCTGATCCGTAACATCTCATTTTAATTTTTTGAGATTTCCAGACCAGAGAATCAAATCAAGACGTCTTTAAATAACTGAGGCAGGGAAGAGTGTTTGCTCCTCTGTCTCTTTAGGTCATCTAAAGGAAGGTGTGAACTCTCCAAAATGAAAGTAGTTTTTGAGTTCCTTTTCTTCTAAAGTCATCAGAGTTCACTGAGAACACTTCCTCGCTCCCTTTCCTGGTGCTCCGGTTCCATTTCTCACTTCTATTTTGGCTCCTGTGTTTTTTCTCCACCATTCTTCATGCCTTTTCCTGCTTCAATGCTCTACATTTTTCCAGTTCTGGTTCTCAAAAACCTGGAAAGTGTCTCCTAAAATGCGTTGGTGTGTTCTTTTAAAATTCACCTCTACAACAGACTTCGCGAGTCAGAAGATAATTGAAATCCCTTTTAGGAAAAAGAGCAGATTTAAAAAAAAAAAAGAGAAATTGAAATAAAAACACTCCTTCATCTTATCAACTCAATTAGGGTTAGATCTCAACTAATGTTAAACACCTCTCACTGATGAAACCTTATTTTTCATTTAAGTTAACATTTTCCCACACTGTTGCACCCCAAAAGTCTTTTCATTCACAAACTCTGATGCCAGTGCGAGGAAAGAAATGTAAATGTGTTTCTAAACTTACCAACAGGCTGTGGTAGACTTGGTTCCCTGAGAGGCAGTGGCTGCCTGATACTCTCTTGTGCTGGTGCAGGGCACTGTTAACCAGCTGACTGTGATTTCTTCCATGTGCAAGGCAGAACTTGCTGAGTTTGGAATCATATTTTCATTTTTTTCTCTCCATCTTCTGAGCTACCTTGCTTCATAGCAGGATTTGGATGACAGGATCATACTCCCAAGGAAGGCAGCAGCAACTCTCAGCAGACTGGGGGTGTTCAAAGCACAACAATTTGAGTGCAAAATCAGTGACTGATCCTGGCCAGTTACATATATGGGTCCATATAGAGTTCAGCCTATACGACTTTACTGCAGCCAGAAGGAGCTCTAATGGCTTGAAAATAGCCATATATTCATATACATGGCCTTAGCAGCATCTGCTTGAGTTATGTGGAGCTTCCATTATCTTCTCCTTTGCTTTGAGCCATCATCATTCAACAAACCCTGGATTGAAAATGGAGCTGCTTGGAGATTGGTTTTTGAATCACTTTCATCTTTCTCATATAGTTTCAGTTAATCCTGTTAGTCAAATCTTTTACTTATTAGTTGTTGAAATTTATGGATAAACCTAAATTATCTTCGTATGTATTATATTTAGTTCATCTGAAGGATAAATGGTGTGAATAAACATCTGGGACATATTTAAGAAACTTGTTTCTTGGGTCCTGTGGCGTGTTGTGTGACCTGCCACATGCAGGCATGGCTGTGTCATCCTCAGTCCCATATGAAGGCACAAAAACTTTTTAATCAACACAACTCCCCATACCAGCAGAGCTGCAGATGCTTCTACTCTACCAGGACTCTACTGTTAATGCTGCAGTGAGTATAGTGTCTCCTTGCCTATATGGAGTTTCAAAGTGATTCTAAAGATGTGCTTGCAAAACGTGAGAGCATAGCAAAAACTCAGAAACAAATCAGCAGAGGAAGGGAATCCTTCTTCTTCAATGTACTGGTTGGTATTGCAAGTGGCATCCAGATCTAGGATATGGACCCTGAGAAATAGATAGAATTGATTTTGACATCATTTTAGCAAAGTAGATGATAAAATTATTGCAGAATTAATTTAAATATGCATAATTTTCAAATTTAGTCTTTTGTATGTGTAGCTTACATTTTAAGAGCAATGCTTCAGGAAACAATTTATTGGTGAGAATTTAATTTCTCCTGATATATAGTGCACCTTACTCTGTATGTGCTTGGATGTATGACTTCATTTCTTGTTGACAGTATCCCTGGAAAACTTTTTGTGTGTGAGATATACTGAAGTTACATTTTGTTAAAATATAATTTGGGTTTTCTATACAATTTTGTATACAATTTTTGTTTTTGTTTCATCAGATGTATAAGCATTACCCCAACAGATTATTTTAACTCTATGGCATAAATGTCTACCTATTGAGCTTTAAAAATCAACATCCCAGAAAAGTCTATACAGTCTGGGTACTGTAAAGTGTGGAATATTCTGTAATGAACCCATGTAGAATAATAACTCCAATGATTTGCCTCTTTTCGGATTCTTGCATATATCAATACGTTAAGTTAAGCAGAGACTCATTCTGTAGAAGAAAAATTGAGTAGTTCCATGTGATAAAACTTTAGATTGAGGGAGGAAGGAAGAAGTTTTCTGAGGGAGTCCAGTAAGCAAAGCTACTGCTCTATAGTTTTGTGTCAATGTTACAGATCTCTGATTTGCTGTATTGTAGCAATTACCCGTTCCCTGATCAGTAACATAAACCATAAAGATTCCTGAACTGCTTAAAAAATTACGGAGTGATAAAGCAATAAAATTTACAGAACTGTGAGTTAGTTTGGATTAACTGATAAGCTCTCAGACAAGATCCTGTAGGACCATAAAAGCTGTTTTATTCCTTACGTTTTTTTCCTTGCAATTGTATTAAGATGTTTTGAGTATGATTTGTTTAAACAAAACAGTAATTCATTTACTCACTATAAGAATGTAAGTGTGTTTTTGTAGGACTGTATCTTCTGAATGGTTCTTGTCAAAGTCGTCTTTCAAAGCCAACAGGATAAATTTAAAAATAGTGTTATAAAATACAAAGAAGCAGTAAAAAAATTAGAATTATGTCCAGCAGGCCTCATGGGGCACAGCTGATGCTGACTTTTCCGTGATCTTTTGTTCACAGGCAAAGGACCTACTCAGGATCCACACAGAGGCCCACCTCTTGGGATATTAAATTGTGTGTTCAGTGGGTTTGTTGTCTTGCTTGAATTTGTTTTTGGTATCACTACTGGAGAATAGTGATACCACAGAGCAAAGATTTTTTGGTTGCATTTTTGATATACTCTGTAAGGTACGGGACTTACTTTGGCTGCTATAAATTAACCATGTGCTTCACTGGATATTGTAATGTATACAGGGATCCAGTCCCTTGTGAAAGCCACCAATCTCTCGTTCTTCTTGATGAAAGGAATGTGTGGGAATTCAGATTCAGAAACTTCCACTTAACTGGGTGGCAGGGAATATGGTTCTTATTTGGCTATTGTGCTGCAGTCCAGGCAGTCCATTCTTGCAACCAGGTAGTACTTAAGCTTTGTTGGTGCAAAATAAAAGATATTGGACATCCTCATCTGTTTTGGGTATGACTGGGAGTTGACTATGGTTATTATTTTGGGGAGAGTACTGAGCATTCTTCAGCTGTGCCATTTTATTACATTATTTCCTATTGCTCTGTGTTGTGCAGAGGTAGGAATGTGCTGTGCTGGTGCTAAACAGGATTGTGCCCTGGCATGCTAAATACTGTCAAATTTGTATGAAGATCTAGTTCTGAGTAATTTATAACCAGGAGAGTTCATCAAGAAGGGGGAAAGTTCTTTTTTGAAAGCCTAATTGGATGACAAATTGACTGGAGATTTGAGTAGTCTCCATAAGTCCCTTGGCTTTTCAGGAGTGCTCCAGTAGTAATGGTTGCACGGCCCCCCTCCTGGGCGTGCTAAAATACTCTTGGTCAGGATATGCCTGAGGATCCTGATTCGATCTCCCAGCATGTCACCCATCACAGATTATTTGGAAAACTAGATACACTGCTGCCAAGTGAGATTGTGCAGGAAAAGGTTGCAAGTCCATGCTGGAGCTTAGGGATGGAATAAAAATTAATGTATCCTATTAAAGCTAGAGAGGAAAATTAGGCAGGAAGATCATTACTTGATCTGGGATTGATCTGGGATTTAGATTTGGCGCTAGAACTGTGCTTTGTTGCTGGTTGTTCAGTTTGTAGAGTTTAGGACTCTTCTGGGGTCAACGAAAAGTAGACTTCTTTCATCTTCATTAATTGAAAAATAATATTTCAAGTGAAAATAAAAACTGCTCATATCCCCAAAGGATGGTACTTTTTGTAGCTGGTGTTTTTAAATACAAACTGTACACTTCAGGAAAGGAATGACTGATAAAGGAGGGAATGTCAGCATGTTTCACCGAGCCTCTAAGAAGGAGGGAATGGTATCCTTGATGTGGAAAAGGCATTTGCATCCCATTTTCCTAATTTCTTGGTCCACTCTTAAAATGTGTCCTCAGTACTGGATACTTTGCAGTGGTTTTCCAACACTCTGCTGCTTCACTTTAATATAAGTAGCCGTGGATTCATTACATATGCATGTCTGTACTTGGGAGAAGGTGAATTACTGATTCCAGCCCATGCTTTAAGTTATGGACTAATTATTTCATTTCTTATATTATTATCAGTGAAAGTACAGGTGTCACAGGTGGGTCAGGCACAGTCATTAGGTCAATAAGACGTAGGATATGACTGGGGTTTTCAAGGCAAAAGAAGCTGAACTCACATGTAGCAGTAGTTCTTTGTACCCAACCATATCCTGCTTGGATCCAGGGCTTTGTTTCAAGGCTGTGCTTTTGATTTGGATGGTTTGTGATGGAAGCCCAGCTCAAGTATTGTGATGTAGCCTTTAAAAGAGCTGATCTCTCTCTCTCTCTGTGGGTTATAAGTGGTCCTAGGTGCGATTCCTTACCTGCCTGAAGGACAGCTCTCATAGAAAGAAGGGGTTCCTTTTGGAGACCCCCCTCAAGGTGGGATTAAAGCAGAGAATTGTGAGCTTCTCCATTATAATAATGTCTACACTGCTATAAAATGCTCCGTGATCTTCCTGTCTATGTGATATATACATAAGGTTGGACTCAATGATCTTGGAGCTCTTTTCCAACCTTAATGATTCTATGATTCTATATATTATATACATGTCTGTGCACATATAAAAACATTTAAATAAAATTCCTTTTTATTAATTAAGTTATTCATTTCTCTGATAAAATGCCTGTGACCAGCTAGAATTTCTGTGAGAAGAAATAAAAAAGTTGCATCTTCTTAGACTTTAATGATTGATTAAAATTTTCCCCTTTTAAAATTTTAGAATGTAATCAGGTTACAGAATACAAATCATGTCTCTGCCTCTGATGTGAACTCATCTGCTTGTCACATCCCAAGGCCTATTACAGGGGTCATCAAGGCCCTGAACAAAGACAGTCAATCTTTATATAGTGAAAAAGAAGCTTTCTTTTAGTTATTTAGAAAAAAAAAATTATAAAAGTTTTTTTTTTTTTTGACTTTACAAGCATTTTACACTACTTTGTTGAGTTTAGTCTAACCAAAGGAATCTGACCCTCTCCTAGTAATGAAACTTGCATTGAACTCTAGTGTAAGAAATTTAGATTGAGGCAATTCCTTATAATTATTAATTTGATTTTTTTTTTGGTGTGTTTGGTAATCTCACTGAAAACTTGGTGGCAATACAATTACAAAAGTGTGTACAGATACCTCAGTGCCATACATACGTTTGTGTACATTTCTGGGATCTAGCTGGGATGGGGAGAAGTCCGGATGAAGTCTGATTCTCCATGGTCCTCTATTTTGTTATCTGTAAGATGGCGATGTTTGGATTTCATGCAATTTTATATGTCACTCATGCTCTTGGCAAGTGACTATACAAAGATAATAGCAGCAGGAGAAACAGCGCTCTGCTCCTCTGGGCTCTTACAGAAAGGCTGGATTGTTCTCTTTGAGCCAGCACATGGATGAAAGTCTGCTATCAAAGTCTCATTTACCAAAGAGGTGGATAGCAATTTTATGTATTGAGGGAATAGAAAAAACCAGCCTCATTCTTGGACACCTGCCTTTCATATATACATTTGTCAGTCAGAGAACAGAGAAGTGAGTGCTGCAGATGCAAAGCAAACACTTTCATGTCTTCTCTGAATATGTTTTAACGCCAGTTTTCCTGCATGGGTATCCATAATGCTTATTGTCTATAATTTTGTAGCTTCTGCAAGTTGTAATTTGGTCCAGGCCCCATAGCTTCCAGATGGGTTTGGATAAATGGAAGTTGAGCACTTGTTATAGATGCTGTTCCAAAGATCATTTTCCCATGCAGTGTTGCCTATGTTGCTCATGACATACAGCTGATGACAGAAAGCAACAACATCACCATCCCTGGAAGTGTTCCAAAGGCATGTGGGTGTGGCACTTGGGGACATGGTTTGGTGGGGAACACAGTGGTGCTGGTTTAATAGTTGGACTTGATGATCTTGTAGATCTTTTCCAACCACAGGTGATTTTATGATTCTATAAACATTTGCTGTAAATGTTCCTTACGTGTGTGAACAATGCCTCTCAAAATGTGTAGTGAATATTTGAATATTTAGGTACTTTCCAGAGCCAATAAAGACATTGTTGTGCTTGTGGTTTTTTTTTAGATACTGACCGAGCTTTAGTGCTGCTGGAAGAATATTGCAAAAAACTACGGAAGCCAGAAGAGCAACAGCTGAAAAGAGCCATCAGAAAGGTGATGGGCATCTTTAAGAGCAGCTTGTTTCAGGCACTTCTAGGTAGGTACTAATGTTTAATACTAGGTGCATGCTCTTGGAGGCCAGAGCTAGGTCAGATCCAGTAACTTTCTTATTAGTCACTATTTAATTTGTGTTTGTGATGAAAAGCATGTTGAGATGATCCTTCCAGCTTCTTTGTGGAGAAACTCATTGTCCTGATATTTCAAAGGTATTTTCTTACTTACAGAGAAAGAAAGAGTAACAGAAACCTAATACAAGTTAAGGTATTGAATAGTTATTCCTAAACCTTGCTGCTTTGCTTTATTTAATGGAAGATACAGAATCAGAATAGGATATAACTTTATTCAAAGCTGAAGATGAAGCCATCTCCACAGGTAAATGGCCAAACTTTAATTGATTTCACTGGCACCAAGTAGCATTGAAAATCTTTGTGTCTTTTGAATTATGCTTTTGTGAAAAGTGTCAGCAGAGAAACTCAAAAAATGAGTCAAGAAAATTGCTCGAGGACACAGTTTGGCAGAATGTTCCCATTCATGTGATGTTGCAGTGTTCAAATAGATGTGCTGGTGTATTGCTCAGTCTTTCTTCCACTTACTTGAAGATCCCCATTTCATCTTGTAAATGTTGTTAAAATCAAGCGCTTGTTGTTTTGGGGCTTTATATAAAACACTCTCCATAAGTTACTGTATATAATGTTTTCAAGGTCATGAACATGCCTGGTTACCTCAGCATCCCTGTTGTTTCTTGTGCTGTGCCTGAGCTGCCAGTCATGGGAAGTGGTGACTGTAACTGTGCATCTCCCTTGCTCTACCTGCCTCTGCCCTCTTGCTCACCTTGCATAGCCCTTCCTTCACACACATCTGCACATTTTATGAGGAACTCGTCTCAAGGGTGCCTTTCCTAACACAAATTACGTTTGTGGAAGCACATGTGCCTTCAACTTCTGGCTGTTTGAAGGCAGAGTATCAACTGTGCTCCTTACAGAGCTACAGTCAGGACCAGCTGTGGAAAATTTTTGATTACATGTCATAAAAGTAGAAGCATATTAATAATGCACTATTACTGGGAAGGCAATAGAGGTCCGGGAATAGTTTCAGGAATTTCTGTAGCATTTGTGAAAAATGTGTGTTACCAGTCTCTGACATTTCCTGCAAATGGAATTAATTAATGTTAGTGCTATTTTACTTGTAACTTTTCTCAGCTTCTTAAAAGTGATTAGCTTTATTTTATAAACTCTACATAATTTTAATTGCTCTGTATGCTTAAAAAAAGGAAATAGATTAATAATTGAATTGAATTTACCAAAGAGTTGTAAACTGATTTGAAAAAAAAAAGGAGGAAAAAAAAAGATGGGACCTTTCTATATTGTTTTTATGTAGGTGGCTATGGATATAGAAGTGTGTGCTGAAGAAATACATCAGTCATGGAAGTGACATTAGCTGTACATTTACTTCTGCACTACTTGGAAGTAATTAGAATACTTCAAAGTATTCTAACAACATGTGTGCTTTGTGTGTGGCTATGCTACAATATCTGTTTATGTATTACACATGTCAGAAATGGAAAAGTGATTATAGCTACCTTAAGGTTGAATCCAAAGCTTACATCCTTTGATTGCTACAATAACAGATGGAGGAGTATGGTGTTACAGAAGTTAGCATTTTAATTTGTGGGCCTTTAGATGTCTTTTCCTTCTTCTTATATGCTTCCTTTTATAGAAGAGATTTGGGAATTGCGAGATGTGTTCAAAGTCTCTGATTATTACATTTGGTTTGTTACTTGGTTGGTCTGGATTCTGGAACAATACTAAAGAGGGAGCTCTCCTCAGTGAGAGGAGACATGCCACACATTTTAAGTGTGGTAGATGATGTTATTACACAATCAATAATGAGATTCTTGCATAATGAGTATTTTTTAAAAAACCCCACTTCCATGACATCTGTTTTAGATTCTTGGCATAGTTTCTCTATTCACCTATAAATCAGACCACCACACAAAGGAATACCTAAAGGCAGAGCTTCTGGTCTCTTTAAGTTCTGTACTGCTAATGTGCCTTTGTCTTTTTATTTACAGAATGTCTAATGGTCTTGAAAGTGTCCATTTTTCTGTGCCTGATTTTAATGAGACTTAATTTTCAGAGTCTGAGTTCATTGCTTTCCAAAATTCATTTGCTGTCAAACATTGGTTTTATCCAGAATGATTGACCTTTTGAGTATTTAGGCTGTAACTACTAATGAAAAATGTGATTTTTATTCAGAATCATTAACCTGGATGCAGAGGTGCACATTCTTACCAGGAATAAAGTTAACATAATTTTATGTGCCAAATTCAGTTTTTGTAGATCCTACAGCTTCAGTAGAATTTAGTTCCTTTACAAAAAAATTCATCTGTTATAACCATCTCTGTCCTTTAAGTGTGAGTTCAATTCTTGTTAACTTCCAAAAGGCTTCAGAAATCTGTAGGATGTCTTAAATTGAGTATAACAAGAACAGATAAAGAAAAATAATAGAGTAATTTTTCAAATCTAGTGTTGTCTATTTCCTTTTATTCTCGAATTTATGCTTCTGTTGTTATGCTGATTTGATTCAGCCATGTTTGAACTTCAGTTCTCAATGTGTGCATGACTATTTTTATCTTCAATGTGTTTCATAAATATTAAATGTGGACTACTGAACAGTGGAGTAACATGAGAAAAAGGAAGATTCAATATTTTTCTTGCATATATTCTACACATGCAAGAAGCCACTACAATTATGTAAGGAAAAGTTCTGTAAGTGATTTACAGAAGAATTATTGAAGGACTGTCCTTTTACATTTTAATTTGGGTTCTAAAGCATTTCCTTCTCCCTTTGGGCTGTTCTTGTTGCTGGACTTCTTCCTAGAGTGGCTGTGCTCAGTGACAGCCGAGTTAGTTGCTAAGAGGCACATTTTCAAAGTGACATGTGCAACTGCAGTCTCTGGAGTGCCATTTACACTCCAGTGGCCCAAACACAATGCTTTGAAAATCCAGCCCTAAGAGGAGGGAGGAGGAGAAACTCTTCAGAAGGAGCGTGCAAGGGGAAGAATGTAAATTTAGATATTGACATTACTCTTAAGTTAATTCTAGATTTCTTTCACCAGAAGGATTTTACCAATTCTTTTATGGGCAGTGGGAAGTTAGGCTGTTGTTAGGAGCTTGTAAGGATTTTTTCTTTTTGTAGGGTCGTCTGTAGCTAGCTGATAGTAAAATCACAAGGTTCTCTTAAATTGTAGCACATGTTCTGATGTGAACATTTTTGAAACCCTGCAAGGAAGAGGAAATGAAACCTCCAGAAATCCAAATGCCTCATTTGTTGGGATTGTCTCATAATGGGGCATCTTGGAGACATCGTGCTGAGATAAAAAAGGGAAATCATGAAAGAGAGTAATAATGGTCATCTGGATGTGTCAAAGCAACCAAACATTTTTTGTTCCAGTTCTGTTCTTTAGGAAACTTAATCAATTTTAATAATGCAGTACATAGTTTAGTACAATTTGTTTCTAGAAACCTCTGCTATATATTTGTCTAGCCTTCATTTCATTAAGAAAAGTGCATGATTCTACAGCTTAGTGGGCGGTTCTGTGGAATGAGAATGGATAAAAGAGGTTTATGTCAGAGTTGTTTGGGTATTTTTGTAGATACTTCTCTATAAAACACCACTTGTTTCTAGTAGGAATTAAAGTGCCACAAATAACTGTAATCATCTTATGCAGTATTAGGTAAAAACTAATCTCAATAGGTTTTTCTAAAATTCGGATAAACCCAATCTGCAGTGGGTGACGTATTTCCTGAGGACTTTGAAACCATGTCTTATGGTTTTTTCTCATGCTTGCGTAACTTTGCCTGAATTTTAAAATGCCATATTTCCAATTAAAATCTGCATCACCTTTTTTTTTTTTAAATGTTATTCTTGCATTTCTGCGAAATAACACAGATGTTCTAAAACTGCTCATCTTAAAAATTGCTGGAGTAAACATTAACGTTACAGAATTTACTCATCATCTGTGTCACAGCCTGTGCTTAGAGACTTAGGATCCAATGTTACATTTCCGGTAAGCGGGGTTTTTTAGACTTTTCCTCATGCAGCTCACTTTTAAATAAACCTTGTTATAACAATCCATTTAAAAAGAGTGATCATGTCTTTTAAACCAAGTCAAAAAGGAATTCAGATGATTATTCTACGATGACATCTTACTTTTCTGTTAAAAGTTTGTATAAGTGAAGTGGAAGTATAACTCAATAGTGTTATATTAGTCTCCAAAATTCCAGAGATCTAGTTAAACCTTATATTCTTCCATGTTACTGGAAGGTGCCTAGGACAGAAAGGGTATATAAAGAGGACATTTCAGAGATCCAAAGCAAGTTTCCCTTTGGTTTAATTATTTTAGGTCATAGGTATCTATTAAAAATAGCACAGACTTTGAGAAATGCAAATATTTATTATAGCAAGCGTGAAGCAAACCAAGAGCTTGGTTTCCTGTGGATTTGTCTTAGTTTGATTGACCTCCGTGTCTACAAAGTTGTGAGCTGGGACTGACACTTCTCTTGCACTTAGGGCCATGGTTAAATTTCTGGATAGTATAGATATGAAAAAAACTGGAGAGGAACGTATCATAGGGGTAATGATGGGATGCTGGAACATGTTACTGTCATAAAATGAAAACTCTAAGAATCAAAAATGAGATTTTGATAGGCATAGCTAGGCATGCTAACTAAGAATAATGATGAAAATGTCCACCACATTTTGTAGGCTTTAATGCTGAGAAGAATAATTATACTGTTGACTATATAGAGAGGAGAGAAGAAGAAAATCTAGGAGATTAGTGGGATGACAAGGAATTTGTTTAGGCATGTTGTGTTTTAGGAGAAACTCTTAAATGCAATTTGCGAATAGAGGGAAGGAGGTGGCTCAGCACTGGGGAATAGATGTATGAACAACAGGATAAACAGTGAGAAAAGCAGACCTGCATCACAGCCCTGGGCTGGGATGGAGCCTGTACCAAAGTAGGTGTGAAGAACGATTATAGATGCCAGAAAATGTAAAAATGGAATGCTGGTCATACATGGTAGCCCTGAGATTTGCACAAAAGGCATAGAAATAATCTATTAAATACTACCGTTACAGTCTGCTCCTGTGATCTGTCTTTTAAGAAACACTGCTGTCATATTTTCAGGCTTTTCTTCACAACCACCGAGACCTCTCATACTTCCTTTGAGCAGATATAAGATTTAACGTTCATGGCACCACAGAAAACAAGGCAATGTCCAATGTCCCAAGGTTCCTGGTCAAGCTGCTAGTATTGAGGAAAGCCAAATGGAGAACTTGTTTGACAGTCACCCTTCTGAAGTGAGGCATTGGTGACTGTCACTACTACCCATCTTGCTCAGTCCACAGGAGGAAGCATGTTTCAGCGCTCAGTGCTGTATCAGTGTTTCAGGGACCAGAAGGACATGAAATGAATTGCTGTGCTGGGAAACTTTTCAGCAGGAAAGCACAGTTGGGTGTTACCTATTCATACTTGCCAAGCTTGCTCTTGGTAGAGGTTTTGAGCCCACTCATATATTCAGTGTGCTTAACTACTTGCAGTGCTCCTGGATGTAAGGTTACTGGTCTCCTGCGTCACTGCTCTCTAGGCTTAGTGAGCTGGTTTTTGGTCATGTCAGGCTGTTTCACCTCCAGTAACAACACTGAATTCCTCAGGTGTTAATCCAGTGCAGCCATGCCCGTGTCCAGCCCAGGGACATTAGGCAATCCTCTTGCCGAGGGCCTGCATCCAGCATTCATGAAATCAAAGAATAAAACTCCTGTTGACTTTTCTTGCCTGGGATCATGTGTTGGGGTGATTCTTCCAGAGATCTATAATCAGACCTTCCCTGACTGAGAAATACTGATTCTTCTATAGCTGTATCTAAAAATATTGAAACCCTCCCTGACTATTACAAATGTTGAGGAGCAAAAGAAATGTGCAAAACCTCTTCAGTGCTCTGTCACATTTGAGAGATGCTCAAATGACATCTCTGACAATGGGGAAGCCTGTTATTACTCCACACAGAGTCCTACTTTCCCAAACTGGCATCTTTCTTTGTTGCAGCATAAATTACAGCAGAACTGAAATTTAAATTCAAGGGCAGCTTTTGTTTTGCCTGAAGACAGCTGCAGCTGCTTTTATTCTTGAAGTCCAATTCTCTTAGTAAGCAAATTTGTGCTTTCTCTCAAAAGAGCTAAAGGTAGCAGTGCTTGATCTTTGGGCTGGTTTAAAGCTGTGTGATCTATTTTTTTTATGAGCTGGGGGCTGGATTGCAGCCAGCTAGAGGAACTAACCCTTGCAATTCTCCAGTGAAAGTCTGGGGAGTCACAGGGAGTGAACCATTTGTTAAAAAGAAAGAAAAAAAGGGCAGATCTGTTTTAACTGGTTTTGTGTGGATTTTGGCCCACTGCTGTTTTTGCTTCCATGGCAGCACAATTTCTCCTGCATTATTATAATTTCTCTCAATCTTATAATTCCTCCCAACCCATGGTGCCTGTGGATCCTTTGGAGGAAATAAGGCTTCTTTGCTTCTGTCAGGTTGCATTGACATTGGGCAGAGGGTTCAAAGTTAGCTGGTGAGAGCTGACAGGTGGATGCACATGGAGAAAGAAGACAGACAGACATCGTGTTGCTATAGAGGAATCAGAGTGAAGATACCCAGAGAGGGAAGCTTCACAGACTCACAGAATGGGTCAGGTTGGAATGGACACCTAGTATCCCTAGTGGAGATTAGGTTGGACCTAATCCAACCTCCGAGATTAGGCAGGGTTCCCTAGAGCACATCACTCAGAATTATGTTCACATGGCTTTTGCATATCTCCAGGGGAGGAGACCCACAACCTCTCTGGGCAACCTTTGTGTTCCACTGAAGTCTGAAATGTTACCCAGTTTTCCTTAGTTGTGTCTGTGATGGAGGAGCTGAAATATTTCTCAGAATTGTTTTAGTCTTTGGGACTTAGTGGATGTTAGGGTGATGTCTTACTGGTTAGAGATGAGAAGCAAAGAGAGCAAGGGCATGGTGTTCACTGTGCTTGCTGGCCAGCTTGGTGATGTGAGTAGTCAGCTTCTTAATATTAAAGCTATTTTCCACCTTGAGGGAAGGTGTCACTGCAAAGGTGTGGGAATCTTGTATGGGTACCCCAAATACGGTTTTATTTGAAAGAATTTTAATATTAAAATGGGTAAATTACCAGGAAGGACCTCAACCCAAAACCAAAGCTCTGATACCTCTTGCATTTATGAGAGTGAATGCTGATGAACTCTGATAAATAGAAGATCCCAGCCAGGGTCTGTATCTGGATTCTCAGCCTATCTGAGTACAAGAAGAGACCGATTACCATGCTGATACAACCTGGGTAATACATAATCACTTGTAATCCTAATGCAACCCTCTGCTTGTGTTTTGCTGCCTTTTAACCCATGAATGATAACATTTACATCTCAGACAAGGAATTTAGAACCTTTGGGGACTTCTCTTACTTGAAATGCAAAAGCTGTGCATTGGAAACAAACAATTTTTAACATGAGCAATGTGATGAGTGTTGAGGTTGTGGGTTTTCAATATCCAGCAAGGAATAAAAGCTGGGTTTTTTTTCTGTAGGGTTTGGTTTTTTGTTGTTGTTCTTTTTTTTTTTTTTTAAGTGCATCTTGGCCATATGGATTCTGTGTACAATTAGAATTAATAAAATGCAGTTGCAGCTGTTGCTGTGTGGCTGCTGTCCCAATGTGAAGCTTTTCTTTCTCTTTGCATTAAATAGGGATAGCCCTTTATTGTTGGTTTGTGATGAGAACTAGAGACAAATTATTAAGAGATTCATTTAGATAATTTGGTTTTATTTTGAATAATGCAGTTTCCTTTTTCAGGCAGACAGAATGTAGAAGGACAATGAGATAGATGATTTTCTTTTGGTGTTAAAGAAAGAAAGACTGGATTTATATCTTGCTAATGTAGTTTGTACAGCTACTAATAAAATGGAAGAAAATAATCTGGAGCAAGCTGTTCCATCACTAATCCCAATGTTTATTTTTGTCTCTAAAATTGCAGAGCTGTTCTCCCTCTCTAATGTTTTGGCCTGCAGAGTCATTTTAGGCTAGACTGTGATGTGGCTTTTGTTCAGTGAATATAACTTTTTATGAAACTACATGGTAATTTTGAAATCACAGAAACATTTTAGCCTTGAAGGGTGTTATACCTTATGTTTCTCAAAGCTGTTATAAATGAGCCAAGTTTATTGCCTCATGCCACCACTGTGGATCTTTTGGAATCTCAGTCCTCTTTTTACTTAACCTTGTGCTTCCAGTGTGTTGTGAGAGTCAGTGAAAAATACTGATTGGAGTGATTTAAGTGCAGTTGGGATTGAGCAGTGAACAGAAAGATGCATGAAAGTAAAGTACTTAATCTTAGATACACATACCTGTATATATTTGTGAATATATGTGTCTATATATATAATACTTACAAATTTGTATATATGTATAGTGGCAGGTAACTGTGGATATCGTATTTATCTCTAACTTCTGCTGAAGTTTGCTTAGGTATTATTCTGTACTTGGGAGCTCTGCTGAGTATTAAAGTGTGTCTTGACAAGAAACGCTGCAGACTGCGTTTTTCATTCCCATCGCACGATGATTCTGTCATGAGATCCATTTTCTGTGGTCGTGTTTGTGTTCTGTCACCCTGATCTGCCTCTGAGATAATTACATGCTCTTTGCAAAGAAGACTGAATTTATGTCTTTAATTTGTTGCCTCCTGCCTCCATTTTGTCATCATAGTTGTGTGGCTTTGAATACCTGCTGAGGTAGCTCATTAAGGTACCATTGCATAAAATCCCAGGCTTTAGAAATAGAAAATAGTTGTTATAATAACATCGTTATGTTACATTATGTTACTTTATGTTGTGTTATGCAGAAAGGATGTAGTATTTCCAAACAATGTGAAAAGAAGAGGATTAAGTAACTGATCAGAGGGCAGTGCTATAACTAAGCCAGTTTTGGCAAACTGAGTTCAATTCCTGTACATACACACAGTGTGATACTTCTTACTTACCTGACCTCAAACCTGTTTTCTTCAAAAATCCTGCTTCGTTCAGTGTGCAGAAGGGGCAGGACTCAGCTCATGAGCAAGTATTTAATCCATTGCTTTCCCATCATTATTTACTCTATGAGAGGTGCTACAGGAGTGGTATTGAAGCCCTGAGAAACAGAAGTAAAAATATCTTCTTATTTTTGAGGCCTGATTCGAGACACTTCTGACCTGATACATCACAACGTGCACCAATTCTCATGTCTGACCACAGCTCCAGCTACAACAGGGTGTGTCACCATTCCAGCAAGACTGTCTCAGTGTCTCATTTTGAGTACTTAAAATGTGAGGATCATCTGATCATTTTTGAAAAGTACTGTGTATGTGACTTTCTGACCACAGTGAGACTATCAGCAGGAGTCAGGGGTGGGATCTGATTCCCAGGGTAGCATTTAATGCTCTTAAGCTAAAGAACCCTCAAGAAATCTTCTTATTGCTCTCAGCCTTTCAGCTCCTCAGATAAATGGTGCAAAGGTTGCACAGGCAGCTTTCCCAGAGCAGGCACACTCTGTATACTGAATCAAGTGTCAGAGCAGAGGGAAAAGTGGTGTGTGGCCATACACCTAAAGTGTGACACTTTCTAACTTTGGGAGTACCTTGGCAACCTTACCAGTGTTTTGGAATTAATTTTTCATAGTGACTTCCTAGACTTTAAGGATAGTAAAGAGAGTTTCTCTTCATAATTTCCATTGTGTATTAATGGGTGTTAATAACACATGTGTTTTAAACCAAGGTCAAAACTGTTAGACACTTCCACATCAGCCTTGGCTGCCTGAGTTTTTAGAGATTCTGACACTACCAAAAGTGCTGCTTCCTTTTTCTTAGATCTCATTTTTATCCCAATACTTAGATGGTTCAGATGACCTAGATGGTTTCTACTCCAAAATAAATATTTTGAAGGCATATTTATTGAAGGTACTGGGGTTTGGATTACCATCATTTTCCATGTGCTACTGATAATGGAAATGTCAGAGCAGCTTTGCTTGGAGCACTCACTTCCAGATCCTGGCTCTGCCACTGCCTTACTGCATGTTTTGGGCCAGTTCTCTGCCTCCACTGCAGGTGTGGCTCAAGAGTGCCCTTGTTGACTTCTCCCACCAAAATTTCTGTTGATACATATATATATGTGTATGTGTGTATTTCTTTATTTGTAATTCCTTGCAAATTACATGTATTCATGATATAATGTATATATACACATGTAGACATACATGGTATAAAAGTGTATTTTTACATTTATACATATTCATATATGTGAATATGGGAATTTGTTAGGAGATTCACTTTCTTTCCAGAATCCAAGTGCCTGTAGGAAAAATGGTGGTGGGGGAGTGTCTTTCCAAACAGACTAATTAGATAGCAGTAGAAATCCAACCTAATTACAGTGAGACAGAGGGATAGAGACAGAGTTGAAAGGTTTAGTGGCTATTTTTCTCCCAAATCTTGCATTTTCTTGAGTTCTTTTTGATCTCCAATGTTGAACTGAATGGTAACTTCATTCTTTTTCTACTTTAACCTCTCAAACCAAAAGGCTGTTCTGTTTTTATTCTAGTTGTCATTTTATACCCAGCCTGCCTTTTGAGGATTTACCAGTAAGTTTTGGTGTGGTAGACTGCATTTCTCATGTGTGTTTAGTTGTGTTTAACATGTAGCAATTAATTTATGGTTAAAGTTTTGTAGATGCAATGGGGAAGACTATAAATATACTTGGAAAAAAGTAACTTTGAACTCTATTAGAAGTTGAAGTAGCCAAACCCTTCCTCGAAATAAAGTTTAGAGTGACATCTTGTGGTTACACTGATTTCAAATGCATATATCTGTTGGCATTATTTTATTTTGTCCACAGTAAGCATGGTGTTTTCTGCTTCAAAATGTTCTGGATTGCTCAGCAGAAGTCTGTAATGATTTCCACTATGGCTTTTGTGAGATCAGAGAAAGCACTGCTGTGTGTCAGGGCCCTATAGGTATAGTTTATCTTTTACTGTGTGAAGTTTATCCCATGTTCCTGTGAGTTTCCAGTGGTTTGAACTTCAGTTCAAGATGTTTTAATGCTGTTTGAGCTGTTTGGAATTTCTCAAGAAGTTTCAATTAGCCATGATGCTAAAGCAAGTGGGAGCACAACGTGTCTCAGCAACATCTATTTGTGCCAATTCATTAACGGTCCAAAGATTTGCCTAGGTTTAGATAGAGATAAATATGTCCAGGAAGCTGGCATGGAGGATTTGTCAACGCAGGAACGGGCAAGCCCCTTTCAGATCCATATTGCAGTAGTGTATATGCGTGCTTCCAATGGATCAGCCTCCAAGGTGCTGGGTGGTGTAAATGCACCACCACCAAACCGTATCCAAATGCCTAGAAGATGCTCAGACTACAGTTCTGTGCAGTAAATCTAAATGAAATACAAACCTTTTCAATGCCAGGTGGAGATGTAGAATAACTGTGCTCAGAAGCTTAAAGGACCTGGGTAAACGTGAGATTTGCTTTCACTTTTGGGAAGCCCTCTGCAGAGATGCAGGAATAGTGCCCCTGCAGAGGGTTTTGGTTGGGACCAGCAACGTATTGCCTGGTTCAGTCTCTCAAATTAGCCACATAAAGGTCTTTTCCTATTCCTCAACATTAAGGAAGAGAAAGATGCTGATAATTGCTAGGTCGAGTTTTAACTATATGAAATGTTGATTAATGTTACCATGCAGCCCATCTGGCAGGTTAAATACCTGATTGTAAAATTAACTGTTCAATAAAAGACACTTGACCTTTCTAAGAAATAAATTCTTTTTAGGAGGACAGATTCATTAATGCATCTCAAATGGAAAGTCCCTCTAGCACTGCTCCATGGCGCAACACTCGTAACTTGTGGCCCCAAGTCTGCTGTCAAGTCTTTTGACATGAGAGGCTGAATTCAGGAAAGGATTCTGTGTTTGTGAAACTCAGGTTTTTGTTGGAGGTATTTTGGTCATGTGAAGATGCCAGTGCTGAACAAATGATTGATGTTCTGTGCTGGCAATGTTAAGGATTTTTAGCTTCGTGGTAAAGCACACAAGAAACATAAAATCCAAGAAGCCCAGCTCAATGATCCTAAAAGAGCCATCTGGTGACCTCATTTATTAATTTGATGAAAAAACAAAGATGCGATGTTTTCAATTAAGATGAATGTTTGGCTGCCCTGCCAGAATTGGTTTTGGTGGATAAGCAAGTACAAGTTAAGCTGTTAATACAATCCTAATACTGGAACTGGAAGCACTGATGTAGATTTGGTGTAAAACAGAGCAAGTCATTTGGAGAGCCTCTCAGAATGGGCTAGCTGGTTACATTTCACAACTATAGTTTAGGAAAAGCCTGTAAAAATTATGTTGGAAGTACACAAAGTGTGTTTAAATGACATATTTACAGGGATAATTCTGGAGATTTCCTTGGCAAAGTGTCTCCACCCATTCCGACAGAGACTATTTAGATAGTAAAGAAATTTGTAGATAGTTGGGTACCAAACCAATGCTGACCTTTTTTAAATGCCTTCTCTTTTTTGTCGCAGAAAGAAATGACTGGTGATGATGTTTCACGGCAAAAGGAAGCTGTCTGCTCCTTCTGTTTCATTTGTGTTGGGCAGAAGTTATATCTTTGTTGCCCTTTTTGAACGGCTGCTTGATGGATTTGGTCCTGTTATGAATCAGAATCTTTAATAGTTTTCCTCTGCCCAAGAAGGAACTTGACTCTTCATGCTGCGACAGCTGGATATTAAGTAGATTTTGCAATGGCAGACTGTGAAGAGGTTTCCCCATAATGCAGGACATGAGGCCTAGATGACCTTGTGCAAACCGTAGTTTTTTTCCAAATTGTGGCTTCATGTGGTGAATTCCCTGCACTGGCAGAAGATAACCCATCGATGCAGCCACAAAGAGAGATGGGGCAGAAATCCTGTGCCAGCCGATGGCCATTGCCGCTGAGTGTGGTACTCTGTACTGGGTGGGATGTGTTGAAAATACGGGCTCATCAGTAAGACAGTGTTTGGGTGGTGGAATAGCTCTTTGAGGGCTTAGTTATTGAATCCTCTGAACTCCAAACAACTTCTCATATCCTATTTCAGCAGCATAAAGCCAAAATCTTACTGTGCTGTGATCACTTAAGTCCCCTCTCTCATTTTGTCAGAATAAAAATAAGATTCTAGCAATTCTGGCCCTGATTTTGTGCCAGAGTTCTCCTCGCTACAGTTCAGAGCTGACAGGCTGCCTGCAAAGTCCTCCAGTATTATTAAAAGCCACAGCAAATTTAGATTCAAAGTAGAGGTGGCTGAAGAACAAAATTACCTGTGGAGTTTGGGGGCTGTTACTTTAAGTAATTGCTATCTACGCAGGTAAATCCCTCTGGGGTGCCTTTTCGATTAAGTATTCCTTACTTCTTCTCTAAACCTCTTGTTTAATATTCATCTGTGTTGTTAAACAGCTGCTGCATCCTGTCCAAGAGCAAAAAGGGGGATGCATTTCAGTAGCAAACCAAGTAATACTTAAATATATTGCTTGTGTATTTCAGAGCAGCAGTATGGGAGTTAATTAATATTTATCAAATGCACTAAAGTCCTTGAATGAGAAGCAGTATGGTTGTGCAAAGCATAGTTTGTTTATTTCAAGCTCTTAACTGGCCATTTTGACCATTTGCTAAGTGCACTTGAGAGCAAGCACACAAAACTTGCTATAATGCTGACTTGATTTGTCTTGTCTTCTCTTCTCTTCTTTAAATGGGAACAGAATCAGGACACACTTTCCAACAATATAATAATTGCAGAAATGTAGGTGCTCTACTTAACCTGGGAAAAAAGCTCTTCACTTAATTAGCTGCCTGGCATTTTGCAATAGATGGTAATATAAAAAGGTTGTATTAACACAATGAAATATAGAAAGACCTTGTTAGATTTTATTACATTTTCTGCTTCGTAATTTATTACAATTAGAAAGCCTAATTCTTTTGCTTATCTTGTAATTATAGCAAGATGTTTATGAGCAGGAGTTCCAGCTGCTTTTCTGTATAGGGTATCATTAGATGTGAAATTAGAAAGCTTTTTAGACTGTTAATTTTGCTCATTACATGGGGTGCATAAAGCACTCTGAAATACGTGTATTATGTGAGGTCAACATTATGTTTTGCAAGTTGCTACCTGAGTTTCCAGCAAGGACAGTGAATCTCATAGATTGAGATGGTCTTCAGAGGAAGGCCTCTTTATTTTGAAGACCACATATTTAAAATCCTCCTCTGGAAGAGGGAGGTAACTAATATTCCCCCTTCCATCAAAAAGTAGTTTTTGATGTCTGTGTGTACAGTGCTCCCTATCCCTGCATCTGGCCACGGCTCAGTGTCTCCATTTGACACCTAGGAGTGTCTGGGGACAATGTCCGTGTCTGAATAACACAAAAGCCTCCTGAGGAGTCCTGTCCTTGTGCGTGGTGCCCAGCTGACCATGGCTCTGCTGGGACTTTATTACGTATTGCAAAACCCAGCTGATCTGAACAAAAGCTTTAGTGACTGACCCAAGACCTCACAGGACACTTGTGACTAAACACAGAGCTTAACTAAGGAATCCAAAGCTTACATCATATCATGAGATCATCCTGATTTAGGCTGTCAGGCTCAATTTATAATGGAAAGCATTGTCTGATTTCATTATCTTGGAGAGAATTTAGGCCAGTGAAGGGCCTATTCTTATTCTGTTTTGTTATCTTTGCTGTGGAAGATGGGATATGATATCTACCTAGAGCAGAAGTGGGCCACAAAATGGCAGGCAGTAATTAGAAATCAGAACATTTGCAAATAGGAGCAGACATTGAGCTATTAATGGTGTTAAAACTATTAATACTTATGTGTCTCTGTATTTTGCATTATTCATGATAAATTCTTTTGCAAATCTGTTAATTAGTGGAAATTATTTGTCTTACAGTTTGGACAAATGAATGTCTGTGAGTGGGTGGAACTGCCATCTATGAGACTTTTCACTGCCAGTCTTGGTTTGGGAGGTACTTGCACATAACATGAAATCTGAGTGATTGTCACAGAATAAACCAGCTTCATGAACTCTGATGCAATAAGGATCAATAGTTTAATGAGAATATAAAATCAAACTGGATATTTTTTTGATATTCTACTAAACTTGCTGTTACTCTGACCCCCTGTGAGTGAGAGTACACTGATTTTATTAGTTTCCAGTCTTTAGTGTCTCTCTGGTGAGGAACTTTATATAAGGACATATAGTAGTAGGATAAGGGGGATTGTCTTTGAACTGAAAGAGGGCATGTTGAACCACAGAATCACAGAATACACTGAGTTGGAAGGGACCCATGAGGATCATTGAGTCCAACTCCTGGCCCTGCACAGGACCATCCCCAAGAGTCACACCCTGGGCCTGAGAGCATTGTCCAAATGCTGCTGGAACTCCGTCAGGCTTGGTGCTGTGACCACTTCCCTGGGGAGCCTGTTCTAGAGCCCAACCGTCCTCTGGGTGAAGAAGCTTTTCCTAATATCCAACCCAAACCTCCCCTGACTCAAGATCAGGCCATTCCCTCAGGTCCTGTCACTGGTCACCACAGAGAAGAGATCAGTGCCTGCCTGTCCTCTTCCTTCACAAGGAGGCTGTAACTGCAGTGGGGTCTCCCCTCAGTCTCCTCTTTTCCAGGCTGAGCAGACCAAATGACCTGAGCCACTCCTTATACGGCTTCCCCTCAAGGCCCTTCACCACCTTTGTTGCCCTCCTTTGGATGCTCTCTAATAGTTTAGTATCTTTCTTATTTTGTGTTGACCAAAACTGCACACAATATTCAAAGTTAGTTTATACGTAAGAAAGAAATTCTTTACTGTGAAGGTTGTGAGGCACTGGCACAGGTTGCCCAGAGAAGTGTTGGATGCCCTATCCCTGGGAGTCTTCAAGGTCAGGCTGAAGGCTTTGACCAACTTGGTCTAGTGAAAGGTGTCTCTGCCCATGGCAGCAGGATTGCCTTAGATGATCTTTAAGGTCCCTTCCAATGCAAACCATTCTAAGATTCTGTGATTCTGTGAGCTGAGCTAGGAGCAGAGAACAGCTTAGGCATCTGTAACCAGCACTTGTGCATTATCCACAGGCCCAAAGAAACTGAGAGTGAGATTCAATCCACATAATTTGTACCACAAATGGGTTGGCTTTTAGAATTAGGATTATACTCCTAAATATAAGGGAGTATATATATCTCTTTAGGCAATGGAAAGAGATGGTGCCTTTGAAAGCAGGAGATCCTGTTTGAGCTGAGATGACTTGGTTAGATTGGCTGAATTGTGTACTAAGAATTCAGGCAAAGCAAAACAACAAAAAGAGCAAACATACAAGAATATTGCAAACAATTACTTCTTTAAAACATGCTTTTAAAAATCTGTTTCTAGATTGAGCTGGCTTTGTTTCTGAAATATCTTTGTTTTCCAGAACAGACAGTCCTGCAGGAGAAGAAACCTCTTTTAGTTTGGACATTATATCTAGTTGTGCTATGGATTTTTTTGCACCAGTCTCAATATCATTTACTTAAGGAGTCTGATCTGGAGACATACAAAGCACCAAGCCAAGAAAATCTGTCCTGTGTGTGGTGCAAAGGTTGCATGTCAGAGAGAAGTACAAGATTGCTCAAAAGCTTTGTTGGTGATTCTTGGTGATTAAGTGAGGTGTATGGGTGACAGCATAAGCATCCCAGTTGATACTTCTCACAAATTAAAATATATACATCTTTCATTAACTGCTTGTCTGGGACTGTAACAGTTGCTAGAGTAACCTAAAAACAGGACTGTAAATATTGAATAAGAACATCCAGTACTTTAATGAGTAAAGTAACTGCCAGGGCTCTGGGGAAGGTAAGGGACAAGCACTCTTTGTTCAGCTTTGCAAAATGTATTGTTTATCATGTAGGGCTTTGTGGCTTGGGAATTACTACCAAGCCGCATTTTCCCACTGGAGTGCCTTTCTGTTATCTCTTATGTCATTCATGACCCTTGCTGTCAAGATAATTTCTTTTAAGATTTTGGTCGAAGGAGAAAATCAATCAAACAAGTTAGTAAATTTATACCAGAGATTGTGAATTAGGTATCTTCTTCACTTCACTACATTTTCAGCTTTGGTCTCTGCAGTTAAGATGAAAGGGTGGGATTTGTGCCTTTTTGGGGGACTTGCCTGTTTTTTGACATATTTCTCCTCAGCCCCAGGATGTCAACTGTCTCTTGAAGCACCAGAGTGCTGAGGGGTTTCCTTCAGCATTTGCCTATTGAAACTTGGTGTACTGTTAGGATATGTGGTGAAGGTCCCTGTAATAAGGCTGTGCTCTCTTTGTAACCTGTTTTTTTGCAAGTTGGTTTTACTTTCACTAAAGAAAGGCCTAAGAAATGAACTCTAATGGTGATTTGTCAAACACCAGATCTGTGTCTGTGCTTGTAGCTCTGTGCAATTGGTGAGGAGATGGATCTCTGGAGAAACTGGGATTGGGTTGTGAGGCACAATACAGTAATAATGCTGTAATAATGTTATACCAGGTGTATTTGGCATTTAAATTAGGAGCTGGCATTAAATCAAGACAATCCTAAGGTACTGGAGGATGTCTGGGTAAAGAAAAGGGCTAGCCTTGAACTTTTGCTAAGCAGTGTGGGTGATAAGTAAAGGATTAGAGAGGAAGACAAAGGAAAGCTAGGACATGTATACACAGTTCTCAGTGGGATAAATGCATTTTTAAATTGGATTACAAATTTGAATAGACTTATAAATACCTTCTAGTAAGAATTGTGTTATATGGTTACACCAGGTTTGTGAGATAACCCGTGCTGGCAAAGTGCTCTCATCCAGCACCACATTTAAGGATAAATACAAGAAGTACAAGATTTCTCAGTCCAAATTTATATTCTGCAAGATTTGCTCTCAAAAAAATCAGATGTAAAAGTTTCTGGAAGAACCTTCCTTGAAACAGGACTTGTTTTGCTGTGTAAGGGAAATACATGCTAAGCTCTGCCAAAGGTTTGGATATATGGATGTTCCTGCTGAGAAATCTCTTCACAAAACTCAAATGCATCTTTTTAGGATTGTGATTCATTCAAATTGTCAACTTCCACCAGTGTCTTTAGTGCCAGTCCTCATCATGTGTTTGAAAAAAACAGTAGTACAAAAATAGTCATGATAGAAAGGAAAATGCTGTAGTTTGACATAGTTGCTCTGCCAGACATCTTCTTTTTTCTGCAAAAGAGCCTCAGAGAATATTGCAATTCCTTTTCATTGCTTTCCCTGGAAATCACTGGACATGAGAGATATGGTAGTCACATATTTCAGACCCACTGCTCATCATTTATTGCTGTGTACTAAAACTGTGCCACAAACTGCAATGCTTTTCCCAAACCAAAAGTTATTTTACAAGTGTTTGGCAAAGAAGAAGGTTTTGAGGAGTCCATCACTAAACAATAAATTTACAATAATTCCCAGCTAGCACTATTTTGCTTGGAAGTACAATTTCCATAGTGCAGTGAAAAGACCTCAAGAATTTGCCGTATACAGGTTATATCTTTAAGGGCTCTCAGTGGCACCAGCAGTGAATTCCAAACCTCTTGGGTGCGACCTCACAGCTGAGGGTGACAGAGATTCTCTACTCATTCTGAACTGGATAGAGCCTTCATAAAGCAGCATCCAGTAAAGTGTGCAGATCTCATGTGGAAGCAATATACACAAGTGCTGGGACTGAACAGATGGCTCACAAATGTAGAAGAAGCTGCAATCAGCAAATTCTTAGTAGTTCGCTTCAAGTATGGTTACATGACAAAGTTACTGCAAGGCAAGCAGGAGTATGGATTTCCAGCAAGTTAATAAACTGCCCATGTGCACACTCACTGTCCAACAAACCACTCTCTAAGAATGTACTGACAGCTGAAATCTAGTTGGAAATGTATTTATTAGAGAACTAACCTGGGAACACATGTATTTCCACATGGAGGACTCAATCATCTACACATAAAACAGGTTGAATGGTTTCTGACAAGATTTTGCCCCACTTGACCAGCATTCTTCCCAGCCAGCCCAGAGATCATCCCCATAAATCAGTGTACATGGCTGCTCTGTTCTGGAGGCTAGGAGAATATTAAAGTAGGAATCCAAGCTCAGCACTAGAAGGTGATTCTAAGTGTGTGTAGTTAACATGGCATAGCTTGTGTGCTGTGGGTATTGGGTGACATCTCACAATCATTGTCAGAATATGCCTTCAGTCTCTTCTTCGGATGTTGCAGAGGTCGTTGCAGAGTTTTTCCCCACTGATTTTATAGGAGAGTATCATCTTTTGTCTAGCCTAAATAATATGCCTGATAGCTGTCACTCAACACCTTGTTCTTGTGGCTAAGTTTGACTTTACTGCATCCAGGTAGATGCACTGGCCTGTATAGCCTCTGTGGACAAATATGTTGTCTGTGAAGAACCCTGGTTAGCTGCTAGTTAATGCATAAAAATTAAGGCTCATAGAGTTAATGAAAACTGAAACCTTTGGAAAGTGTTTAATCATCTTTTTAAAGGAATGGTTGAGTGAAGCCTTGACATAGCCCAGAAAGCCAACTGTGTCCTGGGTTGCATCAAAAGCAGCATGACCAGCAGGGCCAGAGAGGTGTTTCTCCTGCTTTATTCTGCTCTGGTAAGACCCCACCTGCATCCATCTCTGGGGTCCCAACACAGGAAAGACATTAACCTGTTACAGCAGGTCCAGAGGAGAGTCAAGAAAATGATCACAAGGATGGAACACCAATTAAGGAAGGCTGCAGGAGTTGGAGCTGTTTGGCCTGGAGAAGAGAAGGCTCCAGGAAGAACTTATTGTGACTTTTTAATACTTGAAGGGGGTTCATAAGAAAAATGGGGACAGACCTGTGGCAATAGGTCAAGGAGGAATGGTTTTAAGGTAAAAGTGGGTAGATTTAGACTAGATAAAAGGAATTTTTTTTTTTTTTTTTTACAGTGAGCGTGGTGAGGCACTGGCACAGTTTGCCCAGAGAGGTGGCAGCTGCCCCATCTCTGAAAACATTCAAGGTCAGGTTGGATTGGATTCTGAGCAAACTGATCTAGTAGAATATGTCCTTGATCATTGTAGGGAGGTTGGCCTAGATGGCCTCTCAAAATCATTTCCAACGCAAGTGATTCTGTGATTGTGTGATACGAATATTGGCCATATTCACCATGAGAAAGCTCTCTGGATTGCTCTGGTTTCATCCCCTGAGCTTGTGCAAACCCCTCCATTCCTGTCAATCCAATGGGTGAATAGTTTTAACAGCTGCTGCCCTTTTCTGATCAAAGGATGTAGGGCCTGGCAGCAGCATATCTTTACACATGGAACCTCATCTTGACTAAAGCTTCTTCTACATCGCCACTTCAATATCATAAAAATCTTCATTTGGCCTAACAATCAAATCTCTCCTGACTGCATTATCTCTTGACCCAAGAAACATCCATTATTTCTGTTAAACAGAAATACTTTCAATAGGGATTTTGTACATATTGTGCAAAACTTCAGCATTTTACAGATAATTTTAGTGTTCTATAATATTTTGATCTTTCCTCTGCTTATTTGCTCTGTTGAGACCAAGCATAAAAACTGGCTTTTTCATAGCATCTGCACCACTAGAAAACTTGAATTATCTTAAGGAAGTAAAATCTTCCCATCCCAAACAGCAGTAAAAGTCCACTTTGTCACAGCAATATCCCAGCGAGGAATGTTCAAGGGCAAAGCTTTGATTAATGGCAGCTGCAGTTTGGATTTCACTGATGGTGATTTTGTACCTCCTTCCAGACAGCTGCACACTTACTGCAAGTATCTAACTAGACATATTTATTATGCTAGTTTGGTTAAATAGTCATATAAATGAAGCATATGGATACTTGTATAATTTGCATCTGCAGCGTGTGACTATTATGTGAAGTAGGCTTCTAGGAGAAGAGTATCCATCCTTCAGCTGAGATATTCCTATTTTGTTAAATTAAGGAGGTCTCTCATTAGGTTCCATAGAAGGGAAATACCAGTTGGTAAAAGGT
Source organism: Struthidea cinerea (assembly GCA_013397865.1). Taxonomy (NCBI): domain Eukaryota; kingdom Metazoa; phylum Chordata; class Aves; order Passeriformes; family Corcoracidae; genus Struthidea; species Struthidea cinerea. The sequence goes on along the minus strand of VZTI01005060.1, from coordinate 432,137 downwards.
CCCGGGGGGTGAAGGGATGCAGTTGTTCTCTATTCAAAAGCACAGTAATACACTGGAAGTTGTCCAGTAATTTCAGCTGCCCTTCCAAAGTGTTGAGTTAAGCAAAAAATTAGCAAATTTTGGGTGAGCATAGCAAACTGTAAAGCAAGTATACTGCCTTCTATTAAGTGTTCTCTTTTTTATAAATGTGAAAGACTAGTCAGCAGTTGTGCTGCTGGAATTGTTGTGCAGGATTGCAGCTGTAAATAGGGTGTTGTGACAACTGGGTAGGAGTAAAGCTGAGGTGAGACTACTAAAATGACTGGTTTCACCTGTAAGCTGTTACTGTAATGTAGTTAAAGTGGTGGTTGTGCAGTGATTGTTGGAAACATGTATTTTGCATGTAAGGAAAGCTGTAGAGAAACCATAAATATGATCTATAACTCAAATTCTGGCTATTTTATTGTACAAATGTTATTTCAACTCTAAGTTGTGTTATGTGATGTTGTGTGTCTTCCTTCACTTTATGCCCGGGCATCTCCTGCAAAATAGAAGCTCCCATCTCCATTTCTATTACTCTCCTCTACCAATTTCTTTAAATACTAGGTTTTTGAAGCTATCCATTTGTAAACTATTTGTTATTTTATATGCAAGACAGAAAGTAATATAATAAGGTTGATTATACTCATTGGCAGATACCAAACAGGCTTCAGGTCCTTGATGTGCTACATCCCCTGACCTTGTCTCTGCCTGAGCAAGGATTCCAGCCCTTCTTGACCTATCCATGCTTGCTCTCTCCTTGCCCTAGGTGTTTTCCCCCACCATGTATTGTTACCTGCAGCATAAATCCTGATTTACCTTGAGGAAACAGGGCAAGAATCTCACCATGCAAAAGGAACCACCCATCAAATGTTTTGTGATTGTATTCAGCAGTGTTGCAATGCAGAGAGAGGTGCACAGAACAAATTATGGCTTCAGAATTAATTTCTCTTGTGAGTTGTTACTAGCAGGTGAGCAGCAAAAAGCATGTGCTCTAACACTCATTTTTTTGTTTAGGGACTGCAGTCATGGGGGTAGTAAAATCCTACAAGGTGGTGCTAGAGTTTCACACATCACTGCAGCTAACAAGAAGGTTTTGAGCTAGAGAAAGTGCCCTGCTCCCACATCCTCAGCAGATTCCAACAAACTAGTGTTAATTCTCTCTTTTTCTTTCATATACTATTAAGTGCATTCTCTTCACAAGCTAATAAACCAAAGTGGGTGATAGTGTCTAAAATGAAAGTATGTTAAGAAATATTTTATTTCCTGTTGTTTATTGTTCTTTCTCTGTGTACAATACACTACGCTCCTTAGGACAAATAATTAATGCAGGTGATGCGGTTTTGGGGGGGGTTACTCTCGAGGGGATGGTTTATACCACGTGCATTTCTTTTGTCTTGCTTGACAAGGGATGGGAACAGCGAGTAAGACTTGTCACCAGGTGGCACCATTAACCTAAGTTACGTTTCAGCGAGGTGACTGCAGTGAAGTTTATGTTCAAAAAGAATTTAGTAGAGGGATTGCTCTTTTCACCTTCCTTCAAAGTAAACATATAGTACAGAGAATAGGCCAAATACTTCTTCTGTTCACTGGCAAATTTTAAATTATTTCGTGCATTTGCAGTGCTGTAATGTGGTGAAGAATATTCCCTGCTTTGTGTATGGTAAGTTAAATGCATGTCTATATTTCTCCAGAAAACCCTTGCCTGCTTAAGAATTTTGCAATATATTGCACATCTGGTGCATCCAAAAGCAACATTTCCCTTAATGAAATCCCAGAACAAGGCCGGGTAATTCTCAGATGAAAATACTTGTGTCTAAATATTGTTTGAACATTTTAAGACAATATTCTATGAAGCTAAGCAGAAAGAAATCAATTTTCTGTACTTACAGTGAGTAACACCATGGGCAGTGCGGGGGAGATGATGAGCCCCATCCCTGGCTGCTGTTCAGAAGTGGTGCTGGTGGTGCCGACCCCCTCTGCATCAGAACTGCTGCAGCCTCCATCAGCTTGCGCTGCTTCTTGGCACTCACAGGGTGGTGTAGCTGTCCTCTGAAGCAAGGAACAAAACTTTTCCCCTTGCAGACATTTAAATAGCTTGAGTTGAAAAGTTAGAGTCTGTTTTGAAAGGGTTGGGTTGCTTTTTAAATGGCTTTCAGTGAATTTTATCAGCTTGATCCTAAGATGGTAAACATCATGGTGTTTTTTCTGAGCAATGATATTAACCTAATGGCAGGAGACTAGGGTGGCCCTTGGGAAACAGCAAATTCTTGTCTTCTGATCAGGTATTAAAGAAATGCAGACCATCAACCAGTTCTTTCTGAATATGCTGGAATATTTAAAGTGAGCAGTGTTTTAGCTAGCAACCTCTGGGATGCTTTATAGCATGGTTGTAGGGTGCAGATTTTAGTTGCTACTTAGCTCATAAAAGTAAGCAGGAAACCAGAGATTTATACTTTAAAGGATTATTTCATTAAATTTTTATTGGAGTGAAACCATGAAATGGATATTGTTCATGTGAACTGTGAATCCTAAGGTCACATCAAAGCAATAGGTTGATTATACTGGGGCATATGCTCCCGTTTCAGTGATTTCAAGGGCATTACTGGGTAGCATTTTATTGTACTAAACTGCAAGTCATGGTGTAATTTAAGTTATACATATTTTATGTGTTTTTTTAACTTTGCTTGCTTCTCTGGTCAGCTGCGAAGGTCACTGATTATGCAGTCTTTGTATGTCAGTGTCCAGTCCTTGTGTTGAACAGAGGTAGTGGAGTCTGTCCTCGGGGATATTAAAACCCTGAGTGGACTCAGCTCTGAGGAACTTGATCTAGTTACACCTGCTTGAGCAGGGAGGTTGGAGTAGGTGTTCTCCAGAAGTGCCTTTCAATCTCAGCCCCTCTGGCTCTGTGTCTAGCAGAAGAAAGGTCTCGGCAAACAGAACTTTGGAATTTCTCTAATTAAGCCTGTGAAGTGCTCCATGTGGAAACTGCAGGACTGTTCTCAGGTAGACTCCTTGCTGGTAAAGATAAGAGCAATGTTCAGAGCACGTGGAAAGAACAATTCTCTCGAGATTTGCACTTCGTTGCAGTTTTTTACTGATGTTTACCTATTACAATGCAATAGACACTTAAATTCCAATTTGTCTTCATCCCCTAGCAAAGCCGAAAATGTGCATGGTGACATAGTGAATAGAAGGTAGAAAGATTCAGCAACACAGTATCTTAAAGAAAAGTGCCATTAAGAATCTGGCAAAAATATTGTCAGTTCTAAGCCATCTTGTATGTATACACAAACCTTTTCAAGCTTCAGTGTGGGGACTCAGTGGGCATTTTAAATAGCAGCAGTAGGAGTATTACTGCAACCATGGTCCAAGGAAGAAAGTGATGCAGGGCTTGTAGGGAGAACAAGATCAGCCAAGTAGGGCTTTTTTGACAAAAGAGGGTATTACCTGGAAGAGTGTCTCCCTAATGTTGGTTTTATTGGTTTATGTAATAAAAGGCAAATGGAAACAGTGGCATTCTCAAATGCATCTGTGGTCCAAAAAATGTTATCATTTTTCACTGTTTGAAAAGTCCAAATGGGGTATCAGGAAACAGAAATATCACTCCTGAGTCATGATATTGTACTTTTTTTGTTGTTTTCCTGTTCTCTCACTTTTAAATGGAGACATGGACGTGGCAGCGAAAAGGAAATAAATCTGATGTGTAGGTATCTTTATCTAGGATGCTGCCTTCAGTAGAATCCTCAGCACTATAAAACCTAAATCATGTAATAACATCAATCCTAAACATAAATCCTAAATTCCTTGGTGTCATAAAACACTAGTAATACTTCAATCCATTTCTTTTCACTATTTTCCTGGGGGGTTAATTTTTTTATTTCCTCTTTACGTATTTCTCTACATTATTCTACATTTCTGGTTAAATTGCTTTACCTTTTTTTTTTTTTTTTAATTTTCTGTGGTCAGTAACAAGTCATGGATATTGTACAGGCATCAGCAACTGCTGCAAGGACCCAGATGTTTTCTTGGGTGTGATGCTGCAGGCAGCTGCCTGTGCTTATAACTGATTCTGTTCCTGACAGCTTTAAATTATTGCTGTTTGCTTGCCTGCAAGCCTTCACTGAAACTGAAATTCTTGCACAAGCCCAGATATATCAGGAAAAGATGTGGGCAAAGCATATGAAGAAAGCAATTTATCCATCACTGACACTCGAGCAGTGCATCACAGTCTTTCAGTGGCTGGTCAATGGTGAACAGGGGCAGTGGCAGTTTCATAAAGTGTGATTTGGGGTCAGAATGTCTATAGGACCTGTAGACCTCCTATTTGCTTTTCAGAAGTATGTCTGCACTCATATAGACAACCCATGAATAGTTTATATTTCTTTTTCTGTTAGGAGTTTGCATTCAGGCTATTATTTATACATTGCTCATCCAAAGTGTAGCAGAACTGACAGGTGGTTGTTTTGACTGAAATGGAGTAGATCTGATTTAAACTAACCATAAACTTAAATAGAGGGTTTTCAGGGATCCTCATCTGGATGAAATTTATTGCAAGTGCTTTTTCTTCTTCATTTCTTTTTTAAATGAATCGACAATAGCTAAAATTATTTATAAATGACGTTCATATTTGGCAAGGACTGCTAACTGAAAAAGAATAATAGAATACATCAGATTGCAAGGGACCTGTAAGGATTGTTGAGTCCAACACCTGCTCCTCACAGGACTACCTGAAGGAAGCCATATGACTAGGAGCAGCATCCAGACGTTCTTTCAACTCTGACAGGCTTGGTACTCTGGCCATAGAATCACAGAATCATAGAATGTTAAGCGTTTGAAAGGGACCTTAAGGACCATCTAGTTCCAATGCCCCCTGCCGTGGGCAGAGACAACTTCTACTAGACCAAAAGTTGCTCAAGGCCTTATCGAACCTGGCTTTGAACACTGCCATTGTTGGGGCATCTACAGCCGCCCTGGCCAACCTGTTCCAGTGCCTCACCACCCTCACAGTAAAAAACTTCTTCCTATTATCTAACCTAAATTTCCCCTCTTTCAGTTTGTAGATTTCAGTTTCTTTTCTGAATATTTATGGGAAAACACAAAGGCATTTTATATATATCTCTGGACTAGGCAGTAGCTGGCCAAGAGTTTCCTGTTTGGGGGAATGGAGATGTATGTAGCCACTTGTTTTCAGTGCATGGTACTGACCAAGCTACCAAGTGACTGGCACAGGTTTCCATTTTGGCTACGTTCTGAAATTTGAATTTTCAATCATCTCCTTCTCTCTAGGTTAATTAATCCAACTCAACTGAATTCTGTCAACTGCTCTACTGTCTCTTCAAGTGAAGTAAAATGCAACAATCCCTGACTCATGCTTGTGTACAACATTTTTTTGGAATAGGTGTAAATTTGTATGTTTTTCTGCTTTGTTTTACTGGCTACCCATCAGAGATACCCAAACTTTCTGGAAGAACACACTCCTAAAATTTTCACGGGAATCTCTGTGGTTCTAATATCATTGGCTTGCTCCGAGTCTTAATTGATTAAGTCCTAAATCAAGCTTGAAAAGGATGCTGATCACCCAAATGACAGTGAAAGCATTTTTCCTTGGCTATAGCTAAAGGAGCTTATAGTATAATGTAAGAAGAGGAGGACAATCCAGCAGAGGCAGGCTCTAAAGAAGACGCACAGAAAGGTGGGCGTAGTGGTGTTTGGACCTGTTTTTGTAAGATCCAAATAAATTTAGGGTTATAAATATGCCAAAGACCTGTATCTTTCTCATGGAAGTTAATAATTAGTTTGAGTGTTGAAAAATGAAATTCTAACTCAGCTACAGTAGCACACAACTATTTTCAGTGTGGTTGGGAAGCACTGACTGTGCACTGAGGGGACAGTGCAAAGTCAGTCTCTGCTCTGCCGCTGCTGTTCCTTTTAAACCTGGAAACTGTGCCATGGGGAACCCCTGGAGCTTGTTCTTCAGAAAACTACCCTGAATTAGATTCCTTCCTGTGCCAACAGACATCCTTTCAACCAAGGAAAATATTCTGCTGTCCTTGAACTGTTAACCGGTGAGATGGAATAGCCAGCTCAGTGTGTTTGCCTAAGTCCACTTCTCAAGAGTCAGAGGCTGTTTGCTGACCTGGCCAGGACAGCTACTTCTTACCTGCTCTCAACCCTATTTGTTTTCTTTTACTTGCAGCTCTGCTACAAATGAAATTTTCCATGAGTTTAGCTCTGAATCGCCTGAATAAACAAACCTTTGTGGGTGTAATTCATGGGGAAGGTCAACACTATAACTGAAAATAAATTAATTTGGCAGAGATGCCTGTGTCCCTGCCATGCTGCCCGAGTGGGAGCGTGTTCACTGAAAGAGGTTCCTCCCCAAACTGGATTTGTTAATGAGACCCTAACTGTGATGGTGTGCTCACCATGTAGGTAGCAAGTGGATAGTTCTGTAGAAGCTTGGTAACAACAATCTCATCTGTACAGCTGTGGATGCTTTCGATGCATAGTGTTTATTTGATTGCTTTTTTTCTTCAGACTTGTCTTCCCCTGTACATCTGTACTCAATACATTATATTTGGCAAGCACAGACCTATCAAATGAGAGGGGGAAAATGTTTCTCTGTGGTTAGTTGGTTCTAACATTCAACATGTCATTTGGAAATATATCATCTAAGTGTCTCTGTTTCTAAACAAACTGTCTTAGCTGAAACACTGGTTTCATGGAGAAACCTAGAGAATGAACACAGAAAAACAGAATAGAAAAATCCTGGAAAATAAGAGGCAGTATTGCTCTTCCTTTTATTCCTCTTGTCTGCTTCTGGGAATTAGTTAGATTAAGTAAGCCTAAAAGACAGGAGAGGAGAAAGAAAATACATCCAAAATTCATACTTACATTAACAGAACAATACCCTGAAAGAGAAATCATGCCAAAAGTTTCATCTGTGCATTTTGCAAGATGGTGATAAAATAGCAAAAGAAATCTCTCCATTTTCAAGATAGCTTCAAAAAGAAAGCAACCAGACATGGAACCACCTCCCACACTTCATTGCCAGCGGCTCTTGTGTGCGATGTCCTTGGATGCCCCAAAGATTAGCCAGTCTCATCCACTTGGCCCATGTCACAGGGATCAGAGACATTTCTCCATCTACAAACTTAAGCTCATGGTAAGTACACCCTTTTACTAAGTTGCACAATATTTTCATGATAAACAGTGTTACTGCTTTTTTTTTTTAATTATACTGAAGCACGAAGTTGTTTGTGTCTGCCAATTGTCATGAATTTATTAAATGAAGGAAAGGCTGTAATACCATGTAAGAAAGATAGCTTTGTGAAAGCTATTATCATGAAGTACAAGAGCTGATATTCCTTTCTTTTCTTTTTCAGCTCTCTGAAAGTGAAGAGAACAAATAGAAAGTTACAGTCTGAGAAGATTAATAGGGACATCTGACTCTTGAGGGGGCAACAGTCCTCTCATGTGGCAATGCATTATGAGCAACAAAAAAGGTATCCTTTAAAGTTACTTTGTGTTCTCAGTATGAACAACCAGAACACATGCCATGGGAAATTTACACCCACTTTTTATTTTCATAGATTAGGAATCTGTTAAAAAATCAGACACAAAAAGCAAAAAAATGCAGATATAATCTGTGACTTGGTGGTCTCCATACATTCACCAGTCTGGAAGTTTCATCTGCAGTAGTTTTATTGATTTAATCAAATGGCAGTTTTTGTAGGGCAAGTGCATTTTCCTTCTCTGTTGAGGTAAAAGGCCTTCTCCTCCCAATTACTAAATCTCAGTTACAGTTAATTTACAGCAGAAATTCAGAAATTGGATGAAGTTTCAGCCTCTCAGTGGTCATTGACTCAGGACCAGATCGAGCAGAGAATAAGGTCATGTTTTGACAGCTGGAAAGGCATCTGATTGTCAGCTGCAACATGTGAAAGATCAACTCAAGGACCTGCAACCAAATAAGTGTTTTGCACTTGACTGGTGTGAAATTTGTGTTCGTGTTTTGGTCTGGTTTCACAGACATTAAATGAGAATCTACATTTGTGGTGGCACGTAGTCAAAATTGCTCTTGGCCAGCTGGATACCACATGCCTTTCTTGAATTCAGAGAATTATTACACTGGTTCATTAAACTTCTAATTTAATGCTCATTATACCTGAAGAAATTATTTTACTCTCTTGGTGCTGTGTCCTTTTCTGTTTTGCTTACTGCAAGTTTAATAACTACCAAGCCTTATCTTCCTCTTAAGAAGAAACAACTGCTTTTAATCCAATGGAAAACCGGTATTCTTGAGAAATCCATGATTCTATCATCCTAAACATGCTGCCATTAACACTGAGGGTAAAGTTTGATTTCATTTGGATCCTGAATTACTGAAGGTATGGGACATCAGATTGTTTTCCTTAGAGGCCAAAGAGGGTGGAACAGTCTTCTCTGGTCTCTTTTTGTTGACTTCTCACAAGATTCTTTATGGACAGGAAGCTGCGGTCCTTGAGATATCTGTGCTGATACTTATCCACAAGCCACTTATCCACTTACTAAGCAACTGTTTCTTAAATTCTTTTCTGAAGTGTAAGGCTGGTGTTTTCTGGATGTACCTCCATGTAGGCACATCTCTACTAGTTTCCTAGTTGAACTTCTGCTCAAAGTGGGTTGATAGAGGTGAGTGTGAATCAAGCACACAGCTGGGCACTCCTCATACTCTTCTGTATTTCTAGATGTAGCTGACTGTCATTGTGGAGGGACTTCTCTGCTCTTTGCAGAGGATTTGGTCTGTGCAAGAAAAGGGTCACATGCTGAGTAATCAAGAAAATCATCTGTGTGCAGTGGGAAGAGTGACATGAAGACTTTAGTGGCTCATCCAGGCTATGCTAGAAAGTCATGGGAGTTTGGAAAGAGTCTTGAAATAGGATTGGGATGCATGGTGTTAGAGGAGGCTTGTGATGCAAAGATTCTGTAGGGACGGTATTACAAAGTTCATACAAGACTCTTCTGTTTTAGCTGTGCTCCGTTATTGTCTTTTTACATGTCAAAGAGCATTTCTGCTTATAATATGATTTGAAGGTACTTGTTTCTTTTCTATAGCACAAAAGATGTCCCAGTGCCTCAGGTTACTCAGGTTCTCCTTGGGAGAAGAATGATCTTGGGTAATGTGAAAATAAAAGTGGTTACTTAAGACCAATGGACTATATGGAAATGTTTTTTTACGAACAGAAGTGAATGAAGAAATGAAAACCTCTTCTTACACGTAGACTAAATCAGAGAGGTCTCTGTCTGCCTTTATCTTGCAGAGTGTCTCTAAATGCTTTCCTGATGCACACCTTCTGAGGAATTCTTTTATCTGTGCATGTCTTACATTTCAGGTTTACATGCATCAAAGGGAGCCTATTCCTAGCAAAAAGCATTAGCTGATGTTTAGCAAGTCCCTCAAAGGATGTGAATGGGCTTAATCTTTACCCTCAACACATGTACTTCTTTTCTTCTCATACTCATTCAATATATTTCAGTCATTCAGCTAAAATGAAGTGTCTTAATGTCTTAGGCCAAGCATTAATCTCCTGCAGTACACTGGCTATTCAATAGCTCTTTGACTTAATGAATAATACCTTCTCCCTGACTCAGTGTCTCCATCCATGTAAGTAAATATTTTATATTTGAGCAGCCTGGGCTAGTGCAAGGTGCCCCTGCCCATGGCAGGGAGGCTGGGACTAGGACATTCCCTTCCAACCCAAACCATTCTGCAAATCTATGTTGAATATGCTTAGTATAGGCATCTGAATGGCGCAGAAGTATGCAGGTCACTGAGACCAGTTGGGCTGGTAATTAAATAGTTTAGATAACATCATAGATTTGCGATAACAAAGCCTTACAAGCTTTCTTTTTCTATGTAAAAGCAAAAGGCAGGAATAAGATTGGGAGAGATTCCTGGGGAAATATTCTCAGAGTGTTGATGAAGGGTTCTGGGAAATCACAGCAGGAAGGGCAGAGGAAGAATTCAAAGACCAAAACAGGGCAAAAAGGTAAAGGCAATGGCCTGAGGAAATTGAATTCAAAATCAGCCCACTGAGGAGCAGAAGAAAACATGGGCATAAAAAAGGAAAAAAAAAAAGGTGAAAAGGAGAAAAGCATAGAAAACAAAGGAGAGAAAAGTGATAAGATTAAAATTTTGAAGAGGAATGTCCATGAGAAGAGGAGGAGAAAAGGAAATGCAAGAGTGAAAGGAGGCCATGAGAATGCTTGTACATAGAATCTCAGGTTCGATTTGTCTTTTTCAGATTTTTTCTTATTTTTGTATGAAAGGAGGCACAGTTTTGCAAAGTAAAGACTGAGAATGAAGAGAGATTCTCTATATGTGTGTGTAAATGGTCTAACTGCCTTAGGATAGGGTGGAATAATGATGGATAGTGAAGGAGAATAGTATCATCCAGTCACATTATGAGTTTTACTGATAACTGATGTATTTGGAAGTTATAATGGCAGGGTGAGCTTCAGCAATCCAGATTTTAGAGGTCCCTGGTGACCTACTCTGAGCTGTCTGTCTGAGGGTTCTTTTATTATCAGTGGGAAGAAATAACCTCTTTTTTAGAGGTTGAACACTACACTACAAAAGTGTTTCCCTGCAGGGACCTGAGTCCCATTTGAAAGGTGGGCCAGTAATACATATTCTGTTTTATCAAGTGTTCAAAAATATTCAGAATTTTCATTATAATTGTTCCACACTGACTGTTTCAAATGGCAATACTGTATTCCCCTCCCCTGAGATGCTCCTCTTGTCTTCCCTCCCGTCTTTCTTTTAACATGGGAGATACATTAGGGATTACATTCTTGCAGCTCAGCTCAATGTAAAGGAGGACTAGGATAGGAAAATTACTGAGAACATCTTGGATACTATTATATGATTTCCTTGGCATTTAGTAGCATTCCAGAGATATTGAATATACCCACTTGTCTGACTGCAGATGCTGCCAAAACCAGTGATACAAGACCCATAAACTCCTTGGTTTGGGAGGGCTGCTTCTTTCTCAGTGAAAACATTTATTAAAAAAATGCACAAATACTATGATGGTTAAGTTATTTTGGGGGTCCCTATAGATTGATATATTTGATAGTCTGGCTGAGCTTCAGAAATGCCAGTTTCCTTTCTCAAAGAGTCTGAATAGGAGCTGTCTCCTGGGAATACCATGAGACCTCCTGAGAAGGTCTTTGGGTCATTGCAGCTCCTATTTGACTGGGCTGCTGGATGTCTAGGAGCTTTGAACAAATGGTGAAGGTCAATGACAAAAAACGGAGTAGGAGCGTAGGTTGTCCCTCCCCAACAGCAGGGTAGACAAGGATGTGAACCGGACTATATTTTATACATTGTTATTCCTGCTACAAATCCTTATATCCAGCCCTTCAGAGAAAAATCCATCTCAGTTAGGCACAAGATAAGTGAAAGCCCAAGTTCTGCATTAGCTTGTGACAGAGTTCTTTGTGTAAATCACTCTGGCTTACGCTCTCACTTGCTTTTAATACATCACTTCCGAGTTGTTACTTTTTGTGATGGGTAAAATGCATTCGGAAGGTGCGCTGGATTTTCCCCAGCGTCACACAGGTTGTTTGCAACTGCAGAACAAAATGAGTTGAATGTTGCCTCCTCACAAGACTCCTTCAAGTCAACGCTACCATTTGTCACAGTCTGTACTGAGTAGCTGGAACGTTCACAGTCATGAGAAGGAACCAGGCTGTCTCCTACATTTATATGAATCCATATCATAAAGAATTGGATGCTTGCAGTAAATCTGTAGATTCTTACTTCTGCCTGTCCCCGTGTATCAGACTGGATTCTGCCACAAACTTTCAGACTGCTGATTCATTGAAATACGTGCCTCAGTTTTCCTAATTGTGAAATAGGGACCATGATAACTGCCTCCCACAGGCAGTGTTGTGGTGGTTGCCAGCAAGTAAGAAATTTTTATCTCTAGAAACACTTTTGGAGATTTTTGTGTGTCTGTGAGAAGGTTAATTTTTGGAGAAAGCCATATCTGAGGAGAGTGAGTAACAGCCTGTGCTGCAAGAACTGTGAGGAGCTGGTTTGGGGAAGGGTATTATAGTAACAGGGCCCTGAACCTGGAATTCAGAGTTGTATCTTAGGCCTGAGGTGATATAAAAACCCATAATCAGTCAAAACCATCTAATTTCAGAAGTGCTAACATGATTTTTTGTGATATTCATAAAGAAAAAATAAAACGCTGTGTGTAAAAATGGCGAAAACATTCTGTTTCATTCAAGATATGCAATGTAAAAGCATGAAAAGGATCAAATTGTTTCATTTGTAGCATTCAGTACATTGTTTAGGAGAGGTAAGGGAAGAGAAAGCAGTCAGGACTCTTGACAAATCGGTGTGGTTTAATATAATAGAAAATGAAAGAGAAAATTAAGCAATTTGGAACAGAACAAAATCTAAAATATACCTGGTTCTTATTTCAGTCAGATGGCAAAATTTTGATTACTTTTTTTAGTAAAATAGACACGTTCTTACAACAATTTTTGTTTTGCCTTTTTGATTAGCAATTGAATTTGATGATCTTAGAGGTCTTTTCCAACCTGAATGATTCTATTATTCTGTGACTCATAGTAAAAACTGTTTCCTCACAGCTTGCAAACCAGTTGTTAGCACTGATGGCCAGATTTCAGGGGTTTGGTTTGCCTGTGTTGTTACCTGAGGTAGGGGACAGTTAAACGCAAAGTTTGGGCTTATGGAGAGGGTGCCATGAAGAATTGCTGAGGAATCTCTCAGTGTTTCTGGTGAAGCAAGCAGTGCTTCCTGAGGTCTGACCCATCCCAGACCCTTCCCTTTATCCCAAATTTTTGTGATGATCCTGGTAACTTGGTTTGACTATTAGTTCCCACTAAACTCACACCTTGGATCTCTGCTGACTTTCCATGGACAAAAACATGTCCAACCCTATCTACTTCTTTGCTCTTCGGTCTCTGGAATATGTGATCTACTTATATCAGGAGAAATCAGCCAGCTATAGTCTCCCAGCTGCCTGTCCCTGCTTTCCGTGAGGGCCCACCCTGACCTTTGGTTAGGTGGAACCTCAGTGGTTTTGGAGTAACTCCTTGACGCAGGTATGATGGCTCATCTGTTGAGGGATCAGTGAGAGTAACCTCAAAGTCAGCCCTGCATGTTGATATAGATACAGATGTCAGGTTTTACCTCTGTGCCTGTGTAGGCTATGGATATATTCTTTCAATGCAAGTGTCTTTAAGCTTGAGGTGTTTTTGCTCTCTGGTTGTAACTGGAGATAGAGGAACGAATTATTTTCTCCTTTTCTGGTAGATAAATGTGGATCAACTTCCCTGAGTGCAGAATTACTCAGCACTGATAGCTGCAGCCTGCACTTGTATCAGTTCATGCTGATGTGATCTGCTCCTGTGATATGCACTGTACTCTTCTCACCAAATATTCAACATTTGGCAGCATCAGGGATTTGATAATTTCTTTTTATTTTGTATCTGTGTGTGTGTGTTATGGATGCTTCAAATGGGTGCAACCTTGACATTTTCAGTCATTTAGAGAACATTAAAAGTGTTAAAATGCTTTAATTATCTTAAAGCATTTTCTGATTGGAGACATTCCACTCACATATTATGCCCCACAGAAATGCAAAGCTCCTTTCAAACCAGTTACTAGACTTTTGCTCTGCTATTGAATTTTGCTTTCTGTGATTGCTTTTTCTTCCCTTCAGCCATCCCTATCTTCAGTGAGCCTCTTAGTCTTGTACTTATAATTCTGAATGTATCCCTGTGTACATTGTGAGTCAAAGTGGCTACGCTCTCACTCTTCAAATGTCCTTCAGTAATATATTGTGCTCACGTTCTCCCTATGCAGTGCATTCAACACAGACTGAAACAAAATACAATGAAGCTTGTGCCAGCATCTTCCTCAAGAGATGTTGAACCTCCCTGAGGAAATTTGCATGTGGGAAAATTTAATTCATCTGTTTAGTTTCTCCTCAAAGCAACTGAGAACACTATTAGCCACTGTTTTAAATGTCAGCACTTCCCATAACTACCACTCAGTAGTGCCTTGCATTGCCACAGTTTTCCATTGTATTCAATAATTAAAGCCTGTTAGTGGAAGAAAGATGCTTCTATTTGGCATATGTTGACTTTTGCACACTTTCGGTCTTGTGTGTCCTGAGACAGATCTGTTTGCCAGCTGATCGTCACTGCCTGCCAGTGCCTGTCTTCAAATTGCATTAGACAGATTTGTGCTTCTGTACCGTGTCACAGGGAGTGTTTTTCATATCTCACCCTTGTCAGAGCATATGGCTTTGACCCTGAACCTGTTGAACTGGAGAAACTATGTTGAGTCAACAGTTTTCAAAGTTGTAATCAGGTTAACCAAACACAAGTTCAGTAAAAAAGATTTCGAGCAGTGTCATTTACATCTGGGATGATGCTTTATTCTATCTGAGTCAGCCTTTCATGAATGCTAATGGTCCTCTCCCTAGGAGTAGACACACTCTAGCAGTAGGCATATCCCATTGCTTCTTGGAGCATTCTGTAATCATTTGTCATTTCTATGTTTCCTGAAAGGCCCTGCTTTTACATCAGATTCCCACTGGAAGTAATCTGTCCTTTTATACCCCCCCAGGATGCTGATTGCCCCTAGAAAGGTTCAGAAAAGATGGTTGCACTACAGGGAAGACTGTCTGCTTATGAAATTCTGTAATGAGCTATCAGCAATGATGAGGCTTGACCAAGTTCAGAAATTGGCATAATCCTATTAATTTTCCTTTCTGGAAGCCCTTAGAAAGCAGAGGATAAAAATCTCAGATTAAACATTCGGGAAAAGGTTCAGTTGCTTGGGTGAGGCACAGACCCGGGTTCTTTATGAAGTTCACTCCAGGCCAAACCAATAGATCACTGTTTCCATTCTGCCTCTCATCTGAAAAGTGTCATCTCTGATTGCATTGTGCCCCCTCAGGCAGCTGTTCTCTGCTTCATTGTGTAGAAACCATCTTGCACTCCATGAGCATCTGGAAGCAGTTATGGTGTGACTCTACTCAGCCTAGTTCAGACTGAATTCCACACAGGATCCCTAAACCAAACATAGCATCTGCTGTTATTAACTAACCTACCTGATGCTTCATACACATCTGAGAAACAAACTAAAAACTTTGATAAACTTTGTTACGACAAGGAACTTTGGCATGGAATTTTTAGGCCAGATGTACAAAAATACATGGGTCCCTAGGTGCTACTAATTTCAGCTTAACTCAGGTGGATTTGTGGACCAAAGACTTGAAATCTTACATATTTACAGCTTCCAGATGTTTTTGCCTTACAAGAAACCATGGTGTGGTATATGTTGTCTCACAGCAGCCTTGTGGGGCTTCAGTGCAGGTGACAAAGGTGTTTAGAAACTTGTATTGGCAGGAGGGAACCTCCTAGAATCTATGAAATATTTTTGCACACGCTGGCTTTTGGTGGAATTTGAATTCTTACAGTTTGCATGTGCTTCGGTAAATCCCACTAGGCACATTGCTGGCTTATTTATGTGCCTTCCAAAATCTTGCCCAAGGATTGCTGGTGTAGCAAGGGTCATAAATCTCTCCATACACATAATTCCACACCTGTATATATAATAGCAAATATCACTGAGTCCTCCACTTTGTTCCAAGCAGGTACCAGACCCTGTTCAACCTCGTGACTCAAGTCATCGTTTGTATCAGTACAAAGCAGGCCAGCTTTTCTTGGTTCATAGCTAAGATTTGTCTACTTAATGACACTAACAAAGAAAACCAGCTCTAAATTCAAATTAATCAGCCAGTCAAGATGCCTTTATGGCTGCTTTAAGTTTTTGGAAGGGCAAAAATGCTGGAGTGTTATCTGACTTAAATCATGTGAGCATGAGGTAGGTGAAAAATGCTATTTCTGGGACACGTCACTGAAAGTTTGCATACAATAGTGTCTGTCACTCACTGCACAGGTTCTGTAGCACTGGACGATGAGTCAGCAGTCCAGGTAGGGAATGAATAGCGAGGGCATAATAATTCTTTTTGACTAGATGTGTGTCATCCATCAAAAGAGCTTCCTAAGCAGAGTAAGCCCTCTTTTACAGCCTTCTGGTAGAGATGTTGGAACAGTGATCTTGGGCAAACTTATCCTGTGGTTTCATCCACTGTACCCTTTTAAAAATTAAATTTCCTGGGTGTTTTGTGAAGAAAACATCTAGCCAGGCTTTATCTTTTCCTCTCTAACTGCAGTGCTGTTAACAACTCTGGCAAATATTTCCTCTCCAGGATTTTCACTGTTGTCAAATATTTGCAGAATTGCAATTCTGTATGTATTAAATGACTTTCAGTAGCATTTATGCAGCACTGCCTGTCATCCTGTAAAGTCTCATTCCCACGCTCCTAATCACAGTGTATTACTTTATTCTGTGAGTGTTATTATTACATGAGTATTACTGCCTGGCTTTTGCTTTTCTCCAGTTGACAAAGTTTTATCCTAAGTTTCAAAGTCATGCTGAGCCTGCCCTGTCCACAGCTCAGTAAATCAATATAACCATTTCCATTGCCCCAAGGTCTGCACCATACTGCACTTCTAAGAGTTATTATGTCAGTAGTATGGGGGACTCTTGTGCATGTGTTATGCGTGTGCTCCATGTTTCTGTGTTACCCAATAGTCCTGTCCTAGTGCTAGGGAGTGGCTTAAAATGAAACAAATAATGTTAGGGTTTATTGTTTCTGGATCTGGCTTGTATACTTCTTTATTTTTAATTAAAATAAACATGATTATATGTTATTTCGTTTAAGATTCAGCTTCATTTATCAAATGCCCATGCAGAATACACAAGAAGATTAAGAAGAAACCCCATTTTCTCCTTTTCTTCTCTTTCACTGTCTGGTAATTGCTCTTCATTTGGAAACTTCTAAAAATTTAATTAAGGTACAGATGACGTCTTTCAGCTTTTCTACGAAAAAAGAGTATGCCCTAGGAACATCCAACTTCATTCATCTAGCTATACTATTTCTATATTCTTTTGTACTCAGCTTCTCAATCTAGTGCTAGATCAACAGTAATTCTTTGGTCAAAATGTATGGATAAACGTTACATGCTTGTTGCAGGTCTTTCCAATTATTCTATATATTTGCTCTGCTGAAATGTCAAGTTTAAAATAAGCCTGTTGCCTTCCTTTCATTCCCTCTGCCTTGGAAATTTGGCTCAGAAAAGCAGCATCCATCAATAGATTCAGCTGGAGCTGAAGTGCCAAGAACTTGCAAAGTCTGCTCTTGGCACAGCCAGGTGTGCAGTCGTGAGCAGGGCCCTTCTTCTCCATGCTGAACTTTGAAGGAGCCTCTGCTGAAAATTGCAGATATGGTTTTGTCCTTTTACTTAATTGCCTCCACATTTTGAAGCCTGTTGTGAATGTTGGCTTGACTGGCAGCAGTAATCAAAGAGCAGAAAACGTCACATTTGTGTCTGCATCTACAAAGCTGCACCTGCAGAGGCCTCTGTACAGTGGGTTTTTTCAATTTCCAGCATTTCATAAAAGAAACAAAACCATGAAAAAAAATAAGCTATAAAAGATGTTTGTCTCATGCAAATTGGGGGTACAAAGAAACATCTATTTAATAGAGATATTGTGAACATTAAACAGTTAAATATTTAAAGGTCTTTGAAAGCATCTGTAATTATGTTCAGTGAGTACAGCTTAAATATTTTCTTAGTTCTAACAGGAAGCAGAAACTCAAAGTGATTGCATGTAACCTTCTTACAAACCCACTTTCACTGCTCCCACTCTGTTTTAGACATAATGCATTAGTAGCTTTCCCCAGGAAGAATCCCTGTTTTCCTTTCATTATTTATGACTTATGAAGAATAATTGATGTCAATTATGTCTGTTGGCTCCTGTTTATTGCAGTTACCAATTTGGCGGTGATTAATGAAATATATTTTACTTTAGTGAATAATACAGACTAATACAATGAGAATAGATATAATAATATAAAAAAATGTGTAATAGTTTTTTCAGTCCCTTGAGCTCTGCATTATTCTTTGCTCTCTGGTTAAGCTAAATTGTTCAGCTGTACTTCTTACAGTGATGATTATCAATACATGCATGGGTCAGAGGGTGTTGCCATCCTATGCAGCGGTATATTTGCATTTGCAGTCTCTTCACAAGTCAGAAATCTCACGTCTTACATTTTTTACTTTCCTCTCTCACTCTTCCAACTTCTAATCTTTTCCTTCTCCCCTTGTGAAAGCAGATTGGAAATGCATTTTTTGCCTTGGTCCCTTTGAACAACTTATTAGTTTGTGGCCTGCAGTGTCCCTTTTTTTTGGTCTGTTCTAAGCAGGTTGCATTAACAGTTCCATACAAACAGCTAGGAGATTATTTTGCAATGGGCTGTACCGCGTATCTAAGCATCACTCTTTCAATGTTTCTCATCATCCAGGCCATGCACACATAAAGCCTTGTGGTTATTTCCTTCCTATAGTGTCCCTTGGTTTTTCTTTCTTTTTATGTTTTTTTTATAAAAATTGCACACTACACTTTTCCCTTAGGTCTTTGTTTTAAAATCCACCTCCTAGGTGGTTTTATTCTACATTCAATAAAAGCTGTTAACTCTGGGTCTTCTCTTTCCCTCTCTCCATGCAAAATGAGAAAATTAGCATTTTCAGGAATTCAGATGCAACTCTCCAAGAGGCAGTGGTACATCCCACTTAGGTGACATCCTATTCACTTCATAGAAAAGACTACATGTGAAATATTAATCTTCATAGAATTAGAAAAATCTCTCCAGGAAACAGTATTTTTTCATTTTGTCTTTTACTATTTGCTTACTGATGTGTCATCTTGCTACAGTTTTTGAACACTTACTGGAGCTGCAGTAGGGTTTACAAGCCAAATTTAAGTCTTCCTATTTCACTTCCGTTGAACAGAGAAGGTGAGATATACTTCTTCAGGAATGATTGGCAAAACTGTCAGAGGTAGCTTTAGAAAAATCATAATCTCATGACCACTGATCAAAGACACTGCCTTATGGTGGCTTTCCAGAGGCTGATTTATAATTTTTAGTGGTCTGATGTCCACACCACTGAATCAAAACTGGCAATAATTGGGCAAATGCAGGCAGGGAAACCAAATATGAAACTGTCTTATAAAGTGATCTGCTGTTTCAAATCTTTTCCTGTTAATCAATGCTAAGATACATCAGTAATGCAGAATATGGAAACTTAATCCACTTACAGTCTGATATATTTTGTGGCAAAACAAGATTAGTAGTAAATTTGTCCTGGATTCTTAGAGTACTGAGAAAGTACATTTGTATCACAGGGTGAGAACAGCTGGATAATGAGAAACACAGAGATGGGAGCAAATAAGGTGGAGTGTGTCAGGCACCTCACTACTGTGTGAAAGAGAAGCAAAAAAGGTCTCTTGTAAAAACCCCTACTTTTCTGCTAGATGCTAGTGCTTGATCCTGAGCTGTCGCTCAGGAAGACTTGTTATTCAGTGTAACATGAATAGGAAAAAAAATCTTGCTTTGTCTCACTTCTTTGATTACCTTTTATACCTTGAATTCAGTTCTTGGCGTTCTTAGTAGAATGATAAACTGTTAGGGGTGAAAAGCTTCCTTTTAACACACAGACTTAGACTTGTTAAACTTTCCTCTGTAAGGCACTGTGGTGCGAATTTGGCAGCTTTGCTATTTCACTTGTGGTGCTGTCTTAGGTTATTTGACTGGAGTACATCAATGGCATTTCTGAGGGTGCTCAATGCTGATCGGTTTGTCCGTAACAGAGTGTTAATGATGTTGTTGTAAAACTCTTTTTGCTAATTTGGCCAAGGTTTCTTCACATACACCACAGAGCAGAAGAGGTCTCTGGTTGTTCTTACGGTTTTGTGGGAAGCTCTGCTTAGAAGAGTTGTTCTGGAGTAAGATGGTTGTATATGGTGTGTGTGTGGCTGTAGTCCTAGAAAAAAGGGTGTTTTCCAACAGGTTGGTTTGACAGTTTTTCCAAAAGGCAACCATGTTGGTGTCACCTAATCTTCTCTGCCTTTCTAAGATTTATGAGGTTCTCAAAGGAAATGTTGAGTGTGCAGGATGGGATGGCTACAGGTATGTGAAACTACATTGCACAGAACTTTCATTCATCTTGGGTTAAATACACTCAGAGCAGGGTGCTTGAATTCTTACAAGCTGAGAGAGACAACACATGTTCCCTCCTCCATCAATTTATGTGTCTTTCTTAGGGCAGAAGTACCCTTTTTCCATGGCACCTGAGTGCCGTGCAGATAGCTCAATTGCCTGACTTGTAAAACCACACTCCATTTAGGAGACAGAGAAAAGATGAGGTTGTAATCCTTCTCCTCCATTAAAGGAGGTGCAAGTAGAATGGGAGAAAGTAATGGCTGCAGTCCTTTTCTCTCACAGCCTTGGAGGAGCTTCCCAGGGCTCAGTCCCATTCCTGAGGTTGCCAAATGTGCTTTCACGTGGCATTGGTCTTGGCAGTAGCTGTCAGAACCTTGCTCTTTAAGTGAGGATGAGAAATTAATATTCTAAATGGGAAGAACTTTCACAATCAACAACAAAAAGTAAGGGTGTTCTCTCTCTTCTGCTGATGCCATTGGTTTCAAGGTCTACTGGTTAGAGGAGAATATGCAGAAAATTGTATATGGCTTTCCAAATGTTTGCTGGAGGTCTAAAAAGGGGGGAGAAGGATCTGCTTCTCATAAGAGCTGGTTTAAAATGCTGAAAGTTTTCATTCAATGAAAATTAACATTATTCATCTGTTTAAATACGAAATTGTTTTGCGTGGTCCAGTTTCCTCTTTTAATTGAGTGGTTTTGGATGTGGCCAGTATGGAGGGATTACTGGTTCAGTAATCTACAAAGTCATCTTTGAAGCAAACTCAGACTTTTAGCCCTTCAGTTTTCAGGAAGAATCACTATGTTCTCACTTTTCTTTCTCATTTGTGCTGCCATAGTTTTATTCCAAATTGGGCCATGAGAAAGTATCACATAATTTTTTTTTTTTTTTTTTCCCAGAAACAGCCTTCCCAAGTTCATGTAGATTGTGGTTTCTTGGGAAGGTGGGATGTAAGAATCTGGCTGTGGTGTTTCCAACCCTTATTAAAGAAAGTCAAAAAAGGAAGATTAATTAGGAAATATTTCATATTCTTTACCTGCCGAAGTCAAGACAACTTTTTAAAAAAGGAATGATTAAATCCTCTCTTAAATCCTATTGCAGCTAATTGGATAATAGAGGGTCACAATAGCACTGGACGAGGTCATGTCAGTACCTTGTGAAGTTTAGTGGCCAGGAATAAGTACAGAGTGTGCATGGGTTTGACAAGGTCTCTATTTAGCAATTTTAGTATGTGGAATTCCTAATGAATGGCTTTTGTTTACATAAGATAATAAAAGAATATGCTTAATTTTGAATGACCTTACCATATTCATTCTTTGACAGGTTCTTCTACCCTGGTATTTTTCACAGTTCAGCTTCAGCCATCAGCCTGCACCATAGGACCATTATTGACCACTAGAGCTGCATCACTTGCACCACGGCACTTTTTGACATCCAGGAGAACTCAATACTTCTGCTATAAAGAATGTGGACATGAAGACCAGCTTGTATTATTTGTGTCCATGGATGTCTTCCGCTTGAGGAAAAAGCTATGTGCTACTGGATGAGGTGCTGAAACATAATTTAAAAGCGTCACCAGCAGAAAAAAACCCCATCATGAAGTGGGAGAAAGACAGACTTCTTGAGCATTACTCATTTGAATCATGGAGCTGTATAGAAGCTGATACTGATATGATGCAGCTGACGTGTGACAGAATACCAAATGGACGTCCTTTGAGAAGTCAGTTCTATCTTCCCTAAGTCATCACTATTCTCTTAGTAGGCCATATTTTTTAGGGAATCACTCAGCATGTGTGTGAGCTTTCCCAGTCCTAAATTCTTTTAAGCTGCATATTTTTTCTGGAGTGAAAATTTGAGACAGTGTAGCCTATGAATTGCTGTGAAGACATCGAAGCCACATTCCTCACTTTTAAGGGACTGGTGTGGTGGCATACAGGAGTCTAATGTTCCATGCAATTTATGATTTTCCATTTATTGAAGAAATAATTCTGTTTGTAGTTTTATGAACTTGCAGTCTTGAATACATAGTACTGCAGGTCACAATTTTATCTATAGGCTGTTCCATTTAGATGAAGAAATACTATATGTTGTTAAAATCCTGATCTCCAAGAATTTGTAAAAAAAATAATGATGTTTGAGATGAAATGTAATTTTAAAAAGTTGAAAATTTATTATTAAAATTTCTTTTTTTAAAAAAAAGAGAAAGGTATCATTTTTGTGCATAATTCTTGTCTGACAGACACTGGCAGTGTTTCTACTGAAAGAAGAATACCTTTAGTCACAAGTCTGAGGAAGTGGCTTGCACTATAGAGGGATGGATGCTTTGAGCTTATTTGCTCATAAGCACATATTGAAGCTTTTCCAAGTGAAAAGTCCTGACTGAAAGGTAGTGGGTTCTGTATGTAGCGATTGCACATGTGCCTACGTGCTCCTACTAGCAGGAAAACTGCCCTGCTGCTGTATTTGTGTCCACAGGGTAACTCTGAAACTTTCATCCTTCTTTGTTGCTGGTGTTGTAGTAGCTGGAGCAGGAGCCTGTAAGTCCTCCATTCGGTTCTCAGAGCCTTTGCTGACTTATTTTGAACCCTCAGCAGGGCATGTGACTGTTGTGTGCAATTTTCCAGTGGGCCATAGGCGGCAAATTGCATCTAATGATCGCACTATGGGACTTCATCCAGTCACATTTGTGCACTGCTTGGAGGTTTTTCTGCTGAAGGTGGTAGTACTGTTTCTTCCAATTCCCAGTTCATCTGTGCTGCAAAGTGAGTAAGAGTCTCTTGAGGTCACAGTTACTTCCCTATAATGGTTATTCACCTCCTGGTTGAGATTTAGTGACTCATTTACTGATAGTCAGAAGTTTTTATGAGTGGGTTGTCTTAATAACCTACAGGCCTAGAAAAATCCTTTTGCATCCTTGCCAGCCAGTGGTAGATTATATGTATTCCATCTATTTCTATTCAGGTTTTCATAAGGGCATTCAAAGCTTAGAAATGAAACTCCCTATATTTTCACTCAGCTTTGAAAGACAAGCTGCTACTCTTGGTGAGGTAGGCTGTTCTCCGTGGCCTAGAGAAAGAGCTGCTTGGTTTCATGTTGTACCATAGCAACTGTTTTATTTATGGCGGTGAAGGAGGGACAGAATTTAGAAATGGAAAAAGCTTTGGTTAAATAGGAACACCATTATTTCTGTCCATTTTTACAGCACTGTAATATCTGTATAAGAGCTAGGCTTTGGGGCTCGTTCATTAGAGGAAGAAGAGACTATTTTTTAAAAACTTATGTTTTTAACCTTCCTCTCTGCCCCCCAAATGAAAGTATACATAATGGCAATGTACAGAAATGAATTATCTGTATTTTAACTTGTGCAATAATTTCCACAGAGACCCTATAATGGACTATTTAAAATTTGTAGCAAGGCAATTACAGAAGCACAGTCAATACCCCTAATCATAAAGATGGTTTCTGCATTTATTAGCTTCTAGTCCCATGCTGAATGTATAGAAATACTGATAACTTCAGAGTAGAGGCAATGAAGTGAGACTTTTCTCCCTGCAGCTGTGGTCCTTGGGGCTGATGAACGGGTCTGAATCCTTGTGGGTGCTTGGAAAAACACCCCCTGTCAGGGGTGGGAGATAACACCTTGCTTTTCTTTGTACAGATATGTTCCATTCTTCCTTTCTGGTCAGGATTCTATGTGTGAAGGGATAAATCATAATCATAAAAGGCAAAAGCCATTTTTAACTGAGTACTAATGTTGAAATAATTACTGTGACTAATCTAGCCAGTCTTAAATCTTGTCCTTGTAACAGTAAGGATACCTCAGACAACCCTGTCCACTCGTTAGGTAGGCTCAATCCTTTAGCCTCAATGGGCCTCTGCAATAGATGATGAAGATTCCTAATATATGTTTCCTCCCAAAGGAGGGGACTGGAGGGCAGTATTTAATGTTTGGGTTATTATGCTCAAAATCTTGTATAATGGCCAGGAGCAAGCACATGATGAATGTAAGTAAAAGCATTGCTAATATAACTGAAATCATAAAAGTCTAATCATTATTAGGCTGGACTTAACTGTTTTGTAAAAATAATCAGTTCCAATAGTTACGCTCACACTTTTTAGTTTCTACCCCTTTTCCTGGTGTTGTGCTCACTTTCTGTGGGCCCTAGGGTTGGTGGTTTCAGTCTGGTTGTGGTGCTGAGAAGTGCTGGATTTTATGACAAATCATTAGCATCTGGAATGGTTTGTTGGGAGGAATATGACGTTTATGTTGATGGTTTCTTCTTACTCCCCTTAGGGTCCACTTGTGGTGTTTTTATGTTTTCTAACACACTTTTATGCCTTTTCTCATTCTTCATTGGCCTGCAACTCCGGGTTGCATCCGAGTAGTCTATATTTGATGTTCTTTTTGCATGTTAGATATTGTTCCTTTGTTTTTCATAAACCCATCTTTGTCCATTTTTTTAATAAACCCATTTCCTTTAATTGACCATGAATGAGTTATTTATGGTGGTGAAGTCTCCAGTGCCAGCCTGTGCCCCATTTCTTATCACCCCTTGACTGTAATCCTGTATGCCTTGTCCTGTGTCTCCTTCTCTGAAAGTCTCTGATGGTCCAGGCTTGTATAACTCTATGCCACATCCCTGTGTTAGAGCCATAAATATCTAATTCCAGATGGACTATTTGCTTGTTAGTTCTCTCTCTATAAAACTATAGTTGTACCACATGAAGATAAACCTAAGTAAGACAAATCAGCCGTAGGCAACCTGGCCAATTAAATTACTGTGCCAGCTAAACCAGATTAAAGTAAAACTGTGGGCAAGCCAAGAAAAGTTCAGGTGGAGAAAGAGAGAAAGCTCTGTCCTGAGGCCTTGAAAATTCAAGACAAAGCTAAAGGACTGTTGCTAACAATAGTGGTACCATACTATTACAGGGCTAGATAGTTATGGGTGAATTAAAACTCAGAGCTTGGATAGAGCTTTCCTTTCTTTAGAGAACGGGAGCCAGGAATTTTGTAGAAAAGGCTGTGGCACACAGGGTATTTTCAGGACGAATGGGTTGTCTTGTTGAATTGAAGGGCACTTATTTGTCATCTGCCTGTATTTGTCAGGCATTTCTTCCCCTCTATCCCTCACCTACATTTCCCTCCTGTTGATATTTTTTTTCTGAATCTGCTCTAAGTGTTGATGTGTTGAATATTATAGAATCATAGAATCACAGAATGGTTTGGGTTGGAAGGGACCTTAAAGATCATCTTGTCCCAGCCTTCCTGCCATGGGCAGGGACACCTTTCCCTAGACCAGGTTGCTCAGAGCCCTAATCCAGCCTGGTTTGAATATTGCCAGGAGTGGGGCAAGATGTCTACAATTGGCAAGATGCCAACAAACCCTGTGAAATTTAGTAGCTGGGTAGAGACAAGAGGCTGAGAATAGTTCCCCTCCACCCCACCATCTCCCCTTTCCAGAAAAGTGGAAGCTCTACACTTTTCCATATTGTCCAAGCTACTGCAATCCAATTATGATGGCAAGTCAGCACATTTGTAACTGCAGCTTCTTTCTCTGCCAGTAGTTTGGGAATGCGACAGAGACCAAACATTGCTGGAAAGGAAAAAGTGGTAAAAATGTGGGATGACAGCTGGAGCTGTTGGTTGCTGTACAGCTCCGAAGGAAGCCACATCTGGATAGCTCTATGCCCGCAGCACTGTGTGTTCATGGGTTATAACATGAGGAACCTCCAAAGGAACTGCTCCATTCAACTGCTGCAATGAGAAATATCCATCAGTATTAACACTGATTTTGGAACCAAGCTGAGGGTACTTTGCATTTGTCCCTAGATGCTCGCCCACCTCTGCACATTGGTTTCCTTTCCTGTGTTTCCCAGCCATCTTTATTTCTTCTATTTCCATATGGGGCCTGTTGTCGACCCTGCTGAGATCTGTCATCTGCTTTTCTTTGCCACCTAGAAGAGGGATATACACTGATTTTCAAAGCACCCAGGGCACAAAACAGGCTTTGGGAACGTAACAGGAGATCAGTGGTAGAGCTGCCATTATTCCTCGTACTGGTAGAGGTGGGTCAGCATGGAGAACACACAGTCAGCCTTTTGAAGCCTATTAAACAGTGATATTCCATGACATATGTATGATGATATTCACATGAGAGCTCTAAACATCTAGTTCTGTCTAAAATAAAGTCCAGTTTTGGTCAGCATTTTTGCAGGTGAATAAGCCTGTGGGCTGTTTCTTTATGTCTGCTGCATTTTAAGCACTAAAGGAAAATTGAAGTTTATAGGCAAATTCTTTCTGAGAGTTGGCATTAAAGGAGATGTTAGGACATTTTAAAAATACATATTTCACAGTGAGGGTAATTGATGGGTCAGCAATGCAGTTCCGCTTCCTGAGAGTGATTTGCCTTTGATTAGGTTAAGCTTTCCAAATAAAATGTTCTATAAGGTAACATGAGGTATGTCAAACTTCATGTTATTTGGTTTTGTTAGAAATGGAACAGAAAATGAAAAGTAGGTTTAAATTTGTCAAAGCTCAGGCTTATGCAGTGATTAGTATTTTTCTTGTTATTTCGCAGCAGGTTGGTGTGAAGGTCTCTGTTTCCATCAGGGCAACTGCCACTGAGACTGAATTCTCTAAATGCTAACTAAGAAACAAATTTCTAAGTATTTGTAGATGTAACGACTAACTAAAATGCTGTTTCACCCCTTCAGCCTTCTCACTTTCATTTATAAAAGCCTTTTCCCTTTGTGATTGGTGGCAAGTATTGCTCATACAATGGGATTTTTGCCAACAATTCCAAAAGGAACGTGATAGAGTCCATGGGAACTGGTTGTACAACCTCAATCACAGTTGTTCCTCTGGCCCACTACTCTATAAATCCCAAATTCTAGTTAATAGATTTATAAAGCAGAGTGCCACAAGGGACCATTAGCTCATCTGGCCTGATGGCCCATGCATCACAAGCAATTGCACTTTATGCAGTACCCTTTACAAAGCCCAGCAGTGTTTGTGTTTGGATAAAGAATCCTTGCCAAAAAGGCATTCAAGTCTTGGCTTCAATACATCAAAGTAGCAAGAATCAGCAAAATTTACTGTAATCTCTATCATTAATGTCTTGGTTAATTACTTTCCTGGGTAAAAGATATGGATTACTTCTGAATTGAAGTTGCCCAGTTACACCTCCCAGACATTGTTTCTTGGTAAATCAGAATTTGTTAACACCACTTTACCATCACCAGGGACCTTGCCAAAGAAAAAGCAGTGTTAGAGGAATGACTGTTTAAATAGAATAAACTCTTCAGGTGCCTCTCAATGAGACATTTCCATGACAGTCAGTGGTTGTTCTGGCAGACCTGGGTAGTCTGCCATACCTGTGAGGGTTAAAGTAATCCACCATGGCTGCTGCTTTGCCAGTGGAATACCCAACATGACATTAAAAATTTGTGTATTTTCAGTTGCACATCTAGAGGGTTTTTTTTTTTTGCAGAAGAAAGAGTCCAAATCTTCTGCTGGCTTATTCATAGAATTATTTCAGAGAAAATAATTTCAGTTTTCCTGATTTAAGATCCCCGAACTCTGCACACTTTAGTTTTAGCTAGTTTTCTATTTTATTCTTCCAGAAAAGTCAATAGACTTGCTGAGAAATGAATAATGATTTAGAATGTCCATCCAGACTAAGTTTGCCTTCTGCTTCTTTTTTTTCATCCTATTAAAACATCACCATTCCAGTTTCTTCAGTTTCTGCTCTCTTTAGTTTTTGTGAGTCTGACACCAGCCTCTGAGTATGCTTGTTCAGGAAATATTTGTTAAAATATATGGGATGCAGCATGAAATTATCACATCAATTTCTTCCCAGGTGGGGATACATTAATATCAGTGCACCTCTGTGGGATTGAGCACTTCAGGTATTTCAAGCAGGATCATTTTAATGTTTTTAGTCTGTGGTCCTGCTGTTCGTAGAATAAACGGCTGTCACATATAAAGTAACTTAGACTTTCCTCAGAAGAACTGAATTACTAATCATAAGTTATTACTAATAAAGAGGAACAGTGTATCTCCCAGAAGAGAGAAACCACAGATGGGAGGAAATGTAGTGGTTAATATAGGAACGATTCTTGAAATGAGTGAATTGAGAAAAAATATATGGTGAAAGTAAAACCATTTAAATGAGTAATAAGACAAAATGAAAGAGAAAAGCAAAGCAAATATGAAATCAGGAATGATAGGAAGTGTTACCTACTATCTGTGAGAGATGCACTGAACTTATTTAGACATATTCTTTTCAGAATCCAATGAACAAGGTCTTTTTAAAAAGTTGCCTAATTTTTAATTTCCTATTTAATTTAAAAGATTTTTTGTATTACTTTTCTTATTCTATGTTACTGATTTGGATGCAAGAGTGACGTAATTTATGAGCTATCAGGATGATTATGTATTCTTCAGTAAGAACACAGATTGCTGAGTAAACTTGTTCTTGGAAACTGAAATCTATCCTGCTGATTTAATGATGATGCACTTATGCCCAAGAATTGCATTTGTATTATTGCCAATGTTAACCTACATGGGACTACAAGAGCTGCTGTGCTGAATCAGTGCAGTTCAGTCCTGTACTGAAAAATCAAACAAATAATAATCCTGAGGGAATTGTTTTACACAAAAATCTTCTGCTTTGTTTTCCTGAGCCAAGATCTAGATCTCAGCAGTGTCTTGTAGCAGTGAGTTTCACAGTCCAATTCTGCTCTATTTTGATTTTTTTTTTTCTCCATTGTTGAAGTATCCACTTCCAGTTCCATTGGCTGAACCTGTGAGAGGCTCATGTGAGTCACAAGAATCTGACCATGGCTATATCTACAGACAAAAGAATATAGTTTTAATTGCTGTGAAGTTTCCAGAGGAACCAGGGAACTTGTAAAGGCATGAACCAACAAAACTTGGATGACTGCTGTCCCTAGTGCTTACAGCTTTGCCTTGAAGAACTACGCCAGTGGCAGAGGTTCCCTTCCTTGGAACTGTGAAGTTGCCGTATTGCTTCCTCTGTGGGGTATTTGCTTTTTGGAGTCAAACAGGAAGTTCTGTCTTTTCTCAGTTTGCTAGGAGAAAGATGTAGATGTTCTCAAGTCTGTTTCTTTTTTGAGAACCGGCCAGTTTATGGATTTTATATTGGCTAAAATACTGGCTGCATTCTGAGAAGCTGAAATGGGACATCATGACTGATTCAGCCACATAACATATGCTGTTGTTGGGCTGGGGGCCTGCACAAACCCAAACCACATTCCTGTCTCCTCTCCTGTTGGCAGTTCAGCCTGGAGAGCTGTGCAGGCAGGTGGTCTGGTCCCCAGAAAGGGGAGGAAGGAAGGGGCAGGGAAAGGGGGAGAGAGAAGGGATGTCCTTGAGAACCACTAGTCCTTGTTTCCACAAGCTGACTCCAGTGATCATCTGTCTCAGACATCTTGCATGAATTGAAGTGGACAGAGTGACCCAATACCTCTTCTCCGTATCAGTCATTATCTTACATATTTCTTTATGTGTCTTCTTGTTTCTTTCCTCACAGAGATGCACAGTCCAAATATTTTCATGCTCACCAACCTTACTGCCCTTCTTTGAATATTCTCTCTAGCTCTGCTTATGTTCTTCTCACGACTGGGTGACCAGAGTTGCACACAGTGTTCCAGAGAAAAGAGTTACAGTGATTTATGTAAGGGCACTGCAGTACCCTTGGTAATATTCAGGGTGTCCAATATCTGAATCCAAAGGACTGTCCCTCCTATCTTGGAGTCCCTGAGAAGTTCTCAGGGTTTAATGATGCGGTTCACGCACTGCCTGCTTGAATGTGCTATAGCCCACAGCTGAAGGACAGCTTTGGGTGAATGTTCTCTCTTCCCTTCCTTCTGCTCTCTCATGGCTAATACTGATACAGGGCTGGAAGAAGTCTCCTGCTTGGTTCTCGAGTTCCCATCCCTGGCAGCTCCCAGCTCATGAATATGCTCCTGTAGCCCTGCCCCATAATTGGCTGCTGCTCCTAAGATGGTACAACTCCGACCAGTCCTGCATGATCCAGGGGCAAACTCGCTGCTCTGCTGATGGGTCCCTGTGCTATCATTGAATTATAAGGGATCTATATTAATTCTGACCAACTTTAGACTTCTGCACTGTAGATCAACATATTCAAGAGGAACCCTTTTTATTGTCAGCGTGGAAAAAGAGGCATTTCCAAGGTAAGAGGCATCCACTGTTGCAGGTGCGGCCTTCAGAATAAGAGCAGTTGTGCCTTTGAAGTGCCTCTCCTGGACACAACCACATTGTAGGTGTCTACACTTGGTAAGACAAGTCCTGGCCTGACTCACAATCTCCATCTGAATTATTACTGTTCACTGTCTCCTTCTTTTACAGTGTAAATCTTTTATTCCTGCCCAGCTCTGGTGATAAGCTTCATTGGTTTTCACTGGGCATATCATATATAACACAGCAACAAATAAGCAATCAAACCTGACTTCGTAGGTTTTACTTTTACCTTCTGTTACTCTTTTCCTTCATGACATCAGGAAAAAGATAAATGGCCACTGTTCTCTCTCTTTGCATCCACTTTCCAAGTGATGCTGGCAGATTTCATTAACCTTCCCTTTTTGAAAATTACAACTTTTTAATAAATTACATTTATTATAAAAGCAAGCAATTAAAGTAGCATCTGGTATTTTGTATAGATAAATATGTGTACAAATATGTATATTTTGCTTCGCATTACTGTCATGAAAAAGGTATATTTTATGTTATGTCGCTTTCTTAGGGCATTACTAGCATACTTATTATCCTCATTTGCCTGACACCAGAGGGTTTCACTGGCTATTTACATTCCCTTTTTCCCAAGGGGTAGGAAAGGCTGTTCCAAAGATCCGATGCTAGCTGCATTCATCCATCACATTTGTCTGCAGAAGTAGGCTATTTCTCTTTAGAGCTGTAGCCCTTCAAGAAGTCTTATGCTGTTAGCTCTCATTTCAGAGCAGCTTTGTGTCTGGAAAAAAGAGCCAGAAATACCTGAAATGCAGGGGAAGAAACACTTAGGGGTACATGGTCTGAGCCTGCAGTGCTCAGAGATATTTGCTCAGTGAGGTATTCTGCTGCCCAAGCACATTTCTTGATTTCAGCCTTCTCCTTCCTTCCCTCAACTTCTCCGAGCTTTGCTCCAACTCCTCCTCACCCATTCATCAGCAAGGGTGGTTCCCAGCATTTCAGTGGACCTGTACTCTTCTTTCTCCTCAAGAAATTCAGTTCTTTCTCATCACTTATTGAGTGTAGATTTAGGAAGTTTGGAGATGACACCAAAGCTGTGTGGGAGTGTAGATCTTCTGGAGGTCAGGAAGGTTCTGCAGAGGGATGTGCACTGGCTGGATCAACGGGCCGAGGCCAATTGTGTGAAATTCAGTCATGAGTCCTACACTTGGGGCACAACAGCCCCAGGGAGTGCAACAGGACAGAGTGGCTGGGAATCTGCCCAGCAGAAAGGGGTTTGGGGGTGCTGGTTGATAGTGGCTGAACATGAGCCAGGTGTGCCCAGGTGTCCAAGGAGGCCAATGGCATCCTGGCCTGTATCAGCCATAGGTGTGGCCAGCAGGGCCAGGGCAATGATTGTCCCCCTGTACTGAGCACTGGTGAGGCCACACCTCAAATCCTGTGTTCAGTTCTGGGCCCCTCACTACAAGAAGGACATTGAGGGGCTGGAACATTTCCAGATGTCATGGTTTAGGAATGGTATTCCCCAATTTAGTACTCCCACTAAAAGAAACACACAAGCTGCTGCCCTCCCCACTCCAGTGAGAGATACAAAAGGCAGAGATAATGGGTTGAGATAAGAACAATTTACTGGAACAGCAGTGAGAAAAAACCAAACAGTAACAGCAACAATATTCATAACAGAAGTGTATAAAGAGAGGATGATTTCTATGCAGAATGCTGACCAAGGCCAACTCCACACAGCGTGACCCCAAGACAGTGAACAATGGCCAACGGGTTCCCCACCCTGCCACACTTTGTTCCACCAGGGAGGGACACCCTTCATCCCAGAAGCCAGAGAGGAAGTCCCTTTTTCCCTCCTCTGATGATGACATAAGGTGGTATTGAATAACACAATGTCTTGGCAGCACCCCTTCCCACAGATCCAGCCTGGAACCAGGACCTCAGAGAAGGGCAACAGAGCTGGGCAAGTGTCTGGAGCACAAGTCTGATGAGAAGCAGCTGAAGGAGCTGGGGGTGTTTAGCCTGGAGAAAAGGGGGACCTTATTGCTGTCCACAATTACCTGAAAGGAGATTGTAGTGAGGTGGGTGTTGGTCCCTTCTCCCAAGTAGCAGTGACAAGATGAAGGGAAATGGCCTCAAGTTGCACCAGGGGAGGTTTAATTTTTATAGTATGATTTTTTTTCATGGAATGGGTTGTAAAACATTGGAACAGACTGTCCAGAGAAGTGGTGGATCATCGTCCTTGGAAGTGTTCAAAACCTGTGTGGATATGGAACTTGAAGACATGGTTTGATGGTGAACATCGTGGTGGTGCTAAGTTGACTGTTGAATGTGATGATCTTAAATGTCTTTTCCAAACTTAAAAATTGTGAATATAACATTAAGAACAGTGGCAGTGGCACATGCAGACACACATTTGCTTTCAGTGGCAGCCCCTCTCATAAGATCCCATCAAATGTCTTGTGCTAATTCTGGAAGCTGGGATCTGCCACTGCTTCTACAGAAACCATGGGTTAGAAAACCTCTATAGCCTTTCACATCAGATTTGAAGGACTCTTACATTTGGTACCAACAGTAATTAGCAGTCTCTAGAAAAATGTTAATTGTTAATCCCTCTGGAGAAAATTCAGAAATACCTCTGACAACTTCTGGGAATGACTGAAAGGGGACATTTTAAAGGGGATCTCTGATATGTCTTGTGCTTCTGTGTGTTCTCCTCAGCTGTAGCATGGGGATGGTCATCTGCTTCCACTCTAGAATGATGTGGGATTTAAAAACTATGGATAAACGTTTAATACCTGTTACTTTAAATCAATGTTGTACTTGAAGGATTTAAACTCTATAACTTCACCTGTCCACATCTTTATTTATATTGCTCTGAGTACCAATTGTTGTTTGATCCATCCTGAGAGCAGCTGGTAAGAAAAATCTCTGCTCCCTGGCTGGGGAACACACGGAGCAAGAGAATGAAAACATATGAATAGCGCTTGAAACTGGTGCATCCAGCCTGTCTGACCATCAGTGCTGATGGGAGTTAGAGCTAGAGAAAGATTAGAAAACATCTGAGCCCTCATTAGATCCAGTGGGAGGTTGTGTAGAAATTGTGAGTATTTCTAGAAAAAAAAGTCTCACAAAGGGGAGCTTTTGATTCACTGAATACAAAAACAAGTTTAGGAGTTCTTTTTGTCTGAGAGTACTTTTACACTGCCTGAGACCATCAAGGAAGGTGATAAACAGAGGAAGAAATAATAAATGGAAGGACTCATGGAGAGAGAGAGGCTATAGGGATGTGTTTCATTTTTGTGGAGTTGCTTCCCTGGTGAGCTGTACGGAACTTTAAGCAGCACAAGAGAGGCAAGATCATCTCTCCTCCCATGAAGATTACATGAGTGAACATCTGTAGTTAGGAGGAGGAGAAGAAGGAATCTTGAAAAAGCATGTAAGTATCTTAGGGGTGATTGTCAAAAGGATGGGGCCAGACCCTTTTCAGGCATGTCCAGCAACAAGACAAGGGACACCAGTCACAAACTGAAACCCATGAACATCCATCTGAATATGGGGAAAAGCTTCTTTACTTTGAGGGCGACAGAGCACTGGAATAGGTTGCCTAGAGAGGTTGTGGAGTCTCCTTCCATGGAGATATTCAAAACCCCGCTGGATGTGATCCTGTTCAGCCTGTTCTAGCCGAACCTGCTTTAATAGTGGGGTTGAGGTGATCTCCAGAGGTCCTTTCTGACCCCAGCCATGCAATAATTCTGTGTGATTCGCTTCTCCGGGGCAGCTCTCTTTCCTTCACACAGATGTGTTAGCAGCTGTGGGGAAGAAGGGGTGGAAGAGGGATCCCCAGCCTTAGCCCGCTGTTTCTCTCCAGTGTGACCAGCAGAGGCAAGGAGAAAGCATGGAGGGAAAAATAATTTGCCATGTATCTGTAGATGCTGACAGAGGCCTCTCATGAGGGAACAAATTGTCAACTTAAGTCACAGTTCCTGGGTTTGCTTTCTGCTCAAGATATACCATATCCCTAAGGGAGCAGAGGATGTTGCCTTGCAAGGAGCTGGGAAGATTAACAAGGGTAAAAGTGGTAGGAAGTTTAGAAATATAGAATAATAGTACAGGAAAAGTTCCAGCTTGGAAAATTCAGTTTCTTACATCTGGGAAAAATAATCAGAGACTCAACTGTTCTGCAGGAGAGAGATACTTACAGAGCACTACAAATGAAAAAAAAAAAAAAACAACCCCTAGAGAAAGCAGTGGGAAACCGTTTAGTGGGCTTATATTGGCACTGAAGAGTATGATTTTGGGGCTACACACAGAGGCAAAAACATTATCTTCCAGGGAGGTGATGATCCAGCTGTACATGGCACAGGTGGAACAATATTGCTGGTTCTGGCATATCAATGCCAGACTGACGTGGATGAATTGGAGAAATGTGTCAATAGAAAAGAATGGACTGGAGAGAATATTTTTTATATATGTTCAAGAAAGATTATGTATTTTATATGGCTTGGCGGTGATTTGAGTTAGAAAGAATAACATTCTACAAAAACCTGAAGGCAGTAAAAAGCAAGGAGTTAAAAATACATTTAAGGTGGCAGAATAGGTGTGTGTGTACAGGGTAAAAAGGATCAAGGAGCACATAGTCAAGAAGAAACTGAGGACAAGACAGATACATATAATTGTGAAATAGCTCTAAGGGGGAAGCAGTAAATGCCTGCCATGGGCACTTTTCAGCATCATCAGGAACATGCAGAGATGCCCAAGGTAACTCAGGTGCCAGAGCAAGTCCATCCCAGCAGCACAGAGCTTCAAGCAGATCTCTCCAAGCAAGACATCTCTGTTGGTGAGCAACAGAAGCATTATTTAGCCCCTAAACAACTCCCAGGTGTGACTCATTCATGGTTCTTTACATAATACAGATCTATCTCTCCTGAGTTTTTCAGAGGAAACCTGGTTTACAAGAGGACCTAGAGGATGAGGGTGTCCTCCTGGAAAAGCCACCTGTCTTCTCTCTTTTCTCTGTGGTCATATTCAGGTCCCTTTCTGAGTTGTGCCTGACATGACTCCTGTTGCTACAGAGAGCAGTCCTTCCCTCCCTCCCTTGTGTTCTCTCTCCTGGTCATACTAAAGCCCACAGAGATCTCCTGATTTTCCTAGGATGTGACCAGTCTTCTCTTTCCAGAATAAACAAGCAGGACAGCAGACCTGGTCACTGCTGCTGCTGTCTTTGCCCTGATGAGAGCTGTGCCTCTTCCCCACCTGCCTCCTCAAAAACACGAGAGGGTGGAGACCTGGCCATGCCATTCGGGGCTCTGCTTTTCCTGCACTGATGCTGTTAATCTGTGATATTTCTGTTTCCCTCAGAAGCGCTGCAGGACTCAGTGTCTGTTTAGCAACACTGCACGAGTTCTCATCTCCTTGACTTTGCCACTGGGGTGAAACTGGAGACCAGTATCCTATGGCATCACTTGGGAAGGGACTGGTGGACCCAGGCTGGGCTGTAAGGGGGTCTTGGGCTACGGGGAGGGTGAGGGAAGGCTCTGGGCTGCACCCACAATTCAAGATTTCCAACCAGAGCCCTTTATTTAATTTGTGATATCTATGGAGATTTTTTTCAGTTTTCTATGGAGACTATGATGCCTTCAGTCCAGCCTGGTAAGCAAAGGCCATTAATGTCTGATTAATGTGCAGGGACATTTGTATTATTCAGCAATTAGCATTCTTCTCTGATACCAAACCCACAAAGAACAGTAGAGCATCACTTGAGGATGAGCAAATTAACATTGCACAGACTTTACTGCACTTTTTATCAGTGTATGGCAACCCACCCATGTTTATGAGGACACAGTTACTTGGCTCTGTTACTCCCCTGCTCCTTTCAGTTTTATTTTATAATGAAAAAACCCCCAACAGCCCCACCCAAAAATGGATGGGACTTTAGCTATGAACTTGTGAGGGCTTCTGAGTTCAAGCTGTTCATGGTAACATGTCCAACTTCTTAGAAGCATGAGCTGGGTAGAGGGCTCAGCCTCAACAAACTGATTGAGCATCATTTTGAGGTAAACTGCAGCCCAAACCTGAATGCAGCACCACAAAGCCCTGTGTGTTCACTGGCAGCAGTGACGGAGCTGCTCTTGACTATGGAAAAGTCTGAGCTAGGAAATGGTCAGAAGATACTTCTCAGTAGAAAAAAAAAAAACCAAAACTTCTGGGGTACATGTAATGTTTGTTTTAGAAAGCGTTGCCTGGCTACTACCAAATAGGCTGTTGCCCTTCCCAGATCCACAGGGTGAAATTTGTCTGGTAAATTTTAACCATGTGACACATCCCGTGAGGCACAAATGAGCAACACAATTATTTCAACACATTAAATGCCGAAGACCATTGAATCAAAAAGTCAGAGCTATCTTCCTCTTCTTCTATTTCTGGACATTTAAACTCCAGTTCTTCATCAGTGCAAGGTCCTGTAACACTACAGCCCACTGTAGATGTATGGTGCAAAGAAGACAAAATAACATGAGAGCATGATGCATCACCAGGATGTCCCCCATGAACCAGCCAAGGAGGAGCCTCTGGCACTACTTGAGGAGGCACAGAGGGAAAGGTGAAAGTTATATCCACTTCGTCCTATCACACAAAAAGCACCAGCTGGTGGTGGGCTGCAGCATCCACACCCCAAGGATGGGGCCAGAGCATCGCTGCTGGCAGTGATCTCCATCAGCCTCTTGAGGCAGTGCTTGGCTTTGCTGTGCCGTGAGCAACACACAGAGGACAGCCTGGTCTGAGCTGCAGCATCTTCAACAGCCCCTCATCTGTCAGAAGCAGTGTGTGCCACTGGATTTGTGGAACCCTGAGTAGGTCATGCCTGTTGTTGCTGCTCTTTCATTGCAGTTCAGAGCTTGACAAGAAAAGCACCATTTTTCTGCTGCACATGGGGAACCAGCTGTTGTGGTGGGTTGACCTTGGCTGGACATCAGGTGTCCTACCAAAGCTGTCCTATCCCTCTTCTCCTCAGCTGGGCAGGGCAGAGAAAATCTAACAAAAGTCTTCTCATGGTCAACCTGTGGACAAGAAGAGATCACTCGTCAGTTACTGTCATGGGTGAAACAGACTTGGGGAAAATTAATGTACTTTATTGCTAATCAAATCAGAGTAGAGTAATGAAAAATAAACCCAAATCTTAAAACACCTTCTCCCACTCCTTTCTGGACTCAATTTCATTCCCTATTTTCTCTACCTTCTCCCTCCAGTGATGCAAGGGGAGAGGGAATAGGAACTGCAGTCAGTTCAGCTCAAGTTGTCTCTGCTACTCCTTCCTCTCTTTCTTTTGCTGCTCTAGCGAGGGGTTCCTGGAGCACTTCCTTCCCCTCCTTCTTTACTGACCTTGGGGTCTGCAGGGCTGTTTCTCTCAAACCTTTCCCTTTGTCCCCTTCCCCTCCTTCTTGAAAATTTTATCTCGGAGGTGCCGCCATCATCACTGATGGGTTTGGGCTTGGTCAGTGTTGGGTCCATCCTGCAGCTGGCTGGGATTAACTCTGTTGGACACAGGGGAAGCTTCTGGCATTTTCTCACAGAAGCCACCTTACAGCATCCCTGCTGTCAAAAACCTTGCCACACAAACCCAATACAGCTGTGAAAAGCAAATGTGTTTTGGGAAGTATAATTTTAAATGTTCATGTAAAGCCAGCAGCTGGGCAGATCCTAAAACTTGTGATGATGTGATAGACCTTCTTCAGGCAGTGTTGCGGGATTCATTCTAAATTGCTTAGGCTTTGTTTGGTTTTTCTTTTTTTAAATATTAGTGCATATTAGAGACTTGCTGAAATGTGAGGTGTGTGCTGCAAAGGCTGGAAATCGTAAACTAGAGATAAAAAGTAATTATTTAGACAAGTCAAATCCCATACTTGCAATTGTAGCCATTATTTAGCACAAAACTCAGCCGGTGGTCATTAAATAGCAGCTTGTGTAACATTTCAGACAGATGGGAAAACCTCTTTCATCTAAGTTGTTGAAGTAGGTGTTGCTTAGGTTTGTGGTATCAGAATAAGCAAACCACAGATTGATACTGCACTGTAGAGCAGTGAGGTTTAGGAAGTCGCAGAAAAGGAGGATCTGCTACAGACCAAATGCTGTTCTGAGTCAAGACCCTCACAGCAGCCCGAAGGTCAAGGAGGAGTCGATACAGGTTCCCTGTGTGCAGGCTGCCACTTCCAGCTATCTGCTCCAGGGAATATGCAGGCAGCCTGCTCCGTGCTTGTAAGCATAGTATAGAACATTTGATTAACGAAGAGGAGGGTAAGGAAGAGCGTCTAGAGTTCGATATTTTCTGGAAAATACTAACTAGACTTATTGATCTTAAAAAGCATGATGATGTCCAGTATTTTAAAGAAAAAAGTTTAAAAGCTTAGATCTGTAATGACCAAAGATAAAATCTGGTTATGTGAATAATGGCCTTTGCATTGGAATAGCAAGAAAATATTTTCTTAGTCACAGGAACTGTACTTGTACTCCTAAATTAGGATGATTTTGGTGACAGGCAGCTTAGCATTCTTTTTGTTCGGTGTGCAACACAGCCTGGGGCAGCTGACCCATGAGCTATTTTTTGCTTTGATAAATCCTATCTCTGTGTTCCTCTGTTTTGAAAATAGATATAAAAAGAGATAGGCAGTAATTTAATAAATAGGAACTGTAAAGCAGAGGTAACAGAAGGAATTACTTGAAAGGTATTATTAATGGCATCCCTGTGCCCAAAGTGCCAAAAGGGTTCAGTCAGGATTACAGCTGTCAAAGCAAGGGGCAGGACAGGCTTGGCTTTCCACAGCCTTTGCATTCAGGGGCTGCTTGTTCTCAGCTTTTTATTCCCTTTTCTCAGTCATCCTTCGGGCTCCACAAGAGCTGCATATTATTTTACAGATATTTTGTTTTGTCTGTTGCTGATAGAGAAGTTCTGGATACAAATTGCCTGTTGTGTTGTGTCCAAGGTGCACAAATTATCATGGGAAAAATGACATTGATAGGGATCCTTCAGCAACTGCATCTATGTAAAGACCAATGGATTGACACTACTTATGCAATGCTGACAGATTTATATCTATGTTAGGGTTTGCTTTATGGAGTAACACTAAACATTGGCATAAAATAGAACAGGACATAAATAATTTCAATTTAAATTCCATCCGCAGCTCCACACCATAAGGTATTTCCCCTGAACCTCCAAATGATCCTAAATTATATGACTTTCAGAGAATCTGGGAACTGTGTTGAAACCAAACCTTGCAGCAGAAGATCATTCTGCTTAGTTTCTAATATCTGATTGAATAAATATTTCTACATCCAGCACTGGATCTTCTTTTTAATTTTGATCAAGTTTAGCAGAGGTCATTTAAATGTTTTCTGGCTGCTTATAAAAAATCAATGGAAAATATATCATATTGGACCAAATATGCTTAAACCCCCTTAATATGGATTGGGATCTTGCTCCAGGCTCTGGTTTGAAAATGTTGGTCAGTAATAAAAGTGACTAGTAATACCTTTTGTTATGGTTTCCAATAATGCCTGGATACACAATCATCAAGTAAATGGATGTTTTTCTTCCCATTTTCTTAATCTGAAAGAAGACTGAGCCCATAAACCCCGCCTAAATGATAACTAAACATCTAGCACTCCCCATGAAAATGTTTGCAGCTGTGTTCTGCCATCGCACATACAGTGAGAATTCTGTTATAGTAAATTGAAGCTGTTAGTGTCACAATATTGCCATCATTATGTGTTCAAAATATGAGTCAGATCCCCAGCACTCCTTCATGTTCTAATATCACAAATGTGTCTAGTGTTTTCTTTCAGTTCTGGTTTCTAAGACTTTAGAGGGGCCTGCCTATCCCAATAGAGTGTAAAATTTTAAGGGCCACATCTAACCCACAACAGTGATGCAGCCACTTTCCTCCTTCCTCATGGCCACTGTCAGGAACTCCATTTATCTACTTCCAGGGTTAAATGGTTTTCCTCTGAGCTCATCTGTCTCCCAGCCTCATCAGCACAGCCTGCTGCCCTTTACCACTTCCTCATCCTTCATAGTCTTTTCCCTCATCTTCTAACCATCTCCCATCTTCTAACCATGACTCCACTCAATTTCCTGCATGCATCTCTTCTGCCCGTGGCCCTGATTCGATGTGAGAGGCAGTGGTGACCCCCTCTACCCTCTCCTGGTGGACTGTAGAGAATGGCAGCTCCCTTTCTGGCTTCAGGTGTTTTAATGAGGAAGAGGAATGGTGGTCTTGAGGGGGAAGCAACTAATGAATTGATGGTGAGGCATGTTTGAAAATCACAGAAATTTGCAATTTCAGGAGAAGTGAGCAAATGTGATGCTTCATTTTGTATTAAAAGACTTGACAAATAGGACCATGTATAGAACAAATGTTATAGCAGGTACTTTTACCTGTCCTCCTGACTTCAGCTTCCTATTACAACTGTTTTCTTTCCTGCTTCCCTGCCTAACAAGTAAATTGGTACCTTTTATCTCTCTGAAGAAAGGGCAAGCCTTTTTGCTTTCCTGTTGAAGGAATTTCTGTGCCATTTCTTAACCTATATAAATTAGATACATTGCACATATATATCTATACATATGCATTTGATTAGATACATACAACTAGATGTTAAAGCCTTCTTCTGCATGTTTCCTGCAATAATGTATCAGTGTATATAAATTCATCAAATGATGAATCAGTCAATTACTTTCCACTCTGGAACCATGTCATAACCATATCTGTATCTGAAATGTGATCTGAACGAAGTGTGAGGATTTTCACTAATAGGACTGCAACGTGCAACTGATTTAGTGTCAAATCTTCTATGGAGAGGATATCTGAGGGTGACATGGCAGTCATGGATAGCTGTGTGCAGAGGGCTAGAGAAGAAGGAATTGGAGCAATGAGCTCATGTTAGTGCTTCCAGGAAGGCTGTGCTGATGGTTTCCTGCATATATCCCTCCAAGTCATTTAACTGCCAGGCCTGTTATCCTCCTTGGAAAAGGACAGAAAGCAATGGGAGGGGATACAGAAGATACTGGGATGGCTACTGACATTAAATCTCACAGCATTTGCAAAGATTATTTTGTTTCTAATGAAAATTGTCAGTTCCTCCTTTACTAGCATCTGAGATACCAATTTCCTGGTTATCTCTCTGACCACTCCATTAAACAGAGATAGATGTGGGAATGGTCTCCATAGACTTTGGCAGTAATATTTAGCTTTTTATAAAGTACAGTAAACTACAAAAGACTTTACAAATCTTATAGATCCCAGGCTCATTCATCTGTTGAGTCTTGTTCTTTTGTCAATGAAATCTCATATCTATCTGATAGAAGTTTCCATGGCCCTCTTAATGAGTTTTTAATGGTTTTATTATGGCAGGGCTGTCTCAGTTAAAGACTTGTCATATTTAAGAAATAAGTTTTAATTGCCTATTTGTTTTTGCAATATTTTTTCCTTTAATATTTCATTTTTTTTCTGTCTCTGAAAAACATTTGTTTCTGTCAGCTGTGAGCACCCACGCTGCTTTAAGTGTGTGGTGAAGTGATGAACATTTATTTCTGTGCACCATTAAACTGTCATGATGAGAATGCGATCATAGGATTGTGTGGCATTCCCTGCTGGATCAAAGTAGTCCCAAGGGCCCTGATTCATGATCCCCTCAGGTGCATGTAGGATACTGATGTGATTCCTACCTCCAGGCTGCAGCTGCTGGAGGAATGGCAGAGCAGGACGTACATGTGGATGGAGTATATAAGCTGTAATTACCCCACAGAGTTTGCATTAGTGCTTAATGATGTAGGTGATGGCCTGAGCAAATTATATCCATGCAGTTTCTGGCCATCTCTGCTAAGGGGTCTTAACTCTCTACAACTGCTTGAAAGGAGGTTGTAGCCGGGTGGGATCTGGTCTCTTCTCCCAGGCAGCAAGTGACAGGACAATGAGAAAATGGCCTCAAATTATGTCTTCGGAGATTTAAATTGGATATTAGGAAAAATATCTTCACCAAAAGAATTGTCAAGCACTGGAACAGGCTGCCCAGGGAAGCAGTGGAGTCACCATCTTTGGAGGTATTTAAAAGATATGTGGGTGTGGCACTTGGGGACATGGGTTAGTGATGGACTTGGTAGTGTTAGGCTAATGGTTGAACTTAATGATATTACAGGTCATTTCTAACCTTAACAATTCTATGTTTCTAACTCGTGAGAGAAGGATGGGGCCTGTTTTCCTGCTCCTCACCCCATCTGTATCTACCTGTGATCATTAGTAAGATCCCTTACAGTTTTCACCTTGAGCTTTTTTTTTTTAATCATCACAGGACACTATTCAGTGCATCTGCATACCAAACACTTGCTACCTTTTCATCTCCTTAGGATCCAAGGGTCCAGAGTCATTATCCCTAATAATGTCTTGTAAAGTGAGCAGCAGATCCTTGCACTGAATATGCATAGCAGGTGGGCCTGTGTATGTATGAGCATGATAGATGTATTGGGTGCTCTCTCTTGTCCTTTTTGCATGTATACTTCTCCAGAGACTTCACTGAATCTTCTCTAGGCTTACATCACTTCAAACAGCATGCCTACCCTTACAAACCGTGGGGATGATTAATGGAAAACCAGCTAAGAACTAAAATAAGGCTCTGTGTATGGCAGAATGGGGGCTAATTCTCAGCATTTCAGTAAAGTGTAACATGCAATTAAATCTCCGAGTTGTGCAGACCTTAAAGGAGTGGTGCTTAAAAGGGGTACTAATATAGCCAGGAATCCAAGCTCTGTGTTAAATTACACCCATGCCAGTCTGTAGTAACCTTAATTGAGGTCACCTGTGCCAAATTTACACTGTCAGAGCTGGAGCAGGATCTGACCTACTCTGAGTGAGGTGTGATGCACATCAACGATGTTGGTATAAAGGCAATTGGAAAAGTGATTTGAAAATAGCAAGTAGTATTTTAGAAAGAAGTTTCTGAGGTGCGAAGGTTGAAGTAAAACTTAAATGTCAGAAATATTATGTCTACAATCCAGGAGTGTTTTATAGTATAATATGAAGCTGCAAATACTTTCCTCTTAATGTTTGCAAAAGTTGTGTACTTTCTAATACTTCTTTTCCACTTTGACTTACAAATGC
This sequence comes from Struthidea cinerea, assembly GCA_013397865.1. Classification (NCBI taxonomy): domain Eukaryota; kingdom Metazoa; phylum Chordata; class Aves; order Passeriformes; family Corcoracidae; genus Struthidea; species Struthidea cinerea. The sequence continues at coordinate 388,572 of VZTI01005060.1, read as the reverse complement.
ATTAATTTCGGAAAACACTTTGCACCACACTAATATGTGAAAAATGAGGTGTATGTTGAAGCTGTTTGGAAAACTTTGGCAAAGCGCTCATATTTTTTCTTTTCTTTTTTTCTTTAACAACTATAGCATCAGTTTTCAATATGGACTGAAATGTGAACACTATCTAGATAGGTGTCAGTACTTTAGATAACTGTGTAACTGCTGTTGAAGTAAGTTTTTTCACCACTTTTTTGATGCAAGTTTTTCATTAGAAAGGATGTAAATTCATACTCAGCACACATGCATGCAGACAGCTCAGGGCAAGGTTTGGCTCAAGATTTAATTGCCATCAACTTTGCTTTTACTTTTTTGAACCCAGTGTAAGAAAATGTGTTAATCAAAAGGAATTATAAGGTAGTGAAAGTACAGAGCCAGTTTTGGAAGCAGGGGTTTTTTTTTCTCTAGACTGATATAGCTACCTTAAGGAGTTTGCTTTTCTAACATAGTTACTGAACATCCTGTTGTGTCTTAATCTACTTCTGAAACATATAAAGCAGCTGTGCTTCATTAGCTTCAAGTTATTATGAAGGTAGAATATAGTCTTGTTTCCTGAGTGGGAATATGGAATGTTCAACAAAATGTGGTGCCTGTAATTTGCCTTTTTTTTTTCTTTTTGTGTAAAATTATATTCTCATTCTGCCTCTAGACCTTGCTGTGAAAAATGAATACGCAAGACCTGTAAAAGTTGTTGTACTTTCAAATGGGCCTCTTCTAACATCTACTAACTGGCTGCACTTCCTGTGCACTTTGACATCGTAAATTTTGAGCTTCTCTATTAAGGCAGCCTCCATCTCCTAAAAAGTAGGGATATATTTTAAAGAAACTCAGGTTTTTAAGCACGATTCCAGTGCATTGTGTGGCTGTCAGCCCACGAGGCTGGCAGTGAGAGACAGTTTTGTTCAGAGTGGCAGTCAGCTGATGGCCATCACAAGCAGGAACACTTGGTGCACTTCATCTCTCATCCATGAATAAAACACGGGCGGTGGGTGCTGAGGAACGCACTCGGTGCAGGTATCTCGGTGAGCAGCTGCAGTTTGGGCTCTGGGGGCAGGAGCCCAAGCCAAGAAGCCGTGAACAGCCAAGCCTTGGCATAGCAAAGGGCACCTGTGGCCCATCTGGGGGACCAAGGGTGCCAGACTTTCCCATGCTTAAAGCATGAGGGGGTAAAAGCCTGGGACCTCCTTTGTTTGGGACCTCTTCTTGGAGGCACCAGCTCGGGCTGTTATTTTGTTATTTAGTTATTGCACCAAGATCAAATTATTTTAGGGATCTGGACAACTGAGGCTCTGCTATGGGAACCCTGGGGTCGAGCAGGTAAGGAAACCTGCTCTGAGTGCGAGTGTGGTGTGTAGCTGCAACGGGGCCTCCGTCCCAGCTCAGGTGGTGCGAGTGTGACCACCAGAGTGGCTCCTGGGTGGCTGGACAGGGAAGTTTCCTTAACAGGGGGTATATCTGCGGTGTGGTTTGCAAGCTGTTGAGGATACGTGTTGGTTTGGTGCGGAGGTACAGTGCTTGTCACGAACTACAATTCTCTCTGTCAAAAAAAGGTGAAATACAGCCCAGAGCAGTGCGACCTCTCCCCAAGGTAACTCAGCGCTGTTTCTGCTGCACTGCATTATCTGCAGTGCCAAGTGTTACCTGCAATTCCCACTGTTGCTAGCTCTGAGAAGGGCCTGGCTCCATCTTTTTTACAACCCCAGCAGAATTAAGTAACTGTAGATAGCAGCGAGATTTCTCTCGTTCCTTCTACCTTTTCTTAAGACCAAATAAATCTAGTTGCCACAGCTGCTTCTCAGTATCCCATGTCCGTCAGCCCCCTGACTATCATGATAATCTTTCCTGGATTCCCTTTAGTATGTCAATATCTTTTGTGCTGCAAAGCCGGACGAGACACATGAATTGAAGTGAAAGTCATGAGAGAGTTATAATGTTACAGCTAATGATTACAATCTTGCATCTGAGGAAAATGCATGAACAGTAGGTAATTCTTGATGGCAGAAATGTTGCCTTGGGGGTTTACTGATTTCTGTCACTTTGCAGGCACAGTGAGATGAATAATGAAGGATTGAGATGGGCTTTCAGTGAACAGTTGTGAGATTCATATCCTAAAAAGGCTCATATGTTTTGTTTAAATGGAGGCACTCTCATTTAGCCAGTAATTCTGCATTCTATATTAGCTGTGCTTTGAACACTCAAGCACTGTCCTTCCTGTCAGTGTTAGAGAGCAAAACCATGGGATGGCAGAGGGCAGGTGATTGGGTCTTGGCTGAAGGTGAGACATGAGTGAGCTGTGGGTGGTGGCTGGAGAAGGAGCGAGCATGGCAAGCCTGACATCTCTGCCATAAAGCATCTTGAAATTCCCATACATCACCATATGTAAAAACACAGAGAAGTTTGTGTTGGAAGGGACCTTAAAGATCATCCATAGGCAGGGACACCTTCCATTAGACCAGGATGTTCAAAGCACCATCCAGCCTGTCCATGAGCACCTCCAGGGAATGGGACATCTCTGTTGCTTGCATGGAACTGTAATATTAATCAAGCATTTGGAATTAAATGCAATTAATCTAAGTAGGCACCATGCTCTGAATCATGAACTGTACCCTGGTTTCTAAAGAATATTTATCAGAGCATCCTTACCGGCAACTGGATATTTTCATGCAATAAGATGCTGATTTAATCAAATATATTGGTCCTGTAAGCAGCGACTTTTACTGGTCTTCGGTGGTCAGATTTCCCCTCCCTTTCATGAGTTATTCAAGGAAGTCTTACACTGCAGACTGTAGGATACTGGAAGTGACTTGATACCTTTTCAGAAAACAATATCTCATTCATTCAGGCTGGCATATATACAGGGAATAACAGTTTATTGTACCTGATACATATTTGTTGGACTGAGTGCAAGGAAGAGATGGTGAAATATAATGTCCTGTGATATACAGCAGGTCAGGCTGAATGATCTAATGGTCTCTTCTGAATACACAAAGTGCTGGGCTGTGTGCCAGAAGCCAGGCAGGCTCCTGGTGTTCCCACAAGTCACTATATTCATCTACCCCTGCCCTCCTGAACTCTGTGGTGAAACTCCCATTTGCATTCTTTGGAGCAGGATATTGATGTGGGCAGTTAATGCTAAAACGAAAAGTAAAACCAATTTTGTTGGGAACCTCTGGGAAGTGCTGGATAAGGGAGACCCGGCTAAGGCTAAATAGGTCCAAAATGCTGCTAAAATGAGAAAGTTGTCTCTACAGTACTTATGTTCCACTGGATCAGTACCCTTGGTTTTCCTTCTCAGCTGCCAGCTCCTGGCAGCTCTCTGGTGTGGGACTGCCAGCGATGTCTTGCACTGCTGAGCCAGCCCCCGGCACTTCTTGGAGGGGCCTCTCCTGACATCGCGATTTGGCACTGAAGAGCATTTGCATTACAAGCTGCAGTTTCAAATTCTAACTCAGCTGATCTCTGAAGCCCTGTGATGCCTAAGCTTTTTATTTATTTTTTCATATATTTGTGGCTTTGTAGATAATGCAGGGCCGTAGCTCCAGTACTTTTCCTACCCCTTTCCCTAGATTTTAGAACAATAAGCTGAACTTCGAAACAGATTCCTGAAATATTGTTTAGTCTTATTCCAAGTAGGGGACCTACAATATGACATAATAAGAAGTGGGGAAGAGGATCTCTTGGACCAACTCCAAGGGGCTGACCCAGGGGTGGGTTACTGGGGCATCTGAATCTCCTGTTGGATGTGCCTGTTAGATATCCTAATTAATTAACCTTATAAAGTTGTAGAAATTTGAATCCTGGTGTGCCCATCACCACCGAGACACCTGAAAGCTTCCAAATAAAAGTTTTTTTTTTTTACTTTACTATTCTAACACTGTTGCAAGGGTTTTTTCTGTTTTGATTACAGGCAACACCTGGCAGTATAGTTGTCCTCTCCTGTCCCTTCTGCTCTTGCACCAGCACTGCTTCTCCTGTGGATCCACAAGTAGACAAGTTAGTTATAGCCAGGAAAGTATTCACTTTTGCTCCAAGAAAATGGGTCTGTGTCAGCTCACCTTAGAATTAAACCTGTGCCAAGGCTGGCACAAGGAAATCAGCAGAAATATAGGACTGTGACTGAGAACTGAAACAGAATTTCCCCTTTTGCAAAGAGGCAGTTAATTAGGTTAATTGTGCCATGAAACTGCATTTTCAGGGAGGGAAACTAGTGGTGAAATTCTGTGCAGTAAGACTTGTGGTAAACGCACTGCTCCAGGCTGTTTTCAACTTACTTGTGTCACCCAGTTTCCTGACTTCTAAGGAGCATTTCAGAGTTGGACTTGACTATTCATTAAGGCATAGGGAAGGAGGTAGGCTCTTTGACTTGAGTGTTTTTTTCCACTGAAAGCCCTGGTGCAAATGGTCCAGACATCTCTCAGATGTCCCCTGAGTGCAACATTTCGCCTTTGTAAGATTAACTTCAGACTACGATGGTGCAATCTCCTCTTCAGGAGAAGGGGCTGTGACAAACTAGGAATTTTTTATTAAGCCTATCTTCCTAGAAAGCTGTGATAAAACACAGGTGGTTTCCAAGCACGTGTGCTGTCCTGGAAACTACTGGGAAGAGGAGGACATGATCTTCTCTGCCCACTTTGATGAGGTAGAACCACAAAATAGGTTGAGGTTGGAAGAGACCTTTGAAGGATCTTGTCCTTTCTCAGAGCAGGACCAACTTAGATCAGGTGCTGAGGACTTTATTCGCTGGAGATTTTGCAGCTTCTCAGGTCCCCTTTTTCAATATTTGGCCACTGTCATGATAATTGCATTGAGAAGGTATTCCCTGTGGTGCCTGTAGTGCTCTCAGTATTCCTGTCTGAGAGAAGTCTTGGTCCTTCCTCTTCAGGCCCTCCAATTTAGTTGTTGGAGGCAGCAATGAGAGTCTCAGCCTTTAGTTTCCATGGCTGGAAAACCAGAATCTTTCAGTCTGTCCTTGTAAGTCAGCTTGCTTCAGGGCTCTTAAGAAAACAGTAAGCCAAACTTCAAACTGTCCTTTGGGCTTCAGGGAGAACCTTCAGTTTTACTAAAGGTTTCTGATTCACACAGTACCTTTATTTTCCTGTGATTGATCAGCAACACTGATTTATACATTTAAAAAGATTTATTAAATTTCATAATTTTTTAAAATCAAATACTCTTTCTTGTCTTTTATGCTTGTTTTTTTTTCTGACAAGTATTTGAAAAGAAACACTGTTTTATTTGGCATAGTGTAGCAGATACAGTATGCCAAGAAGATGAGCATGTCTCCTGTTTATGCTGTTCAGAAGACTTTGACTGGGAAAGAAATTACTTTCAATTTCTGTGGTTTTTTTTGTTTGTTTTTTTTTTTTTTTTTTTTTTTTTTTTTT
>VZTI01005060.1:361847-383132 GCA_013397865.1 Struthidea cinerea | reverse complement strand
TTTTTTTTTTTTATTTCTGAAGAAGACTTGAGACACTGAAAATCAGAGGTGATGAGACTGCTCAGGCATGTTAGGTCTTTGCCAGCTGTTTCTTGTGCAGCTGCTGTCAGGGCTGGGCTCTGTTCTGACTGAAGTCACAGTAAAAGATAGTTCAAGTTTTGCTGTTGCCTTCCAGCTTGACAAATGTTAAAAGGTTTGACCTCATGTGGCACATCAGAAATATCAGAGTAACTACTATGCTTCCCTTACAGATAGTGCATTTGTGTCCTCCTGAAAACACCTGATAAGCCATTCTCTCCAGATTTGTTCATACTGCCTTGAATACCTCTGGCTAAGAGCCTTTTACCTGCTTCCAGGGCTTGTACATACAAACATTTATTCTCTTGGATCTCTGTTACATCACCACCACCCCCCTTCCCCCTTGTCTATTGTTTACCAGATTTTATTTTCCTTGGAGCCGTGCATACAGCTGCAGTAGGGTGGTGGACTGACACCTAATCCACAGCTTAACTGAGAATTTTTGCCACTACTTTTACTTATTGTTTGATGAGATAAATATTGTGGATGCTAATTCTGTTTGAGCTGGTCACAATGTAACTGCAAAACCAGTCACTGTCCATCATGCTTTGGGTTTGTTTTGGGTTTTTCAGCCTTTTAGATGGAAGCACGTGTTTATCTGTGTGTACAGAAAGGTAATATCTTACTTAAATAAATGAATAATCATTTATGAACTATTAGAGAGCATTCAGAAAATGGCCAAGAGGATGGTGAAGGGCCTTGAGGGGAAGCCTGAGGACTGGCTGAGGGCACTCGGTCTGTTCAGCCTGGAGAAGAGAAGACTGAGGGGAGACCTCATTGCAGTCTGCAGCTTCCTCATGAGGGGAAGAGGAGGGACAGGCACTGATCACTTCTCTGTGGTGACCAGTGACAGGACCTGAGGGAATGGCCTGAAGCTGTGTCAGGGTAGGTTTAGGTTGGATATCAGGAAAAGGTTCTTCCCCCAGAGGATGGTTGGGCACTGGAACAGCTTCCCAGGGAAGTGGTCACAGCACCAAGCCTGACAGAGTTCAAGATGTATTTGGACAACACCCTAAGAAACATGGTGTGATTCTTAAGGCTGTCCTGTGCAGAGCCAGGAGTTGAACTCTGATGATCCTTGTAAGTCCCTTCCAACTCAGGAAATTCTAGGGTTCTGTGTGTGATAGGGGCTTTAATAAGTTGAGGTACATTTCAGATACACAGCTGAGGCTCTTTGCAGTCATCTCTGGCTGTACAGGCTGACTTTGGCATTTTGTTGATCCCTTGCTGGGGTTATTTGACTTGCTGAGCTACAGGAGAAGTAACTCCCCCTACCAAAATGTATAATTTCCTGCCAAATTAATGAGTTGAAATACTTCAGGAAAACTCCTGACAAGCACGAAAGCTGGTGCAAGGAACAAAGCTGGAAGAGGTGTCTGGTGTGAGGGAAGTGTATGGAAAGACAGGATGAAGGAGCACTGTCCACTCCTTTGGGTAGCAGCAAGCTCTTAGGTCAGCTTGAACTCAAACTTCAGCCAAGCAAAACTGGCCTCTCATTTTCTGTTTTGCCAGGTTTCTGCCTTGAGCAGAAAATTGATATGTGAATGAAGTTTGCAGATTCACGCAGGCACAAAATGAGTTTTATTAGTTGTTTTGTGGCAGTATTCATATAGCTTCCCTTTTCCTTACAAAAACCTCTGGGCACCTTCACACTTCCCCTGCAACCACACCCACGGGCAATACTGTTGCTGTGCATTACTGATATATTATGTACGATCCTTCCATAGGAAATGTCAGTATTAATATTTGAACAGCAATCCATCATTTTTCTCCCACGAATACAGCACAAATGATCTCACTCTGATCTTGCTTACCCTGGGATAAAGCAGAAGTAATTTCACTGGATACAAGCATTACACCAGTGTAAAATTGCTGGTGTTAGATGAAAAACTGGCAATGAAAGAGAACGAAAATAAAAAAGCACCAGCTTATCCTTTGAATTGTGGAATATTAAAAGGGTCTATTGTTGACGCAGAGTTTTTAGCTGATGAGTGTGCAGGCTTGATGGCCCCTGCCCCTGTCAGTGTGACACATATTTGAGAGGGTCCTGCTCTGTCTCTGGATTAGGAATCAGCTGTCAGTGTTGCACAGTGTGAAAGGTTCCTGGGTGTGATGGTGCGCACGAGAGGCAGCCGTGGGGATTAAGCTGGCTGGTAACGAGCCTTTGTATTTACCAGTCTGGTTAACTTCAGATCAGCCTTCTAAACATTTCCATGGAAACAAGGGAAGTTTTGGTTCACTGTAAGTGGCTTAATTTACTTTCTAAATGTATTAAAAATAGAATACTAAACAGATGCAAAACTAACTCTGAAACATACTTTTTATAATATGATTTTAATCAGTCATGGCATTTAGGGATTGCTTTTCCATACTTCCTGCCTGCAGTTATGGGTGAAGCTTTAATTGAGCAGTTGCTCCCTGAATCTGTAATGGCATGAACAAAATAAGTCAGTGAAGGAACTGTGAATAGTTGAGGGTCTTAAATCTTTCGTTTTGGTAGCAAACAATGTAATGCCTTTGCTTGTGTGCTTTCCTGTTTTTTTTTTTGTCTACAAGACATGAAACTGGAGAGATAGGAATGTGCTGGGAACTTCTGATATATGTACTATTTTACTGGAATGTCATGTGTAGGTTTTGATAGGACAGAATAGTCACTTGTCCAGTCAAACAGAAAAATGACATACTGATATAACATAGAGAAATGCACCAAAACTATATTTTCCTCTGGTATTGGTATCTTCAAAGTCACGTTGTAGAAGGCTATTTGCAATTAAATTTTTTCCTGGATTTCTACAACGAAGTTCAGATTTCCATTCAAATAGAGGTGCATCAGACTGGAAACATCCTCAACATGTAAAACAACAAAGTGAGGCGAATTATAAGCTGTCTTACACAGGTGAGGTTCTTGCTCAAAGTGCCTGTCTGTCTCTCAGGGTGTATGCACCCAAAGGCAAAGTGTTTGGATGACTCTGGAGGTGTTTTCCAATAAAAGTGATTCTTACTCCTGTAATACTGATAGTTGGTAAATGTGTGAACTGCTTGAAAAAAAAGCCCAGCTTTAATTATGCATGAATACCGATCAGTCTGGAAATCAATTTGGCTGACTCGCAGTCAAAATTTAGCCTTATTCTCTGAATTTCAATAACTGAGTTTTTATCTCAAGTTATATTCTAAGAGTAGTCAGAGGCAGCAGGGAAATTGGCTTTGATGTTTATCTGAGCATTGGAAATTAGTGTAGCCTTGCATCTAAAACACCAGGGAGAAGATGTTCCTTCCCTCCATGGTACGGAGCTGACAGTGCTGTCCATACTAATGCCCAAGTCCTCACCCGGCATTTGTGCGTCTGCCAAGTGATAAGGTCACCATTTTCCATATGGGACACTGAGAGAACTAAATACTCTATGGTTTTTTTCAATGTCACAAAGGCTTTTTGCAGTTGAGGGAATTAAGCTTAAGTCGATCTCAAGCTTAACTTTTCACACTTTTTCCATTGCTCATCCCTTTTGTCCGTGCCAGATGAGGTCTGTCTATCAGGTCTACCTAGAGAACCAACAAAATGTCCCCTAATAAATTCCAGGAACGTTCCAATGGTAAACCATAACTAAGAATTGCTATATCTATAGAAAATACAGTCAACCTTACTTATTAAAACATGTAACAGGTGGCTGAGTTTCCAGCTCCTTTCCATACCTCCCCGGCCAGGAATGCGTGCAGCTGACTGGAAGCAGCTGTGTGTGAGCTCCCCAAGCTGACAGCAGCTCTGTGAGTGGCTTTAATCAATAGCAGCAGTGGTCAGAGAAATGCAAAGACAATGTGGCTGAAATACTCTCCTCAGTAACTGCAGAATTTGGAAGAAAACCATGTGAATCCACTGGCAGCATGGGGGTAGGTTTTAAGGCAGAAAACCCAAACAGGCTGGCCTCTGATCCTGCTGACATATGCTTAAAAGTGAGCGTGGAGTGTAAGGCTTTAAAATATTGTGAGTTTTTGTATAAACTCTTTTCCAGCTACTGGAGTCCGAGGAAATAGCAAAAAGATGTTAAGCTTCATATGAAAAGGAAGGTAGGATGCTTCTCTTCGTGAGTGCAAAGAAAAGGTTTGCAAATGGGAATGCAATGTAGAAAAAAACCTCAGAAACCAGAAATTTGTACTATGGAATGACACTGTGAGTATCCCCAGATGTGACCTTTCATGTGTTTAAAAGACAAACTTACAGGCTGAGCCCCATATGTTTTTAATACAAATTTTTTAACAAAAAATTCTCTTCCCTTCTCACCACAAAATGTAATTTCTCATTTTTAACCTGTGTTGCTATAGTGACTTGTTTCTCTGTTAAATCTTCTTTATATCCTTACAAACTGAGGTCCTAAGCCTTCCCTGATAAGTGTGTGGGCTGGAGACAGAATGAAAATAATTTTCTGCATACTGCAGTCATTTGAGTAGTGCTGCTGACGTAAAGGAGACAGATTGTAAGCTTTCATTATTAAATTGTATCAGGAACAAAGCAAGCTGAGGAGACACTCTGGGTGGAACAACAGAGCACTGAAAAGTTATAGCGGTCCTCAAACGGTTTGGAAATGGAACAACTGGGGAAGGTTTAAAATGTGTGGGTTTTTCTGTGTCAACAACAGGTGTGAGCAGAACACAAGTCAGTCAGGAGGTACCTTTGTTCCTGACAATGCTACCTCTTGGAGGCTCTTGCAGTTTCAATAATATCCAGATATCTCAGGCAGAGATTGGCTGTGAAGGTATTAAATAGAAATCTGAAGTATATTATGCTCCAAGGAAAATTATACTGTCATTTCAAGAAGGATTTTCTTACTGCTAGCACAGGCCATGAGGTGACAACAGCAGCATTAGATGTGAGGGGTTTTCCATATGGGCAACAGGCAAGTTTGCAGCCCATTCAGTGAAGAGATAGAGCTTATGTTAACTTTACACGGGTGAATATGCAAACATGGTGGAATGATGAAAAAAGAGCCAAGACTGCAAGAGAGGTGCACCAAGAGTAAAGCAGTGCAAGGACCAGTTGGGTTTGAAAACTTCCATCATGACTCTCTAGGCATCTGTAGTATTTAGAGGGCTTTGTGGGATCCAATGGCAGCAGGGGAAGCTGGATGGGGAGACCCAGGTAACCGTGAGGTTTGCTTGTCCTTGTCCTCTCATGGCTCTGGGCAGCACTGTGGGGCACCATCTGCCAGCTCCTTGGAGTCCTTCAAGGAACAGGAGGTGCTCTATCCAGAATCTGCACTCTGGTCTCCTGCCCATCTACTTTTGGCCTTTTATCTGAACTCTCTTTTTTGTTTGTTTGTTTGTTTCCCCCAGTTGTTTCTACCAATATTAATTATTCTTTCTGCTCTCACAGTTTGTTTCCTATTTAGCCTTCCAAGAAGGACTTGCAGGTTTTTCCCTGCGAGTAAAGTGCCCAGCCTATTTGCTAGGCATTTGTAAACAAGCACGCTGCTGGTTAGTCCTCATTGTGGATCAAATCAGATCATCCACAAATCAATAGAAGACTGGGACATCTCTCTTTTCTAAATCGTGTCTGGGATTTTGTCTACTAAAGGAATTAATTTCTGATGGCAATTATTGTTCCACTTAAAAATAATTAGCTTTATCTTCTACTTAGAAAATATAAATTAGGCAGCTGTCTTTGACTTAATATTCTCAGGAGCACAGGGAAGCTAAATTCTCTTGTATTGAGAAGGTTTCCGATTTATTAGCTTAAAAACTGCTTCTGTAATCTGTCTAGGAATGTCTGGGGAAAAATAACAATTTATGCTTATAGAAAACCCTATATTTCATTTTCTAACAAAATGCATCATTAAATTCTAACTGATCATAAGCATGAATTTCACAAGCAGGGATCCCAGTGCTTTATTTCCTTTTTTATTTCATTTTAAAAGGCTTTTTGTTGTTGGCCCCTATTTGCTGTCTTCAAGTGGAAGCACAGCTCTTCCAATTCCCTGCTCCCAGTATGAAACATACTCAATTGTACAGGTCCTTGAGTAGGTACAAAGTAAGCTATTACAAAAGGTAAAAGTTGTGTTCACGTACTTCAAAGACTTCTTTAAAATTTGTTCAAATGTTTTGAGACCTTTAAGACAGGAGTAACCTCTGGCAAAATTTATTAACCTTTGATATAAATTTCTCATTTGATTTGCATTCCTCTTCTAAGTTATCAGTTTCTAATAGAAATTTGGGGCCAGACTCTTTGCTGACGCAAACTGACTTGTGTTAGTTCCCTGCATCTGAGAATCTGACTTCTTCTATAGATTTTTCCAAATGAGCTGTTAGTTTTATTCATTCTAGAACTTCATTTTCAGTTGCATTAGTAACAACTGGCATTAGCTTTACCTTTCTGTGAGAGGCAATTGCTAGTTCTGAGTACAGCTGTGAACTGCAGTCAGAAGCACAATATTGTTCACTTCAGCTGAGCTACATTTGTTTTTAGTATAGCAAAGTGTCAGCGGAGGGTCCAAAAAGTGATTTAGGTTTAATATTAATGAGGTGATGCTGTAGATTGCTTCACAGCTGAGGTCTTTTCAGACAGTATTAGGAAGCTCCTACCTTCCCCACTTGTGTTTGCAAATCCTGTAAAGCAAAACAGTCCATCCTTCTTGCCTCTGAAAAATGGAGTAATGCCAAGAAACAGTGAGCTAAGACAAATCTGACAAATATGGCAAATCTTCTCACTGGAGGTCTGCCTGTACTAACCATTAATCCTAATTGTCTCTGCTGTCAGGAATGGATCAACGTCCCTTTAAAAGCCATGATGATACTCAGAAAGAGTGTCTTAGGGAAAAAAATCAGCCAACAACCCTTCTTCCTCGTAGTGTCAAACTTTGTATGTTGAATCATATCTGCCAATTATAATGCCAGTATCTTTTTGTTTTAGTGGTCCTGCTTAGCTGGAAACACTTTGAGAGAGGTAACTGAGTTCTAGTTGTTCCCATGTGCTGTTAGTGGAATATTTAACTAAGGGTCAGGTGTGAGGCCGAGTGTCGCGTCTTGAAATGGACCTTGATGGCATTACTGACCCTGTTACTCTTACAGCATTTACACCTGGAGTTAGCATGGAAGGGATGCAGCTTCATTCAGGCTGTGTGCTGAGTTTCAGGGCTGATTTTAAAACCAGTGGTAGAGTTGTGAAAAGCAAAGTGAAGGACAAAGATGAAAGAGCTGAAGAAATATATGTAGTGATCCCACACCAGTCACTGATGGCAGCCCATGAAGTTTTACAGAAATTTGTTGGGTTAGCTTGTGATGGAGTGAAAAATTGAATAAAATGGACTAGGGGAAACCTCAAAGGGTTAGTGAAGATGGTCATGTTTTAGGGGAGAAATGAAAACTCAGATAGGGAACATGTAATTTAATAGACCTAATTTTGTAATATTATGTCCAATATAGCACTTGAGGTTTCTTTTTGGAGAAAAGTGTTGTTGTAGCATAGCTGAAAGTTGCAGAATAAGAGTAGGTGTTCTGTGTGACACAACACCACTGAAACAGCAGTCTTTAATGAAGATTTGGGTTTCTGTGGCATGAAATAGAGCCTGAATCCACTGTTCTGTGTGGGTGTATCCCTAGCAGTGTAGGCTAACCCTGGAGCAGGTGAGCCAGGGTGACTTTTGCTAGGGACAGAAGAATTGGGCCCCTACAGTCACTCTACAAGTTCAGAACTGGGAGTTTTTAACTTAAAACAAATTTTCCCTGTTGCAGTTAGAAGGGAGATGAGTGTCTCCTTCAAGCTGGAGGCCTGGTTTTGTTCAACAGCAGATTTAAATTAACCTCATTATAAGTGGGAGCTTGATGGCTTTTTTAGTGTAGAGATTTGTCTGTTTAGTTAAGATGACTTCTTCTGTTCAACTGCTGCTAATTAGCATCCATCATTAACTGGTCCAGAGCTTGCATTCTATTAATTTAAATGATTTTTAATGTGAACTGCACCCATTGTGACATTGGGTTAAATGTTAGTTTAATGAGGGTGTGTTTTTTATTTCACTGTAACTGAAGTTCTGTTCATCTGTTGAAGTAGGTAAAGGTTTCTCTATATTCTCACTAAATAATTTGCTGAAACTGTGATCCTGAGTATGTTCAATTAACAGAAAGCCTATCAACACAAGAGGAATCCATTAAGGAAGTGGGAGTAATAGACAAATAGGAGAATAATCTTTCAAATTAAGTTAGGTGCGAGCACAACTATTTCGCTTTTAAAGCTGATTTCTTCTAAAAGGTGCTATTTCCACAGCTCTAGAAAATGAAATCTTTATCCACTGAGGCAATGCAGCACAGAGAAACAGCACTGCAACTGTGACAGCCTCTGTCTTTGAATGACACCTTGCAGATTGAACCAGGGAGCTCCAGAGTGGAAAGCAGGGTTGCTACCACAGGAGCAGAAGACATTGCCAGCTTTTTTTGCCTGAATTCATAGTGCAGAAGTAGTGAATGAGGGAAGCTCTCAATGTTCCTCTTGATGAAGATGAGCCTTACCTTGGGGGTGTGCTCCCTGGAGGAGAGGGGCAGGGCCACTTTGGCTGCAGTGCTTATATAAGGAATCCCAGCAAGTGCGGGCATATGGCAACTGTCCGGTGGCACTTATCCAGCCTTAGGACCACAATCCCAATAATGCTTCTCCATCTGCACACTTCCTAGGAGTTACATAACTACGAAATTGTAAGTGCTCGAAGCCAAAAATATGAAAGAATACAGAACAGATGAAGTGAGAGATTTTGTCTTAAAATAAAACTTTCTCTTCTGATTCCAATTTAGACGTTCTTCAGTCCAGCTGTCATTCCTTCCCTGCCTTCAACGAAGGCTGCAGGGGGTTACACCAAGCCAAGTCTCTGTATGTGCCTCTGCCCTCGCTGACATTCAGCTGCTTTTGATGCCATTGACCATACCCTTTTCCCAGGATGTTCTTCCTCTTTAGTGACTTTAACATCTTTTGAATCATTTTTTTTTTTTTTTGTGATCTTGTCTTATTTGGAATCATGTTTGTCACATTTTTGTCCCATTTTGAATCACATTTTGTCATCTTCTGACCCTTCTCCATGTTTCTATGAGAGTGCCGAAAAGACCTGCCCTTGATTTTCCTTTACTCCTTTTTAACTTGTTTCTTGGTACTGTTGTCCACAAATACAAATTTATCTTATCATGTGTATGTTGATGGGGCACAGACTTGTCTGGATAATCCAGGCCATTTTTATTCTGTCCAAACAGTGGTCAGGGGTTGCTTTTCTGACAGGTCTCACTGACATCTGGAGATCAGCTCTAGCCACCATTGACACATGACTCTCGATAATTCATAGAGTCGCAGAACCATAGAACTGTTAGGAAATGACCTCTAAGGTCATTGAGTCCAAACGTTAACTCAGCACTGCCAAGCCCACCATAAAACCATATCCACATGTCTTTTGAACACTTCCAGGTATGGTGATTCCACCACTTCCGTGGGCCACATGTTCCAGTGACTGACCTCCTTTTCAGTGAAGAATTTTTTCCTAATATCCAATCTAAACCTCCACTGCAACCTGGGGCAATTTCTTCTTGTGTGACTGACTCCTACCTGGCTACACCCTACTTTCAGGTGGTTGTAGAGAGTGATAATGTCCCCACTGAGCCTCCTTTCCTCCAGGGTAAGAAGAATATTTTCCATTGCTGTCACTTTTGGTCTCTTTTTGAGGCCAAAGTCATGAAGGTGAGCTTTCCTATATCCAGTTTGGTCAGATCTTGCAAATCCTTCTGCATACCTTCTTTTCAGGATGTGGTCTTTTTTTGACTGTAACGTCATTTAAAGTATTATCCAGGCTCTTATGCCTGGCATCTCGCTTAAGGGAACATTCTCTTCTCCAGTCTTCTCCCATTTAAATTAATTCAAAATTCACATGCAGAGGTATCGTCCTACATTGACAACATCACCTCCTTCCTGCATTGTTCCATTAGTTCCATTAGTTCCTCCATCTTTGTTTATACAACATAATCTTGTGTTCATTTTGAGCAACTTTCTTGTCTCATCCCCACATGGTTTGCCTTCTCTTGTTCATTTTAAATGTCAGTTCCCATCTTTGATGTGCTGATGATACCAGATCCCTTCCTCTTGTTTTTACATCTTCAAATCATCACCTTTCCCATGCTTACCCTCACATGTGGAAGGAGCTCTCTGAAACAGAAACAAAGCAACTTTCAAGTTATTATAGAAGTATTTTTTTTCCTGTGATGCCTTACAGAAATCTTGACAAGCTGATAGTGTGCCAAGGCAGATGCTTTTCATACTGACTGATAATTCTTGTATTCCCTGGCTGTCTGGGAGCCTCAGATGTTTTCTGTTTCATATGGGGATGTTCTTTTTGAGTCTCCTATCTAAACAGGACCCTGTCCGTGATCTGAGGGACACAATAATAAACCGTGCTTCGTTCTAGGCACAGATGAAGGACTATCTCAAGCCGGTGCCACTGTGTCTTTCTTCCTTCCTCCTCTGCCCCAACCCTTACTGCAATTCTGTTCATCTCAGTTTCGTAATACTGGTGTTATAACCAAAACAAGGCTACATCTCCTAGAAACTGGCAAGTTGGAGATCACCTAATATAATTTAGGTGATAGTGATATCATCAAAATAAACAATATTGTTTGGTAACTGTTTGCCATGGTTTCAGTTGGACCCAAGCATGAGTGAAGAAGTCTTTGTGGTGTAACTGGTTACAGCAAATGACTTGTGAGGGACTGGTTCCTGCAGAGGTGGTTCATGGGCTTGTTTTCCAGATGTGGGAGAATGGGACCTGAGCACTGGGGACATTCTGTGCAGCTTGAAAGATAAGTTCTTTTCAAGAGGTCTGTAGTTGTCCCAAACAAACAGAGGAGCAGGAGCATGAGGCAGATGGAGAGTATGCACCTTGAGAGGTTGATTGCAGAACCAGGAGCCCTTTATCTTCTTCATAGAAGAAGAATCAATATAGAAATCTTGCATTTTGTCTTAGGTGCAATTTAAATACTTTTTTTCTGTAGACAGCTCTAGCCAGTGATGAATCTGTCCACAGGAGTCTCCTGGCAGCAGACCCACACATTTCATGGCAAATGCCCTCAGCTCCACGGTGTGCTCAGAGCACTTATCCAGGCACAGGCTGGTGGTGCTGTAGCCGAGGGTGCCTGATGAAGGTGCTGATCATCAGAGGTCAGAGGCTCAATGTCAGGATGTCATATTTCTAATGAAAACACTTTCAGGGGGAGTTGGTTTTATAGAGGACGTGAAAGGAGGGAGCCTTGATCAGGGTGTTTGAGCAAAGGAATTAGAGGGAATAATCTCTGAAATTGTTACAGAAATACAGCACATGATTTCTGACTGAAGTCAGCGGGGAAGAGTCTAAATTTCAAAGTTAAAAGAAAGTGCTATTAAAACTGAACTAGAAGTCCTCTTGCTTATTTATAGTAAAGTCATCTCTTCTTTTTACCTCCAGAGTGACAAAGCCATTTGGGTTTTATTGACCAGTGTGTCTTGATCTGCCTGATGACATTTCCCAAGATTAATGCGTCTGTTTCTCGACAACGCATATGCTTCTGATGCATCACAATTAACCACTGCTACTTGGTATGACAAGGAGGGACTCATTTTATCTGCATCTGCATGACTTCTATCTGCATTTCAAATGACAAGTAAACACACACTTCTACCTTTTTGAAATGAAAAAAAATTGAAATTCATGCTTAGGTTCTTGTAAGATGCAGAATATTTTGCAAAGGAAATTTGTTTGGAAATATAAAAAGTGGAAAAGCATTAACCAAACTCCACAATGTGCAAGATACAGAACACACAAGCATATCCCATTATTCTAAATACTTGACTTTATAGCTTTTATTTATTTGTGTTGGTAGAAATGCCAAATTAATATTTATAAGCTCTCTTTAGTGCATTTGTTTGTTTTCAGTATAAATTACCAGGCTAACACTGTTTTTCAGGATTGCCAAAGTGTGTTTTTTAAACTCAATGGGAGTTTCACATTTTGACCCAGTTTTTCAGGGATGTACCATTGTGCTTAACTTGAAATTGAGTGGTCCATTTATCTTTAACATGACTCTTCACATGTGTAAAGTTAAACTTGTGTGCATTTGCCTGAAGCCATAGAGTTTTTGTCATAATAAATTTACAGACATCTAAGGAACAACTTCAGTTAGAAATTTTTTACTGTTTTATTTAAACTCAGTAGCTGAACATAAGACATTAATACCAATTCAAATTTATCTAATCATTGTTTTAATAATTTTAGCACAATTTCATATTTTCAGATAGCATATGGCATAAGATTTTTGGCTTAATCAGTGCTCAATTCCTTTAATGAGGTTGCCAGGAGAAGCAGTGACCAGACATAAAAGTGTCCTTGTGCTATTTTCTCAAAGTGCTTTGGATAAAGATTTCTCCACTTGTGTCATGGAGACCTCCAATAGCTCATAAGTTTAAGAAATGCTTTGAGCATAATTTTGCTAAATTAGTTTCTTGCTTTCTTCTTGGTTTCCTCCCATATATTCCCTACTGCCCTTGGTAATTTTATTTGCTTCTGGTCTTTATAAGGTCACTTGCTGACAGCCACTTTTCCCTTCTACAGAGAGTATTTCAGCTGAAGCTTAGTATTCTGAATGTGTGTAATGTATCTGAATATTATAATCTTTGTCACAATAAAAACCAACTAAATGTCACAACTGGTACATCGTTAATAGTCAAGGACCTGGCTTCATTGTAGGAGGTACGATGAAGACTTCTGCTCCATGCACATTTGTAATAAGAAAAGCTGATAGGATGTGAGAATTCCTAAAAAATAGGATGGTAAACAGCACAAAGGTTTTTATAAAGCCTTTTATGTAAATCAGTTGTTGAAACCTATTTTAATACTGTTCAGGACTGGCCATTTCATTTTGAAAAGGAGCTATCAGAGCTCAAGGAGTATCATATTGCTGAATGAGGTGAAACGTTGTGATATGAATAGAAATTGAATGCATTGAGATTTTTCATTTAGAGATGAGACCGAAGTGAAATGAATGAGAGGATCCAAAACCTCAAGGAAGAAGTTGGAGTCTTTTTCCTTTTGGCAAGAAATAGGCTACTTTGCATAATTAAGAACTGAAAATTGCGAAACAATGCAAGTAATTTTCTTTATTATATAATGGAAAGTGGCCACAGTAATAAATAAAAGACAAATAATGTAATCAAAAAAATAGATTGCATATTTTATGTGTGCAAAAATATCCAGAGCTATTATTGAGGGAAATGATGTGAAATTTCATGCCTTGTGGCTTGAGCCTGCCACCAGCAGATGCAAGGATGGGGACAGGCTATACCCCATGTGCCCATCAAGAATTTCTCATTTTTCTCCCTAATGAGTCTCAGACTGCTCACAGTCAGATCCCACACAGTGGGGACTGGGTGGTCTGATAGTGTGTTGTAGTCCTTGCGAACGATTAAACAAGAAATCCTTAATGTGATGTGCAGCTGCTTTAATTAAGTGCTGAAATTCATTCTCCTGTGATATAAATTAATAAAGGAAGTTTATATAAATTATTTATTATTTTTGAGTGGGTGTCAGAACAGCAATCTTCCTCAGATAAACAGAAACAATGGTCTAAAACTTTTAGTGCAATGAATTCACTTACTGCTCTATTTAACCAAATATTAAACTCAGAAAAAAATATTCTAAAATAAACAATGAACTTATTTGATCTATATTTTCTGTCTCTGAGAAGTGAGCTTGAAGACAAGAACTTAATCAAGAGCTCCTGAATCTCAGTTCCACCTGCACCTTTTCTATGAATCTTTTTTGAAGCAAATTTCTTCCTCCTTGGCTTGTACTTCGGAGGTCCAGAATCAGAGTTATTGCTTTTCAATTTCCGCATGCCCATTGGAAATCTAAATTTAAATCCCCAGGTTCTTTTTTTGGAAAAAGCATCCTTTAAAGCAATTTGGTAGCTTTTCCCACAAAAGCATTAGATTGTGGATGATCTGGGTTCAAGGTAATGTGCACACTTTTTTGCAATGTACTTAAACTCAGAACAATTCATATTGTGACCCATTATTTATCATTAGCACATCTGGTATGCCAGGTTCAGAATTTAATATGTAGAGTATTTTACGTGCTTATGTGCACAGGTAAAGATGGAGACTTTCATATTTTCTAATAGTGTTATTTCTATGTAGTGGAAATAGTCATTCCAACTCAGTGCATGAATATTTCTGGTGTGGATGAACATCTTAATATCTATATAGATCTGCAATTTCTTGAATTATCGTAACGGGATATATTATCATATGGTTTTCCTTTTTTTCAAGTTTCATGTCAATTAAATACTACTTATTAAAATACCACCTACAGCAAGAAGTTCTTTCGGTATTCTTAAAGGGATTATGGTAATAATTTATTTAAATAAGATGCCAATATCTAGCATTATTTTTGACAAACCTCATCTTGTACTGAAGCACAGGCAGACAAAAGCACCTGTGATAGGAAAGTTTTGTTGGCCATGCACACGTCTCAGATTTTTGTTCCACTTGTTTGCATCTGTATCTGAGCACTGCAGGGACATTCCTAGGAACACATATGATGGGACAATTGAGTTTCATCATAGAATGGTTTGTGTTGGAAGGGACCTTAAAGGTCATCTTATCCAACCTTCTTGCCATGGGCAGGGGCACCTTCCACTAGACCAGATTGCTTACGCCCTCATCCAGCCCAGCTGTGAACACTTCCAGGCATGGGGCATCATCCTTATCTTGTATTCTGTTGACAGCTTTCCAATACTATTAAAGACATGATGGAATTGATTTTCTACCCTCATAGGCTTCTGTCTTACAGCCTAAGATCTCATAATGAGCCTGAGCTTTTGCTGTGTTTTCAGTCCTCAAATCAATATGCTCTTTCCCTGAAAAAAAATAGAAACCATATATTTTCAAGATTTTCCCTTATCCTTATGTCAAAATCCTATAAACCTACAATGAGAATCACTTATCCACAGCCTAATCTGTGGTTACTTGTGTGGTGTGCAAGTATGTCTTCTCTTCAGATGGTTTCAGTTGTTGCATCAAACTCTCCTGCCATGCTCAACTAATCAGAAAAAAACTCATCGTGGGTACATAGGGTGAAAAGGCCTCTTCAACAAGGCCATGAAATATTTGATTATTTTTAATATATTTTGGCTTCTGTTTCTCAAAAATATAGAAAGTCTTTCCAAAGGCGACAGATCTTAGAACTGGTTTTGTGTCTGTTTTGCTTCAGCCCTCCACACTAGTTTTGCAAATTCCTTCTATTTGAGTCTGCAGATTCCTCTGGAGAGATTTTTCTAATTGTGTCCATTTTGTCTTCTCTTCCTTCCAGAACCTGCACTTGGGTTCACTTGTGGTCTGAAATCCTGGAAATGTTCTCTCTTTTTGTCCTGGAGTTTGGATAAGGAATTCCTCACATCTCCTCCTCCCTCCATTTGGAGCTCTTATTCCCAATTCAATCTGATCTCCAGAATTAAGAATATCACAAGTCCTCTAAAATTGCACGTCTGCCTCAACAGTATCAAATCTGTTATAAATTATTCAACTATTTCCTCTTTCCTCTGAGTTCTGTTATGAAATGTATCTCTCTCAATAGCTTCATTTGTGTCAAGGAGCTCAATATGCGTGTTTGTGCTGCACATTCTGATAGATGATTTTTTCTGCCTCAGTCACAGGCTAATGTACAAATCTAGTACATCTGTGACTGAAGTAATCCAAAGAAAATCTGCCTGTTCTTATCTGTGCTTGCCAAACTCTGGTTTTAACTTTTTTTGTTTCCTTCTGCTTCTCTGGAGAGCTCTAGTTGCTCAGGAGTTTTTATTGCTTCTTTTCTTATTAACCACTTGTCTTACACACATTCTTTAATTTCTGTGGCCCCCAGTGCCAGGTTGTTGGGGTTGTACATGTGCATGTGTGTCATCGATTTTTAAAATCTGTGTTAGGCTCTTAAATAGTGAATCTTAAATAAATATAGCAAGAAAGTTAATAGATGCCAGAAAACATAGCTTCTGCAGAAGGAAGAAGGTTTATGTATGGGTTTATACCATACATCAGTTCGTCTGTATCAGAGTGTGTCAGGGATGTAATGCCTAACACTGAGAAACTAACAGGTCCAATTATCACTACAAAACAGTGAAAAGACTCTTTACTCATGTTCTTCATTTAAAATTTTATGCGTGATTTTATGTAATTTGTTCATAGCATCAAGACTGAAGTTTTTACACAGAGAGAAATTTCAAGGAGAGGTCAACAGCAGAGAGCAGATTTATGGGAATTTTCAGGAAGGAAAGCATTTTCTTGGAGAAAATATTCACTAGGCAGGATCCAGATGATCCAGGTGCTTGCTGGCCTTAACACTTTGCAGCTTGAGCAGCACTTCCCAATGCACTTATTCCCTCTCTTATTTTTCATTTAGTCATGTGCTGGGCAGTAGTTGGTACCCAGCAGGTTTGGGTTTTCTTTTGTCACTTGCCAGGTTAATCAGCAGACAGCTCATCCACTATGTGATTCCTACTATCCTGCCAAAGAGAAATCAGGGGACTTCAGGGAATTGTGCATTGCACCTGCAGGAAAGGAGAGAAGCCAAAAATTAGATTCTGAACTTTTAGAATCATAGAATCAGAGAATGGTTTGGGTTGGAAGAGACCTTAAAGATCATCTTGTCCCAAACTTCCTGCCATGGGCAGGGACACCTTCCACTAGGCCAGGTTGCTCAGAGCTCCATCCAGCCTGACCTTGAGCCCTTCCAGGGATGGGGCAGCCACAGCTTCTCTGGGCAACCTGTTTCAGTGTCTCACCAGGCTCTCAGTAAAGAATTTCTTCCTTTTATCTAAGAATCACAGAATATTCTGAGTTGTCAAGGACCCACAAGGATCATCAAGTCCAGCTCTTCAGTGGATGGCCCATACAGGGTTGAATGCATAACCTTGGCATTATTAGCACCATGCTCTTACCAGTGGAGCTCAGCTCATCTCACCTAAACTCGCCCTCTGGCAGTTTAAAGCTATTCTCCCTTGTTTTATCCCTACATTCCTCTCCAGCTTTCTTGTAGCCCCTTAGGTAGTGAAAGGTGCCATAAGGTTTCCCCAGAGCTTTCTCTTCTCCAGCCTTAACAGCCTCAACTCTCTCAGCCTGTCTCCATAACAGAGATGCTCCAGCCCTCTGATCCTCTTTGTGGCCTCCTCAGAACTCGCTCCAACAGGTCCATATCTTTTTTATGTTGGGTACCTCAGAGCTGGACACAGCATTCCAGGTGGGATTCTCACCAGAGCAGAGTAGAGGGGCAGAATCCCCTCCCTCACCCTGCTGCCCACACTGCTTTGGGTGCAGCCCAGGACATGGGTCTCTGGGCTGCAAGTGCACGTTGCTGGGTCACACTGAGCTTCTCCTCAACCAGCACTCCCACATCCTTGTCCTCAGGTCTGCTCTCAATCCATTCTCTGCCCATTCTTTGTGTTTTTCTTGGGATCACTCTGACCCAGGTGCAGGA
The DNA here is from genome assembly GCA_013397865.1 of Struthidea cinerea. Classification (NCBI taxonomy): domain Eukaryota; kingdom Metazoa; phylum Chordata; class Aves; order Passeriformes; family Corcoracidae; genus Struthidea; species Struthidea cinerea. The sequence continues at coordinate 365,547 of VZTI01005060.1, read as the reverse complement.
CCTTGCCCTTGGCCGTGTTGAACTTCATAAGGTTCACACAGGCCCACCTCCCAAGCCTGTCCAGGTCCCTCTGGATGGCATCCCTTCCCTCCAGTGAACAACCACGCAACACAGCTTGGTGTCATTGGAAAATGAGCTGCTGAAACTGCCCTCAGCCCCACTGACCATGTCACCAACAAAGATGTTAAACAGTGCTGGTCACCACTCACATTTTGATTTTCTCCTACTCCCAGCACTATTCTGGCAATCAGATTTTTTTTTGTGTCATTTGTTGTGAGAAAACATTACATGTGATGATGGATTTCTCTTTTCCAGACAGCTAAGTCTGTGATTGGCTCTTGGAAGCTATATTTGTGGTCTGTATTTGGGAAAATATTTTGGAAACATCTGTAAAATACTATTTCAAATGTCTGGGTTTTGGCTCATTAAAGATGAAGACATTCGCCAAATTTAAACTGAAAAAAACCTCAAATAGTTTAGGACAGTGTAGATGTGTTTGCAAAAAGCAGAAAATATTTGCCTCTATTGGTTCCCAAAGATATTCATGTGATTTTGTGGGGAATGCAAGCTTTTTTCACCTATTTCTTAACAAAACAATATCATGTGTGGTTGAATCATCTTGTTGAATATTTCCATTACATGGCAGGGTGCTATTTGAGTTATGGACAGTCACTGACACGGCTTTTAGAAAAAACTGCTTAAGAAAAATCTCTTTTGAAATATGAACTGATGGCAACTTTCAGGCCATAGGTTCTAATAAATGAACAGTGTATGTGAAAGATCATGAACTGTTAATAATATCTTGTACATAAACTTTGCTATTTTTCAGCTGAGCATGTTTCCAATGCTGTCAGTTTATATTTAACAAGGAATTTTGACAGCTTGTCTTTTAGATCACATTACTCTAGAAGAAGCTTATTTATAATGAACATGATCTAAAATATTAAAGGTGTGATTACACCAGGAGTTTTGGAGATTTATATTTTGAATCGAGTCTTAAGTAATAGCTAAAGAAAGAAATTAAATGTTATGACATGCTCCTTTTTAAAATAAACACGTTTTCCTTGTCCTGGATAGATCATTAAAGGGCCATGTTCTTTGCAGAATCAAGGTACACATAAAATAAATTCAGATCGTCAGAGGGAAGAAAAGTGACCACTCATCCCCTCAGTTAATAACAGTTATTTTTGTTTGTGCTTGAATGATTTCTGTCTTAGCTCCATTCCAGAGATTCTTGGATTTATGTGGCTGCTGCTGTAGCAGTGACACTTCCAGTTTAGTTTGGAAAAGCAGAATCTAGAGTTAATTAAATAATTGCCAGTTACAACTCCTTCCTGCCCAATTCCCTTCAACGCATTGTGAATGCTCAGTCTTTCCTCTCCTGTTCCTCTACACCTTAAGTGTACATAATGCTAAAAGGACTATTTACTTTTATTTTTAATCTAAGTAGAACAGCTTTGCAACCCTTTCGCAAGTGGCAGGGCTGGCTGCATCCCTTGTGCATACAAATGCAGTTCTGTGTGCATTAGCCAAAGGGCACAATAGAAAGATTCTCTATGGTTTTACCCAGACACCGCTGTCTTATCCATACAGATCCCCAACACGATGGGTTTCCTCAGAGTGAAGCAGGATTCTGCTGAAAACACAAATCAAGACTTACTGATCTATTTTTATAAGTTTAAGCATCAGAAGCCCTTTGCATGGATATTGAATGTAGGTTGAAGGGGCTCCCATAATATTAAAATTTGTGTTGAAAGCCATAGTTTAGTTTGCTTCAGGTAGTTGACAATTTCCCAAGCATTTAATCTTATAAAAATGAGTTCATGAATAATATTGCAAATATGTTATAACTGAGCCCTAATACAACACAGTGTCTATGAACTGCAAAAGTTTCTGTTATTGTTATTTATTGTGTCTGTCTCCTGTGGTGTAGTAAAAGTATACTGTGGAAGTAAGTAGTCCAGGTTTGCTTAAACCAGATCCCATCCTCTGCCTTTTATCAGTTTTAAATTTCTTGCCATTAAGCCCCGCAAGCTATTCCCTTCTCTTAGCAGGGTAAATCCATCATTTCATTAATCATTCAGCAACCTGAGCTTGGTCATGGCTTCAGGCTGCCACTCTGTTCTCCTGCTGCCCTTGACCATTTCACCCTTCACTGTTTCAACCTGGTAACATTGTAGGGTGCTGTAGTGATTCCTTATAAGCATCAAGAGTCCCATTTTTGGTTTAATAGAGCAATCTCTCCAGTTTGGTGCCTCTGTCACAGTTTTTCAGGGTTCTGACGTAAGCAGGCAGCTATAGCTGGTGTAGGTGAGATGGTTACATCCTGCAGGTGTGTCCTCCTGGCCCTTGTATCTTCTGATGAATGCCCATGGGGCAGCAGAACGAGATCCATTCCTGGTGGGCAAACAAATGGAGCTGGCAGCCCCTTCAACTATTCTGTGCAGAAATTCCCTGGTTCATAGCAGGGAGATGTGGGGGTTTTTGCAGGACTTTCTGTGCTTGGTCTTCGGGCTTGAAAACTTGTGTAGCAGCTACTTTGCTTTTCTGTCACGTCAGTCATGACTCCTGAGCAGCCATGTGGGTTTTCCTGATGGATCTGTCAAACTTGTTCCTGTGACTTAGTGACTGCGATTATGTCGCTCGGTGTTTGGCTTGCTAGCATCCACTTCCAGCTGTGGCTTTTTTGGGAAATAAACCGCTGAGAATAGTCCAACATAATGCACTGCTTTCCATAATGTCCATTAGGTGTCTCCACATGCTGGTGGCTCGTGGGTACTTTAATTACATCTTCCCAATTAACAGCAGTGTGCTCTGCATGCATTCCTTGAATGGAGTCCTAGATTTCCATAGTGAATAAAATGCTGTCGCACTCGTACTTTCTGCAAGGAATTCTCATTACTGGAAGAACTCGCACACTCGCCGACCACTATTTGTCAGTTGCCGCATCTGAGCCTTAATTAACATTGCATTTTTAAGTAGATAATACATACAAAATGGTAATTCTGAGCCCATAACCACCTGGCATGTTCTTTCCTACCACTGTGCAGCTACTCTGTTTGCAATGCAGAACACTAAGAGAAATTACAAGTAAATTTAATATACAGTCATAATGCCATCTTTCCGCTTTCTTGTTTGCAGCCAAAGCCACTGCTGGATCCCTTGTTAGAGCACTAAGTTTTTTCCAGTTGTCTAACTTGTTCTGCCCTGGGTTTGTAAATATGTCTATGGATTATTTGCTGCCTGGATCATTATCCTGCAATTTGACAGAGTCTCAAAGGGAGAAGTCAGCTTCTCTCAATGCCAAGTGCAGGGTTTTCTGTGTATGTGTATGGTAACAGGAATAATCTCCATCTCCTCTCATCCTTCCTCATGTTTGTGAACACTTGGCCTTTTCCCTTAAAGTGTTGACAAGAACCTGCAGGCCTCCTGGCAGCACCATATCTGCACTCCTCTAGCCTAACTCACCTTTAAAGGGTGGTTTAAAGTGACAAGACCCATTTTTATTAATTGTGATAGACCTTTAAGGTAAAATGACAAACCATTCCATCATAAATAGGTGAAGTAAATCCAAACTAGGTCCCATTACTGGAGCTTGCCCTTATAATCTTTAGTGCATTTATCTGCCTAGTATACCTTTGCAACATCTCTGTTCTGAGACATCTCAGCACAAAAACGACCTGTCTACCCCTTTTTTTTT
>VZTI01005060.1:330081-361812 GCA_013397865.1 Struthidea cinerea | reverse complement strand
TTTTTTTTTTTTTTTACTCCCTGGGAGGGAATATCTGTATGTTTGTCCATAGGTTTTTGTGTGTGATTTACACCCCTTTCCCAACCCACGCCGTACTGGGAAAAGTGATGTGCTGTAGATAGAGAAGATCTACCTTTGCCAGTGTCAAAAAAGGAGACAAAAATCTGGTGTTACTTTTAAAATTTTTTACCTACCCTTAGTGAATTTGATATCTGGACACAGGTTTGCAAGTCCTCTTTATGTTTGTCTGCCTTTGTAGAAATTTTCAATAATTTATGTTGGGTAACTAGTCTTTATTAATTCTCTTCTTCCATTTGGGATATAATTTGAAATATTTTCACTTAATTTTAAAAATGAAGTTCAATTACTGACATGATTTTAAATAATGAATTGAATTGTACTTTCTGACGTGGTTTATTATTCCAAAAACTGATAGAATATTATCTTAGAACAATGCCTGGCTTTTTCTTACAACAAGCATAGCAAAAGGAATATAAGACAGCTCTGCCTATCATATTTGATTTCATCAAGGCATGATAGAAATACTGAAAAATTGATCTTCACAACCTTAATGTGCACAAATAAGTGCCTATAACACATCAAGTGAAATATCAAGGACAATAGAGTGAGTTAGTGGCAGAATCATTGTCAATGCTCTATTTCCCTGATACCTGTCTACTTTGGGTCTTTTAGGGACAAAAAGTATTGGTTTTGTATCGATATTTGCATTGTGCTGGAAATAATATTCAAGGAAAATTCATTGTGTTCAAGGTTTTATGAGTGTTTTTACTGTTCCACTCCACAATTTAAGATTGTTTTAACAGTAAAAAGAATTAGCAGCAGCCTTCTGCCTGCCCTGACTTTCTGTATATAGTTCTCAGGCTCCAGCTATAACTTCATCCATTCAGAAGCTGACTGCAAAAATTGTTTTGAAATAAAACTTGCAAAGTTAATTTTGTTCAACCATATATACCATATAGAAGCTGCAGATTTCAGAAGGCTGATTAACATGCATGGTCTTTAAAAGATAATCCTGCATTACTGCAGGACTTTGGAAAGATAAGACCTACAACCCTTAGATTTGTCCTAAATCTTTATCTACCAACAGAGAAAACAAACTAATAAAACAATGAAAAATAATGCAAATCTGACCACCAGACTTCTGCCCAAGAACAAGTTCTGACTGCAAGGAAAGAAATGGCATCAAAATCCCTGGAGTCCACTCAGATTTTCAGTTTTGCCTTCCTACAGAAAGGATGCTCAGATCGCGATGTAGTTCCAGGTTAGGGCACCTACCTTTAAGAGTTAACACGTGCTTGGTCTCAGCTCCCATTGTCAGGAGCAGATGCTGAGTCAACACAGTTGGCAGAGTGACTGAAGGGGACTGAGGCTGTAACTGAAGTGTTCCCAGAGACGGCTGGTTCATCCCCTACCCTCCGTGTAAGTTAAGACTATCCTGTCACCTTAGGCGCCTGCCCAGCCTACATTCTCATCTCCAGAAAGGCCCAACTTTCTGGAAGCCCTATGCCATGCCTGCCAAGCCTCTGGCTTTAGCACACAGCAGTGCAATCTCTGCTGCTCCAGATGTCAGCAGCTGTGATATCCAGCCTGACCTTTGCAGCAGATGTGACAAACTCACCGAATCTCCGGAACACAATTCATAGCTAGGCTGGATAAGAGCCCCTAAAGTTTGCGTCCTATGTTTAATTCTCTGGCTGCTTCAGTATCAAGAGGTTGACAGTGTTGGTCTTGTCTGTCCCCCCACCCAAAGCTAGCTTGATTTAGAATTTTTTTGTCTAAGATGGTTGGTCTGAGCTTCTGCTCTGCCTTAAATTAAGATGGGTTCTTCCTCTGTCAGCAGACTACCGTTATATGCAGCTATATTAATTTTCCCTTTGTCTTCTGTGATAAAGCACTGGAGCATATGCCAATTCCTTGGCTGTGGGTCACTTTCTTCATTAGCATTTATTCCATGCCCTTTGATTAGCATGTCCCTTTCTGCTCCCTTGAGTTTTGCTGTCAGACATTTTTAAAGATGCTGCAGTAAAACTTTATGAATGATTTCTCTTGAAAAAAAAAATATATTTTTAATAAGCACAGTATTATGCTCATAACACTAATTTTCCTGTGATAAAGATTAAAACTTGGTATAAAGAATGGTGAACTCAGGAACATAATTTTTTGTAAAACATTTCCTCCTTTAGGGGGCTGAGAGCCTCTCTTTGGGACACATCACAGTATTATTGCCCTAGAATAATTGGTGAAAAAAGATTTGCAAATTGGTTTTGTCCCTGTCCACAGCAGAACAGTTGGATAGATGATCTTTAAAGGTCCCTTCCATCCCAACCCATTCTATGATTTATGAATAAATACACAAGTCCGTAATGAATGACAATCTAAATTACTGAGGTGAAAAAGATCTTGTGAGTCCATAAACCAATCAATTACATAAGAACGGAGATAATGAGAACAGTATTCATGACCTGCAAGGACTTGTGTGAGGAATACAAGATGTTCTTCTTCCAATGGAGACCAGCAAATGTCTATGAATTTACATGAAGCCTCTTATCTGTTACTAAAACCATGGGAACATAAAGTGAGGCAAATTCAAGCATGACCAAGGAAGTCTTTTGATGTCCATGGAAACCTGCAATACAAGGTTAGACCAATAAATGTAATGACTGTAAATGTTAAGTATAGACAACTAAAGTCACGGTCATTGCAGTGAAAGGGCTCATTTAAAGGATAATTTATTATATCAGAGTAGCAATATTAAGGGTTACACCAGCCATTGTGGCAAATATGTTCAAGGGTCATAAGCCAGAGTTTATGAAGGTACAACCTGTAATAATTTAAACTTGTATAGAAACACTCATTATAAGTGTTTAACAAACATTAATTAATTAAGCTGTGTAACACCATGCTGTGAGCCTATGGGTAAGTCAAAGCATTTGTATCTCAATTTTACAGAAGGTTAAGCTGAAGTGCAGAGATATATATTTGCCTGAGGTCACATAGCAAGTCAGTGGAAAAACTGCAAATAGAGTCTGCAGTCTGAAGTTCTCATTTTCCTGGTTTTGCCCCTTACATCACACTTTCTACTAGTAAAATGAAAGGGAAGGAAGAGGCAACCGAAGTGGTGAGACTTGGAATATAGTTAACCCAGTTTTCTACACGTGTTCTTGTCTTTATTTTTTTCCTGCAGCTTAGGCATGTATCAAAGGGGTAGGTTGGTTTTAAATTATTCTGAACTTTGGTTTCTGGGCAGGAAACCAGCTGCACCGGGAGTGCAGCAGCGGGGAAGTGGAGATGGAGGATGCAGCCCTGTAGTCACATGTTTGATTTTACAAAGCACCTGATCAAAAATGAGGACTGAGTTGTTGCTTAGTGACTCTCAGGTTGCCTGGGATTGTGTGTTTTGGTATCATAGTAAAGTTGGTTATTGAGTACAGAAGGTGATGCCTTGCTAAAAGGCAGAGCCTTGGGCTGAGCAGATGTGTATCCTTCCACTAAAAGGAGACTGTAGGGTGTTTGCAGAGAAAGGGTAAGAGAGATGCAGAGGGGAAGATGTTCCTAGGTGAGACCTTGAAGAAAAAAGATTAAAGAAAGTAAAGAGTTGCTCTGGCAGCTCAAAGAACAAAGTTGTGTTTTAGTGTTTTGTTTTAGCTTGATATTTAAAGTGATGTTCAAAAGGGGCTGTGTATGAAGATGCTTCTTTGTGAGGTGAAGAAAAAGGACAGGAAGCAATTACTAATAATTCCTTATAGATTGCCATGGGGTTTTCCTGCAAATGCTCTTACATTGCCTTGGGAAAGTGTGTCTGATTGAAATTTCACTCTGGTTTTTAGCAAACTGGGTGCTTCTGGGAGATATCCGAGGGGAGTGGCCCTTGGCTGTGTTGCTGAGTATCTGCAGCTATCCCAAAGCCTGCAGGTCCCAAAACTTGTGCTCCAAGCACTAGGTCTTTCATTTACCCTATCTACTCTCAACCTATTTATGTGCAACAGCAGCGGAAAAGCCTATATAAAATTAATCTGATTTAGGATTATGGAATGATACACCTTTTTTCTGGTTCTGGTCTGGTATACAGCATTTCCCTCCATGCTGGGAAATTGGCTTGCAGCTGGGTCCTTTCTGAGATCCAAAAAAATAGGTGAGGAAATATATAATCTGTTTTTTTTTTTTTCTCTATGACTCTTGCCTCAGAGATGGAAACATACCCCCAGTTTTGATTTAGCATTTTACAGTAAAATTTTGTCAATTTTTCCTAATTATCCCTATTCAAAGAAAGAATATCTGGAAGACTTAAGCAACAAACAAAATCACACAAGTAAATGATATAACTGAACGGTTTTCCAGTATTGAACACAGTTGTTTAAGCACATGTTGGAATGATTCAGAGGAAAGTCTGTTGATTGTCACTGTTTGCTGTGGCAAACAGTGGGGCTGTGTGATCTTCTGACAGGATCAGAAGTGCACAGTGGTAACTGTTAACTGCTGCACAAAAAATAGGGAAAACCTCTCCAGTAGTGGCTTTGAATCCAACTCCCCAAACAATGAATAAAGCCTCATTCTGAAGGTATGTTATTATAGTTGTCAAGCACTGGAACAGGCTACCCGGGGGAGAGGTTGAGTCACCATCCCTCGCGGTATTTACAAGATGTGTAGATGTGGCACTTGGGGACGTGGTTTAGTGGTGGGCTTGGCAGTGCTGGGTTAGCGGTTAGATTTGATGACCTTAAAGGTCTTTTCCAGCCTAAATGTTTCTGTAATTCCATGATTCTATACTACACACAGAGGAATACACAGTGCTAAAAAAAGTTAAGGTTTCTCTTTAAGCTTATAGGAAAAGAATTTCATACAAACCATCGTTTTTCAAAGAAAACTGTCATTTTCTGAAAGGTCTGTTCTGAAGCACAGGAAACCTTGCCTTGACCTCTTAGTACTTCCTCAGCCGTTGCCTTTGAACCGTTACTAAAATTATCTGCACTTTCTGTTGATATAGTTTTCCATCAGAAAATATCCTGTAACAGGTTCAGGTATCTGTCCTGTTGTCTGGAGGTACAAAGCAGCCAGTGTGTGCCCACGATCCTGTTCTGACTCTTGCAGATTGTGTGTAGATCCACAAGCCCTGGATTGCCTGGTTAAAATGAAACCTTGCCGCAGGATTTGGGTCTTGCTGCTCTGCTCTCCTGCAGCTTAAGCTTCAGGAAGAACATGAGAAGGTCTGAGTGCCACATTTGCTAATTTAATCTACAGTGGCCACTTTTAACTGTTTTTCTGTGCATTGTTGAACCTGTCTCATGGGTTTTTGTCTTGTTCCATTGAAAACACTGTGTTATCAACCATACTTATAAACCATAACATATTGTCAGTGGTGAATGCTTAAATCCATAGAATCATAGAAATGTTTGGGTTGGAAGGGACCTTTAGATCTAGACCAGCCCCCCTCCAGTGATCCGGGACATCTTCCACAGATAGCTTGTTCAGAGCCCCATCCAGCCTTACCTTGAATGCTTCCAGGATTGGGCACCTACTACCTCTCTGGGCAACCTGTGCCGGTGTCTCACCACCCTCATTGTAAAAAACTTCTTCTTTGTATCTAGTCTAAATTGGCCCTCCTTCAGATTGAAACCATTATTCCTTGTGCCATCACAACTGACCCTATAAAGACGTTTATCCTCACTTTTCTTATAAGCCCTCTCTCCTCATCCGTTGTTACTCGTTTCTCAGTCCTGCTCATCATGGTAGAATACATTTTCTCTGACCCTCCGTCCAGAGTGGAGTTCTTATTTTTGAATAAGTGGCTAGAATGTGTAGGCAGAACTGTAGTAATACACTCAATATCATCACTGAAAAGGCTTAAATACTGACTTTACTCTCTGATTGATTGCTTTCTAGTGTTCATTTAACATGAACATCACTCACATAGAAAGGGCTGCAGCAATTATTTTGTCTTCTCTGTGCGCAGCTATCTGTGTTGAATATTTTATTCTCCCTGCATATTGGACAGCTGCCTTTGAGTTGCATGTTCCTAGCTGAGATTTTTTGGAGAGCTCTGGTTGTATTTCAGATATATTGCAATAAACAATAATGTTGCTAATGTACTGCAAAGCCAGAAGTACTCAAAGTGTGTTTTTATATCACATATCTAAGTAACTATTGGACATCAATTACTAACCATGCAGCTATTTGTTACAACCTGTAGAGTGTTTCAGAACTTTTTTTGATAAAAAGATGTAATTTTGTGCAGGTATGTACCTGCTTAGTAATGGTTCTGCCTCCAAGAGCTTACAACCTAGATGTACAAAGGATCACCAGATCATTGCATAATTCAGTTTGGAAGAGACCTCAAAATTATCTAGGCCAAATAAAAGGGATTTGCTGAAGCTCAAGAATCAAGACAAGTTAATAACAGAAGCTATATTTCTTGCTGCCTACTTTGGTACATGTTCTACCAGGGAATGCTGCTTTTAATAGATTTAGGAACATTCATCAACTGTAGGGAATTGGCAGAAGACTGCTTCCCTGGCTTGCACTGCACTGTTTCACTGCCTGCATGGAATAGAGGACTTTTTCTCTCTTGCATCAACTCTTGCTGTTGAGTTGGCATGTTTGTTTCTCATGCACCAAAGGCTTGTGTCTGAAAACCTTGCAAGCAGGGCTGCTAAATTTCATTTTGACTTGAAATATCTTTGTGTTACCTCTGCCAACTGCACAAATAAGCCTCGAGCTTTTCCTTTGTTGTTGAATGTGACTCCGCCTTTATTAGTGCAGACCCGAGGCAAATACATATGGAGCCAGGGGATGAGATGCAGCTGAAATGGGCAAGGTGTTTTTGACTGCTGCTGCACTGAGGGATGCTAATAGGGGAAGGTTGGAGCTCCCCAGGACTGTGAAGCTATGAGCCAGATTGATAACTGGAGCTCTGCCATTTCTCATGTGGGTCAGTGCCATAGGCCTGCTTTAGTTGAAAACTCACCCAGTTTCAAGGTAGGTTTTAGCTTCTCTTGCTTTTTATCTTCCCTCTCTTATAATGGCAGTTTTACTCAATATGGAAACATTTTACTTGAAAAAAACCCACACAACATAATTGCATTGGGTGAAGCATGTTATTTAACCTCTCTTTGGACTGCTTTCATCAGCAGGGCCACTAAAGCTCTTTACTGGCAGGCTGGTACAGTCTCTGATCACTTCCCTGCTACTTGTACTGCCTGAATGAGTTTTCCTTCTTGAACAACATCCTGCACAATTCGCCTTACTCCTACCTAATAATTCAGACCAGATGGCTGAAGCTGACCCAGCATAATCTACTCCCCAGGAAATAAATGATGCCATTTAGGCATACACTATAATGTTCCCTTAGTTAAAAAAAGGATTTACAGCAGGAGCCTGCAACAACTGACTTTATTTTGATCTGCAGTGTTCTGCCAGACAGTAGTCATTTGTGCTGGGTTACACAACATTAAAAGGTACACATCAGACACTATCCTACACATAGACAAAAAGACTGTCCCAAATTTCCCAGAAAGGGAACAGCTTGTGTTTGTGTGTTGCCTTAGACCCCCATTCCACCTTGTCCCTGGATGCCCTGGAAAAACAGATGGGACTTATACCGCAAAGCAAGTCAGGGCACTGGCACAGCATAGGAAAAATGAATTCTATGGCTAAGGACCTCTAGAAAGAGGAGAAAAAAAACACCCTTTCTTTTTATCCTACAGAATATTTGTTCCAGTTCCCAGTTTGGTTCTCTAGAAATATGATGCACAGAGAGCTCATTCCTTGGGTAATGGGATTCTACGTTGTTAATGCTATTACAGTTAATTGCAAAATTGTGCAGCTGTCTGCGGAAACAACAGACAACTTCTGCAGATACCAGAATTTTGATGCCATTACTAAATCCTCTCAAGACGTAAAGTGAAGGGGGTGGTAGCAAGATGTATGTAAGGAAATCTTCCTGCATTGCTAAGCACAGATGAAGGTAACAGCTTTTGGAATAGCTGTCAGCACAGTGGAGGTCAAAACATGCTGTAGAGGGTAGGTGTCTGCACATTCAGTGGGTTTTGGATAAGGTCTGCTGCATGGAATAGTTTGCACTGCTCTTTTACAAGTGGCCACGTGTACTGTCAAGTCACTGGAGAAGCAGCATTTGCTGACATATGCAGTACAACTTCAGGCTAAGCGATGTACAAGATTATCTTTTTAAGCTTAATTGCTTGTGTTGTATAAAATATAGATGGTATCAGAAAGCCTGGCATTGGCTTGTTTGTTACTGGAATACAGACTTTCCTCTTCTTCCCCTTCCTTTTTGAAATGCAAAAGAGGTGCAAGAGATTTTTATCTCCAGTTCTACTCTGGTTTTCTTTATGTTCCCTGTGTTCTGAATCCTGAGTTTGGTATCCTGCAAATTTGTCCAAGGACTGGTTGGATGGGGCTTTGAGGAACTTGGTCTAGGGGAAGGTATCCCTGGCCATGTCAGGGGCATTGGAACTGTATGATCTTTAAGATACCTTCCAACCCATATTATTCTGTGATTCCACCCTCACTGCATAGCTGCATTGTAAACCTGCACAAGCTCAAGCTGAGCCATTTTGCATTTTACACTTGTTATGATCTGTTTGTAAAGAGATGCCTCTTCCCAAATTAAGGTGCAAATGAGACCATATGCTCAAGCCAAAAGTAAAAATTTTATTTAACATTAAATGTGAGGTAGGGAGAGAGAGAGAAATAGGAAAGAAAGAGGGGGGAAGAGAAAGAAAGTGAGAGAGACAGATTAAATGGAAAGATATCACCACCCGATGGATCCCGTGGCATCCCACTAGTCCTTCTTCACCCTGGTGGTGGGGTTCCCCAAGTCATTCTTCTGCGATATCACCTTTATACAGTCCAAGTTCTGGGTATCCACAGGATGTAGATGCCATTCCCATAACCTGGGATGACATGTGTGTGAGCAGTTTTTCCTTTCTCACAGTTTGCTGTGGTGGGACTTTTTGTCCGGATGCTAACCAAACCTTCATCTCTGTTAGGCTTGGAATTAGCTCCTGCCTGCTGTGTCATCTGTACTTATCTCATGTTTTGTTGTGGTGGTTTATTTTATAGCAAGTTCCTTCTGTGACCTTGGCAGTGTTTTGAGACAGGCAACTGCATTCTGTAAGTCCTTAAGCGCTTTATTACCTTGGAAAACCAATCTTTTGATGTTCTCACTCCCTAACCCTTTGCGTCAGTTTGGTACGTGCAAAGTGCAGCTCCAGGTCAGCTGGTATTAAAGAGAGAATTTGGGGTAATCCCAGCTGCTGGGTGCACTGGGATGTGTGTGCCTTGATGGCTACATTTCTGCATGTCCGTGAAAGTACTGGGATGCATTTGGGACCTGCCAGTGCTTCTCTTTGTGGGTGGAAATCATACAGATGCCAAATCTATCTCATGTACTTCATCCAGTCTTGGGGCTACCAGCTGATTATTCTGATTCACACAGCTGAGGGGACACCAAGGGCACCAAGATGCATAACTAGGAACAAATGCTGATCACCTTCCCTTTCTGACCTTAAATCACTCACACTAGTGAGTATCTTAATAAAGGAGAAAGCTTCTAAGAAAGCCGCCTCGTTCCCAGCACACTGAGGAATCATTCCCAATTTGCTCGTGCAGCTGTATCTGCTCTTCCCAGCAAAGAGGACTTTTAAAAATGGAATAATGTTGTCTCAAATCCACTGGTGATTCTGAAGCCACTGGAAGTGGGTTATTGATTACAAAGGGCTGGACAGATCTGGTGTGCTTGTTTGTGGGCCTCTGCATTTTGACCCTGCTGGTTTGCTTCACTTTGAGGCCATGGGCAATTTTCTCAGCCAACACTATATGGTTCTTAATGTTTGTTTTGCTTTGAAATGAAAGGAAATATGAAAGTGTATGTTGTTATTATTCTCTTCCTTTAATCTTTGCTCAGAAGTTAGTCCTCTCAGACCTTTAATCATCTGTCTTTGTCTGAATTTCCCTCAATTTAATTGTATCTTTCTGGTGCTCAACTGCTTACAGATGAATGAGGAATTGCATTGCTTTATCTCATTTTTTCCCTCATTAGAATGCTGGCAAAAGCTCATGGTCACACAAGAGAGACAGTAGTTTAGGCTATTCAACATTTTTGCCTTTTTGTATTAGTTAACCCCTTTGCTATCAGAGCTCCAAAGTGTTTCTATCACAAATGGATATTGTGATGCATATAAATTGGAAGAGAAGTTGTACTGGAATAATGGTTGTAGGGCTGCAGCACCAAACACTCAAAAGTCAGAAAATGGCAGAGTTTAGGCAGCTTGTTCAGCTCTGTCTGATCACACATTTTTTTCTTCCTATGTAGCTGCTGTCTGAAAGAAAGGTCATTCTTTTATGTGAGTAAGACATTGTGTCTTCTCCAGTACTTACTCTTTTTCTAAACTAATTTTGTTTAAATTTTCTTTTAAAAAAAAGTGAGGTTAAGGCGAGCACAAATCTGAGCATTAATTTTTTTTTTTTTAAACAATAGTAAAAAACCCAAGACTTCAAACTGAGAAGCGTCTCCAGCTTTAGTAACAGACAGTGCTTCCTGACATATCTATAAAGGCTAGACCCTGCTCACTCCTGCACAGGTCTGTAAGGAAGGAGAAGTGGGGACTCTTGGAGCTTGCCTGCAGAGAACAGATGCAGCCAGCTACAATATACTTGTCCACGGGCAGTTGCAAAAGGCTACTGAAATGTACTCTACCATGCTGATGTACAGAAAATTTGTTTTCCCACTTCCCCAGTGATGGAGTTATCCAATATAAAATAAGTCATGGTGTCTTTAGAATTACTTCACACTAGAATATATATATATATATATATATATAGTTATTGTCTGTAATTTATCTTTATATAGCAAAACTGACAATATATTTTGGCTAGGCTAAAGGCAGAGCAACCAGAATTTATTAAATAAAGTAAGTAATCTCTTAAGAAGTAAATGAACAAATTCTGTTAGATGGAAAATCCAGTGAGATTCCCTGACACTTTAAACAAACATGAATTAATTGCTTTACAAAATGTTTGGAGCGGTACAGAGATTCAAACTGAAGATGTGTTTTGTGCTCACAAAGTTCATCAGTAGTAATATTGCCATTTCTACATGAAATCTGAACTTGTTTTCATGGAAGGGAGAGAATATAGTGCCAGGAAATACTAGGTACAGATTTAATTTGTGTAAGAAATGCCCCATCCCTGGAAGTGTTCAAGGGCAGGTTGGATGGGGCTTGATGCAACCTGGTCTAGTGGAACGTGTCCCTGTCCATGGCAGGGGGAGTGGAACTAGATGATCTTTAAGGTCCCTTCCAACCCAAGACATTCTATGATTTCTGTTTTCTATGGTAAGATTTTAGATTTTTTGTTGAATTATTTTCCTGTAAACCCCCACTAGGAGACAGACTGTATTTTGCTCATTTTACATAACAATTACCATGCCCCCATGACTCGTCTTTATGACTGTGGTTCCAATCTTGATTCTATAGCTTCTCGCTCCTATTCTATCCTCAGTAGTATTCAACACTTTTCCCCTACTAGTCTGATGGCACCTCTCGTGTAGCGGAGATTACTTGATAGAGCAGGTTTTACTCAGAGCAAATTACAAAGCCTATTTTCTGCAAACCTTGACTGACTGCAAGTTTCTGGCTGCCCTTGTTCCACAGAAATGGCAATTTCAGCTTATGGAATTACAAAGCAACCAACTAAGTGAATCCTCTGTGTTTTCTTCTGTGACCGCATAAGTACTGAAGTGCTTTTCTCTGCACACCAGTGATCATTATTCCAGCAAAAGCAACCCGTGGCCTCCTCAGAATAGATAAGAACCTTTACAAAGAGACTGAGGTTTTAATATTTATTTTGCACATGTGCATACACATGCAAATGTGGCTAACGCATCATTTTTAATGAAGACACTAGGGCAAGATAGGCTTTAAAGTTAGGGTGAAAGCACCTTTCCACTGTTCCTTGACTGAATACTGTCAACCCAATTAATACCCTGATAACGACAGTGATACCAGCTGAATGCCACTGCCAGAGGGCAATTTTCAGCTTATTTCTGCAAATTATTTATCTAGAGATAATTACATATTAGTCTGATATGTTTTACTTGCTATTGCAATACAAATTGACCTGGCGTTGAACCATATACTACAACTGTTTCAATTGTACTATGAGCATTCCCTCTATCCAGAATGGAGAAACTTTCTTTCTCATTGGGACTGTCCTGTAGATTTTTGTTTTAAAAACAGGTTTTAATTTTAATGTGGAATTAAATGTTTGTAGTAATATGAAATATAAGTTCTTACAAATATATCTGTGAAATAAAAGTTAGCGTGACAAGGTGGGGATCGGCCTCTTCTCCCAGGTAACCAGCAACAGGACAAGGAGAAATGCCCTCAAATTGTGCCAGGGCAGTTTCAGGTTGGATACTAGGAAAAATTTTTTCACTGAAAGGGTTCAAGCATTGGAACGGGCTGCCCAGGAAAGTGGTGCAGTAACCATCCCTGGAAGTGTTCAAGAAATGAGTAGATGTGGCACTTCAAATATGGTTTAGTGGGCGTGGTGGCATTTAGTTGAAGGTTGGACTTTATTATCTTTGAGGTATTTTCAAATCTGAATGATTCTATGATTCTTTCTTTTCCCATTGTACATGACAGAGTATATAATAAGTTGGAAAGTTGTAAAATGAGTTAGAAGAAAAGTTCAACTTTAGCTGTTACTAAAGAGAGGGAAGAGAGGCTTCTGATATCTGGCCAGAGATTGAATGTGAGGACAAGCACAGACCCTATAAAAAGTTTTCCCTTTGAGGTTCCAAGGGGTGTCCAGGTAGATGCAATCTCTTTCTTTGTTAACCAGGAGGAAATCCATTGCTATTAATTAAAATGATATGAAGTTTATTTGTTCTTTGATAAGTCAATTATCTCTGCTAGACAATGTGCCACGTTTTGTGTATGGCTATCTGACTAAAAGCTTCTTACCCAAGGAAGGAAACACTTTTTTCCCCCTCTCCTTAGGTCATTACGCACACAGGTTTTGGTAAAATTGTTTTCACTGCTGGATCTCGTAT
Source organism: Struthidea cinerea (assembly GCA_013397865.1). Lineage (NCBI taxonomy): Eukaryota > Metazoa > Chordata > Aves > Passeriformes > Corcoracidae > Struthidea > Struthidea cinerea. The sequence continues at coordinate 348,719 of VZTI01005060.1, read as the reverse complement.
ATCTAATCATCCCCCATGGAAATAAGTGTGATAGAAACATCTGAACAGGATATTTTAAGACCTGACTTGTTGCTTACTCTTGGTTGAAACCAAACATTACCCAGCCACTTCTGAATGGCAACACACTGAGGTGGTGAATCCACAAAGTCTTCCTACAAGCTGTGCGCCCCGCTTGAAAAAAAAGCCAAATGCACCCACAGATAGGGCTGAGAGTGATTCAGGTGCTTTGGATGGGTGTCAACAAGTTTCTCTTAAGGTATTTTACATTCATTTAAATTTCTAGGTTACTGGTTAAAGCGATCTGTGACTTCTCCCTGTAAAAGGGTCTGTTCTGCCTATGTTGTTCAGGTGTGCCTGTAACATGTTCTTTGAATCTCTTCTTATAATGTTATTCCTTTACACTTTTATATTTTTTTCTAAAGACCTCTTTAAAATGAAAACATAACTCAAGAATCTTACAGGAAATTTAGAAAAAGATTCTTGCGTATTGGTGCTTTCTACTAAAAATGTAGTACATGTTTATCATTATGATGATAATGTGTAAGTATGTATCAGCCAAAGGATAACACCAGGGAGTCAAAGCCAATATGGCAAATAACATCTTTTATTTGTTCCTCTTTACAAACAGATATTCAAGAGTTTTATGAAGTGACACTGCTAAATTCCCAGAAAAGCTATGAGCAAAAAATAGAAGAAGCAAATGAAGTCGCAGAGAAATGGGAGAAGACAACATCTGCTACAGACCATGAAAATCTGCAGAAAAAACAGGAGGTAATTTAACAGATTAAGAATTAAAATATATGTAATGTGTGATGTCTCAAACCTGAGAAAAGCTATGCAATGGTGTATAAGATTGAAAGGATGGGTTGATTAAGGAATTAGATTAGGGTGTGGAGGATATAAATACATACAGTGTTATCCCTCTGACCTTGATTATGTCGCGAACTTGTTTATCCTTTCAATGGCAATCTGTCAAAGGAAAAGTAGAAAACTTTCATTTTCTCATCCTTGGTGTACTTTATCTGATAGTTGGTGTCTGTGACTACCCCCCAAAAGAGAATATATCTTCTCAGCTTGCTGATAACCACTGAGGTTATTAATACTCCAGTGATTACATCCTACGTAAAAATTTTAATAGGAGTTTTCATGTTGGGGTGAACTTTTCCACAGTCCAAGTTCACAGAGATCAACCAAAATAGTCTCTGCATGAGGAATGGATACATAGAAGAAGGTTACACAACTTTGCTTTTCTCCTGTAGCCAGTGGAAGGATTCAAAACCTTTCTTTGTCATCCCCAGCACTACTCTGCCTTTTCCAGCCTCCAGATTGTTATTAACTATGTTAGCAATCTAAACTACTTGCCTCCACCCTCATTTGTACTTCAAAGACAAAAACAAACCCCACAGAAGCAAGCAATGCATTGCTCTGTTCTTAAACAGTGGAACAGAAATAGAGTGGGCATGGACTGCAAACGGCAAATCTCCAGACCAGAATAAAAGATGAGGGAAATGTATAAAAATTTTCATTGTTGTCATGGTAAGTGAGGCATTTCAAGTTTTAAAAGTTGTTGGAAAGAACTTTCCCATAGGCATGACTATTTTTAAGAGCTTTCCTCCTTTTTTAAAACTGTAAAACTCAGAAATTGTAGTTCTACATGACATTTTAGATGTGATTCTTTAAAAAGATAAATCAGTATTGCAGACGGCTAGAACAAAACTCTCTGAAGGAATGAAGAAATTTATTGTAAAAATTAATTAGCAAAATAAGCTTGCAGAATTAATGAGAACAAGCATTCTGGTTTTGAGTGAAATCAGAACAAATGAGTCTTAACATTAATGTAGGCTATATCCCCTGAATGATTTAACATTTGAGTCACAGTTTGAAGGCACAGACAGCTAATATCTGTCTTTTTTTTTTTTTTAAGTGCAAATCTTTATGCTTTAAAATGGTGAAAGGGTATTCCTGTTATCTCTTGGAGCATCTGGTGAAGACAGTGGACAGACTCTTTTTTTATTCCAGCCTCATCAAAGTATTTGACCCTCAACCCCATCTTCCTTAAACTCCTTGCTATCTAAGAGGTGGGCTGCTGGTACAGGGGAATTTGAACTCTAAATTCTATGCTGAGAATAATAGATACAGGGCTAACTCCAAACTTTTCTCATTTTATGAAATGAGAAAATAATGTTCTGATTCAAAGGAAAACAATAGAAAACTATAGCATAGAAACTGGAATAGCCTTTTCAAGGCAGGGTGCTGGCAGTCAGAGTCCAGGGTACCATTTTCAAATTTGCTGTCTCTCCATAAATCTCATCAGTGTAATGGGAGAACAAAATATTTAGTCCCTTTAAAAATCATGTATGTTTTAAGGGTCTAATGCAAGCAAACGAGACTGGAAGTGTAGGCTTTTGGTTTTTTCCTTAAGACAGCACAACACGTTATCGGCAGTTCCGAGTCAGAACTGATTACTGTTCTGGATGTACAAGCTGCTATTCAAATCCAAGACAGCCCTGTGCTTTCTATGAGAAATTACCTTATGAAAATGTAATCAAATAATCTAATATATCACATCAATTCTTATTCATGGCCCATTCCTTATGGGAAATGATTGTTTTGTACTTCCTTTTCCATACACAATTACATGTCCCAAATTTGGAAAGAAAAGGCCTGCCTTCTTTTATAGAATCATAGACTTAGGGAACGGCTGTTGTTGGAAGGGACCTTAAAGATCATCTAATCCCGTGGGCAGGGACATGCTGCGGTGCTGTGCCGGCCAGCACGCTGCCTGGCACCGGGCAATGCCTCACCTGCTTCGGGTGGAGGAGGCGGACGCTGACCGCAGCGCTGGAGGGCAGGCGAAGCACCTGCTCGTGTTCGCCTTGCCCACCGATGGCAGGGTGCGTGGAGGAGGAGGGAAAGAGCGGAGGGACTCTCTCGTGAAAAGGAGAAGGGTTTATTCCAACAAAAAACCACGAGCAGAGCCAAGGGATTTAGGTGGGCGCGGGGTTTTTATACCCCTACATAATAGGCAGGGAGAACGTACAATAACCAGTATAATACCATGTATGGGGTCTTACAAAGCGGGGTATAAGGGACCAGGGTGAATGGGAGAAGATGTGGGGAGTAGAGGGTTAACATGAGCCAATTACCAACCGAGGAACATAGAACTTTCTAGAGACATAACCAAATATGAACATAACGGGGAGGGGGGAGGGAGCAGCCAATGGTCACAGCATGCTTCACACAGCAGTTTGGGCGCTTACTGTGCCTTCCAGTCCTTGTGCTGTGGAGGCTTCAAACCACTGGACCTGTTGGTCTGCCTGGTCCAGCTGACCATGGCTCTGGCCATGGCTCACCGCAACAGGGACACCTGCCACTAGAGCGGGTTGCTCAGACCCCCATCCAGCCTGGCCTTGAACACTTCTATGGATGGGGCATCCAGAGCTTTTCTGGGCAACCTGTGCCAGTGCCTCACCACCCTCACAGTAAAGAATTTCTTCCTTAGATCTAATCTAAACCTCCCATCTTTCAGTTTAAAGCCATATCGCCTTGCCTTATCACTATATGTCCTTGTCAAAAGTCTCTCTCCAGCTTTCTTGTAGGCTCCTTTCAGGTACTGGAAGGCTGCAATTAGGTCACCCCCAAGCCTTCTGTTCTCCACTCTGAACAATCCCAATTCTTTTAGCTTTTCCTTATAGGAGAGGTGCTTCATTCCTCTGAGGATCTTTGTGACCTCCTCTGGACATGCTCCAGCAGGCAATGTCCTTGATGTGCTGAGGACCCCAGAGCTGGATGCAGCACTCTGCTGTGAAAGCCCAAGGATAATCAGTCAGTCCAGAGGCCATCCTCCTTTCATGCCTTGCATTTGAAACCTTCCTTGGCTGTCTGTATGTTATTTTTTCCTGTATAAATTGGTCCTTTTTCTGTATTTATTTTCCAATCTTAATTGTTGATAAAAACAAAAGCAGCTTTTACTGTCCAGGACAGGTGTCCTGTGAACCCTCCTTTGTATTTACGTACTTGCTTTTCTGAAAGTGTAGATTTTTTGATAAAAGAAAAGGAGTGAGGTTGTTTGTAATACTGTACACATTTGCCAGCTTGCCTCTGTGATCAACACAGTGGTTTTTAGCAAACTGGTGCTAGATCTCACAGCATACTGGGGCTGGATCTTCATCTCTTTAAATAGTCATGAAAGGGTAATTACTCATCCTATAATCTCCTATCATTCTCAGAAACTGCCTGAGAAGAGAGACGTATCCCAGACTCAGAGACTGTAATTTTGAATGGCCTTTGTAAAAGCAAGTGAAAAGTCAGTGGAATATAAGAGCTCACAATATGTGTCAGAACCAGTTGCATCCAAATTTTTAGTGTAAATGCCTCCACATAGCATCCCATGGCTACAAACAGTGGCATTAACAAAAAGTGTTGGGGTTTTAGTGATAAATACTGTTTGGGGTTTTTTTCTCTACCTTTTTTTTTTTTTTTAAATTGCATGCTTCTAGCTAAAATCTGTGCTGTTTAGGTTTTAATCCTGAAGGACCCCCTAGTCCACATGAATAAATATTTAGGTATGGCCTGTGCATTTAATCCTTGCTTTTTGCTTCATCATTAACATCTTTGTTGGTCGTTCGAATAATCAGTGACTTCAATGTTTGCAGATGAAAAATGCAGTATTACCATCACATTATTACTGCATTTCACCCTGTATAGAGACTAAATATATGTGTCAGTGTATCTGGCAGAGCTGCAAATATCATAGACCAAAATAATTCAAGTGGGTGGGTGTTAGTGAAAAGGAAGAAAGAAAGACCTATATGAATGTGGTTTTTGTGTGAATTTATCCATGTTGCTTTCCCTCCTGTAAACGTGACTTTACAAAATCAGCTTAAGTTGGTGGATAGTTTCAGAATCAATGAAACAGTTTTTGGGCCAAGTTCAGATTCACTAGAAATGTTTATTAGGTTCTATTTGCAAAGGCTTTTTTTGTTTCCTATATTCATATAGAAAGCAGGGAATGTGACATATTGGGCACTAAATGAAAAAGTCCAACATGTTCATCATGATGTAGGATCTCTAGACTATAACTCTGAAGAAGACCTAAAATACCCCTCTTGTCCATTCTCTTGCCCTGGGGCAGATCAACTGCATTTGAAACGTTCCTGACGTGTTTGCCTAGTCTGTTCTATAACACCTCCCACAGTGGAGAGCCAACTATTTCTGCAGGTAACTCATTTCCTCACTGATAGAAAGTCTTTCCTGATGACAAACTGAAGTTTCTCTATGTGCAATTGGAACCCGTTAGATTTTGTTCAATTAGCAGTAGACATGGAGCAGGTTTTATTCAGTCCTGTTCCAAAAAGCACTTAAACACGATGCAGAATCATGCAGCATCATAGAACGGTTTGGGTTGGAAGGGACCTTAAAGATCATCTAGTGCCAGCCCCCCCTGCCATGGGCAGGGGCATGTTCCAGTAGGCCAGGTTTCTCAAAGCCACCTCCAACTTGGCCTTGAACACTCTCAGGGATGAGGCACCCACAGCTTTTCCGGGTTCCGGTGTCTCACCATCCTCATCATGAGTAACTCCCTTGTAATGTCCGATCTATACATAATCTCTCTCAATGTAAAGCCATCACCCCTCGTCCTATCACTACGTGTCCTTGTAAATAGTGTCTCTCCAAATTTCTTGTGGCCCCCTTTAAGTACTGAAAGTCCTCAATGAGGTTTTTCTGGAGCCTTCTCTTCTCCAGGCTGAACAACCCCAACTCTCTCAATCTGTTTTCATAGGAGAGGTGCTCCAGCCCTCTGATCATCTTCTTGGCCTCTTCTGGACTTGCTCCAACACATCCTTCTCATGTCATGGATCTCAGAGCTCAGTGCATTACATGTCCTTTTAACAACAAATGCTAGGTTGTAATGAAAAATCTCATCTTTTGGGATAGAATATATTTAGTTGTCTTAGATTCTTCTCAAAGGAGCTATACTTAGAGGTATGAAATATTTTAGTTTCCAAAACAAAAATCCTTGAGGCACTGTGAAAGGCAATTAGTGTTGACAGCACAGGCACTATATGTCTCTCTCTATATTTCCAAGTATATAAAAAAAATTCTGGAGGTTACTTTACAAGATTTATTTATTAATGAAAGTACTAACTCAGGATTTGGGAACTGCAAGTTTTAATTTCTTACTGTTCTGTGTAGTTCCTGAAGGACTGTATGTGAAGTTTGAGAAGAGAACTTAACAACTAAGTCATGAAAGGGAACTGACAATTTACAGTGTCTGAGGTATCTCACCGTGTGGAGATATCAGTTAAGGACCATATCTGTGGGGCACTGCATGGGCAGAAACAGTTGTTCAGGATTAAAGTCCACAAAACACAGAATGCACCTATAAACTTACAAGTAATGAATTCCAAAAATGGGACAAGATGTCATTCCCTCAAAATCTGCCTCATTGAGGTGTTGATGCCCTGTCCTGATTGAGGTTCAGAATCATGCTCTCTGTTCTGTAAATAAGACCGTAGCTAGATGTCTCTCATAACGTGTGTAAAGGCACTGCTGATACATTTTGCCTTATGAAGAAGATATTTGGTTAGGATGTTTTCCAACAATGTGGAAATCCATGTGCAGCTCCCTTCTTGACCAGAGAGGAGCTGATAGTGCTTCTCTTCTCACCCATAAGACTGCACTAAGAATTATGCTGGCAGGTATTATTTAGCTTTTTTTTGTTGGATTGTTGCCCATTTGTGTGGAATAATTAAATATTTATTGGGACAGAGTACTGACACGTGGCTTTATAACTTAAGATTTTATAGCTATTACTGCTCTGATGACTATTAAAGTCTAGGATGTTTTGTCTTCTTTAGCATACCCAAGGGTGGAACCCTTCCTCCCCAGCAAGCACAAACACCAGTGTTGAAAAGTCATAAATGCAAAGCCCTTCTCCCTGTTTTCTCGTCACTCTTATCCACCTCCCCATTGTCACCATACATATATTTAAATCTGGAAGGGGGAGGATTTAACAGAGGATATTAAGAGCTCCACTTCCAATGCCTACTATGTCCAGGGAGCCGTATGTTCATTTCTCTCAAACTGCATTTAGGGGATGCGGGATGTTGCATTCAGTGGGAGGGTTGGTGACACACAGGGGAGGAAGTGTAGCTGGGGTTCACCTAACTGAGCAGGTTGTGAAGGTATGCCAGAAACATAGAGTTTGTGGATGCTGACAGTGCTTAGACATTGGGCTGATTGATATGGCCCAGACAAGCTCATTTTGGGAACAAACAAATGCCAGGTACCTTGCTAGAGAACATGGCTGTGTAGATGTGACACTACAAAGGTAACATGCCTCCAGAGTTTCTGATGATTTCGACTGCTTTTAAGCTGAGTCATGTCAAGTTGCAGTACTAAAGCACCTTCATTGGCTTAAACCAAGGAATAGTTATCCGCCCATGTAGCCTGGTACCTGGCTTCCAGTGGGTGCCAGGAGCAGATGCTCAGGAAAGAGTCAGAAAAGACCAAGCCTGTATATTGGGTGCTTCAGCTGTTTTGCAAGTCTAATCTGAATTTGTTTGAACTAGAAGCACAGAAAGTATTCAGTGCTGGGAAACTCAGCCTTACCTTGTTTTATAAACATTCAGCATGGTATTCACCGCAGCTGACTGGGGATGTGTCCAGTCTGCTGCTGGAAATCATGAAGACAGGATTTGTTTGTAATTTTGCCTCTGCCAAAAAGCCTCATTACTTCTTTGGACCAAGGTTTGTAAGACCAGCATTCACAGCTTGAAAGCATTTTCTTGAAATTATGGCTCTTAAATTGTCCCTGTTGGAGAGAGAAGACTGATTTCTTTTCACCCCTAGAAAATGTGAGATAGGGATTGAGCTAAAAGTGGTTTAAATTCAGGTCTTCCACTGCTTTGAGGAGTGCTCTCTCCCTTCCCACTTCCAGATAGGTCTGGGGAAAGGTATTCTCTATCTCTGCTGTCTGTGCAGCAGTATTAGTGGGTTCCTGGAGCCTGAGAGTGGGTGTGCAGTTCTGAGCCCGGCTCCTCAGCTTAGCAAATGGTCACTAGCCTGGGAAAAAGCTTTCTTCCCTCCCAGGACTCTCTGCATTGCAGTAAACAGTCACTAGCTAAAGGATTTCTCTCACTCAAACATTATGTATACATAGTACAAAGATAGGTACAATTGAAACTCTGAGATGTTTAGAAAATACAATAATGGAGAACACAAAACACCTAGATGGAGGAATCCATCTGGTGAAACAAAAATGGTGTTGTTCTTTAGTGTGACAGTAGAAACACTGCTTGAAGCTGCAGGCTTGTGCTCAGCTCCAGGCACTCATTAAAAGACATACATTTACCCTTGTTTTAACCTCTGTATTCTTTAATTTGGTCTTCAGTGCTGCTTTTTTCTGGTCAGCAGTGTTTTGACCTTTATCTAGATGGAAAGCTGAGGTGAAGGAAAAGAACACTGCACTGTTGCACTTACATATAAATCTGGCAGCTGAAGGTCTGCATGTTCCTGTATCATCGCATGAAAAGACTATTTACTTATAGGGCATATGGTGCAGATACTTTTGCCATATTGTATGATAATAATTTGCAATTACTGTGGGAGTTTGGTCGTCACACCCTGATCTCACATGCACAATCTTCATTCAGCACAGTGTGGGATCATTGCTTTGACATGGTCCCCAAAGATTCCAGTTCTTCATTTAATTCTTGTTGTTCCATGCATTTCTTATGTTTAGAGGCTCATTTTGCAAATATTTAATTGCATTCATGCAAAATGAATCCTCTTATATCTGTTTGCTTCAGGAATGCCTGCTATCCTTGTACCTAGCTATTATAAACACTGTAATTACTTCTCTGTCCTCTAAGTGCTGGCTTGTTAAAAGTTCCAGTAGTAAAACCCTTACTTAAAAATCTTCTGCCTGAAGCAATTAACAAACCATTAATCTGTTTCGCACTAACAACTTGTCTAAAAAACATGGACTTGCAGCCCCTTCTATATGTACCTATAAAAATTCTCTTCTTCTATAAAAAGTCTCTTGTCTGGAATTTTGTTTGTTTTCTTTGTTTGTAACTGGGTACAGCTTAATTTGTATGGCTTGATTTACTCCCAGGAGCCACATTTGATTCTGTTTAAGTGATTATACTTAATAGGCAAGAGTCATTAGGTATGATCAACCATAATGTTTCATTAGAAGGGTTCAAAACATTGAGTTTTATGCATCTGTTTCTTCACTAGATTTAGCTCTACAGTATACATTTATCTGATCAAATGCAGTTTGTGTCTGTGGGTTGATTTTGTGCCAGAGCCAAATCCCAAGTAATTCTATTTTGCACTAAGTTCTCTTTTAAGGCAGCAGCAGTCTTTTTAAGGGGTACAGTGTAAGTGACATCTTCATATGTGTTTTGCTAGTCATGTTCCTTTTGCACCCAAGGATGTGTAACAACCCTAACTAGATAATTGTTGAACAACAATGCTGAAGCTTAACTCCATGTTTGAGGGGTTTTTTTTTGATATACAGTAGCTTTGCAATTTTATTTTTTATGCGCTATTAAGGTTTTCTTTACTTGCAGAGCTTATTGTATACACTTGCCTTCTCAGCTGGGTTGACTAATCTTTAGAAGTGGGTAACTGCAAAGTTGCTGTGTTATTAAAACCCTTATTTATTACTAGCTGCAGCTAAATGTCTTGCCCATACTGGGTATCCATGCTGGGTCTCTATTTATAAATTTTTTATTTGTTCTGTGGCTTGTCAATAACTTGAGTGCCAGAGCGTCTGTTAAATGTCATTTTAGTTGCTTCTGAACGTGTTTTAAGATGGTCAGGCCAATGTTTCCATTTTAAACCCAGTTGTATCTATGCGGAACAGTGTCATCCTGCGGACAGAAATGCTCTTGTGGTGCTGAGAGTAGGGCAACATGCACATCCTGCCACTCTCTAAACAGACAATTTCTGTCCCTCTGGACAAGGCTTAGAACTAGGCACCATTCTGCTTTTGCCATCTCCTTGTGTCTGCATAGTTAGATATGCTCATGACAAAAAACCTTTTCCGTTGTTTCCTCTCACTTTTTCACAGTGCAGCGGAAAGGGACCTGGGGGTCCTGGTCAGTGGCAAGTTGAACATGAGTCAGCAGTGCCCTGGCAGCCAGGAGGGACACCCGTGTCCTGGGGGGCATCAGGCACAGCACCTCCAGCTGGGCAAGGGAGGGCATTGTCCTGCTCTGCTCTGCACTGGGGCGGCCTCACCTCGAGTGCTGGGGGCAGTCTGGGGCACCACAGGATAAGAAAGATATAAAGCTATAAGAGAGCATCCAAAGGAGAGCTATGAAGAGGGTGAAGGGTCTAGAGGGAAAGCCTTACGAGAAGTGGCTGAGGTCACTTGGTCTTTTCAGCCTGGAAAAGAGGAGGCTGAGGGGAGACCCCATTGTAGTTACAACTTCATCACAAGGAGCAGCACTGACCTCTTGTCTCTGGTGACCAGCAATAACACTCAAGGGAATGGCCTGAAATTGTGTTGGGGGAGGTTTAGGTTGGATATTAGGAAAAGCTTCTTCACCCAGAAGGTGGCTGGGCACTGTAACAGCTCCCCAGGGAAGTGGTCACAGCACCAAGCCTGACGGAGTTCAAGACATGTTTGGACAATGCCCTAAGGAACATGGTGTCACTCTTGGGGATGTCCTGTGCAGGGCCAGGAGTTGGGCTCAATGATCCCTATGGGTCCTTTCCAACTGAAGATATTTTATGATTCTACGATTTTAGTTTAACATCACCATCACATTGGTGTGCCTTGCATGAGGGTTTAGAGGACTCACTGGTTTCATACGTCCTTTTTTGACAGGAAGATCCAATGGTTTAGTTTAATAATTGTTTTCTACTGACATTAGTGGGATGGATCTGGGTTCTTGATATTAAATTATACCAGATCAGCATTGATGAAAGAGTCACATCCTCCACAACAGGTTTATTTGGGTTTATTTTTTTCACATTTATATAATACGCCTATCAAACAACCCCTAGGCAATTTTTTGATCTGTGATTTGTTATTACATCTGCAAAGGATTGGGAGCAGGCCAGAACAGCTGTGAGGGACCAGAAACAATAATTTTCCCCGGTGAAAATGTGCCTGAGTATCAACCAGCATACAGAATTAGCCAAACTTTTAATTAAGCAGTGAGTCTCTATTATGATAAGCATTGAGGTCAGACTATTGTGTAAATTTCAATTCTGTGTATCAAGGTCAAAAATTATAGATCTAGTTTGAAAATATCGCTTGACAAAAAGCTCTGCAGTTTTAACATATTTTTTCTAAAATAATTTTCCTAAACCCTGGTATGTTTCAACAAGGGAATACCAGATTAGTCTGAAAAAATAAAAACATAAAAATATCAGAATGTCCCAAGAGGCTTCTTCCACAAGCTAGCAGTTCCTCTGAAGAGTGTGTGATATAATTAATTGTTTCTAATAAGATTCTGAGAAGTTATATTTTAACCACCTGCAAAAACAAGTACATCAACTCCTAAAGTATACTTCTTTGTCCTATAAAGCTGTAAGGGTTCTGTAAAATTGATATTCAGGGACAAATGTACTCTAGTTAAGATTCACTCTAAAAATATTTCAGAACAATTTGTCTCACATTTATTAACTCTGATTCTTCACCAAACTGAGCAACTAAGCAAGAGAATTCACTGCCCTCCATGTGCAAAGGACACAGGTCTTCATAGAGAGGTTTAAGAGTCCATTATATATTTCTGCAGTCTACCAATACTTCTTTATTAAAATGTTTCTTAAATAGTTCCCAAGAATAAAGAATGATATCACCCCAAGACTTCTGGATTATATAAAGGTCAACCTGGGAGTGATTTCTTGGATAGATGAATGTGTCTTTGCTCAGTAAGATAATTATATATGAAAGAGAAAATATCCATCCTCTTTTGTTTAGTATTTTATAATCTGAAACAGATACTTTCAGGTTTTAGCAAACAGTAAATACCATCTCCAAAGTAACAACCTGGGAAATTAAAGGGAAGCTGTCAACTTGAAAATATAATTTATCTCCACAGTTTTTGGTTTTTTTTATAATACAGTTACAAATACTAGACAAGTACTAGAAACATGGGGCTTTATGCATTTTCAGCTTTTACGTTTTACACATTTGCTTGTCCTTGATCCTCACTCATGCCACTTTAATCTGTCTCAGGTTATAGTGAAAGCTGCCCCTAGTTTAGAGGTGAGACAATTTACTGCTTGTTTGCCATTATAATATTTAGCTGGATTGTGAATTAAGCATTTGTCTAGACCTTTGTGTACTATGAAGAAGTGAATTTCACCCTTTGTCACTCTCCTCCTTCTTCAAAAGAGCCTTTAGGACTATGTTTCTTTTTCCTATGTAATCTTGATCCACTTTTCCATCCAAATGGATAACCTTCTCATAGAGATCACTTTCTGAGCTTATTTCTCTAACCACATTTGCCTTGCTGTTGGAAGCCTCTGTTAACTTCCACCCTTCCACCATCAGTTACCATGCTGTCCTATTCCTAAGGTCTGTCATGTCTCTGCATTCTACTCCTGTACTTCGCTAACTCTTGACTTTTACATCTGCTTCTTCAGCTTTTCACGTATTCAGTGAAGAACTTTCCTGGTATTGACACCCCCTGTGCACAGAAGCTTTTCAGAGAGAGCTATCAGACTATCTCATTTCATCTTCAAAATTGTGTTTTGTCCCAAAAGAGAGGTGGTTGCTGTTGTAGCAAGCATTCCTGATACAATATTCTCCTCCTCTTGATCAATATTGTCCCACTGTTTGCTCTTGTTTCTCCAATTTCTCTTGTCTTTCTCTTGTCTTGAACTGAAATGGACAGTTTAATAAAGCAGAACCCTCACGTAGTAGCCCAAAACAGATCTTGTGCTGGGTATTGCCTTATGTCTCTGTGTGGTGCCTATTTCCCCCCCAACCCAGAAAACTAGTTTTACGGATGAGTTCTGGAATGGAATTTTTTTAATATAGCTCAAATATCTCATGACTAAAAAATGTCAGGTTAGCTGGATCTCACACTTCCATCAGCCTGCACAGAGCTGCACAATACCAGTGGGGAAAAATGATTGAAGCTGCAAATGTATCTCCATGCCTTTGAATGGATTCAGCATTCTGGCTGCACCTCAGCTGATGTGTCTGGTTGCTTGTGCTTTTCTGACACGAGGGCAGCCTTGTTACTCAACAGCTGTAGCCCAAATAGTGGTGTTCAGTTCATTGCTGTAGCTGTATATGATTTCTTCTCTGACAGGACAAACCAAAGGGATGATGTTTTCCCAGGTCCGCCAGTTTTTTCCAGAAGAGTAGAGGAGCCTACCTGGTTTTCAAAAATGCTCTGTGTGTGTGGGTGTGTATATATATATATTAGCTCAGCACTTTCAAGTAGTCATGTTGTCTCTTTCTGAGAAGAGACAAGGCAAACAAGCGTTGTGCAGCTGGAAAAAAATAAAAGGAATTAAAGTAACAGACACAGTGGATCTGAAGTCCATTTCTGCAGAAGGCGGCTTTTGAAACTCTGGTCTAAACAGCAATGGTAACTTTAAAATTATTGTTGTTTTAATGAACCACTAAAACAAGTTTGATCAGTGTGAATTTGTTAATTACAACAAGAAGGAGTGAAAGGATCTCCTGAGAGATTTCAGGTCAGTCATTACACCAAGCTGTCGTTTCTCACACATTTTTTGGTGTTGTGGTAGTTTGTAGAAAACCAGAGGTCACAAAACTGACAACTTTGTGTCTTCCTAAGCAGTAGGAAGATTTATGACAGACATATGCCTTCACTTATGTAATCACTATTTTTTTTTTGAGATATCTGGTACTTTTTTGGACAGAAAATGCTCTGGGCACACCCAACGGTATCTTTGCCAGGTCAGCAGCAAGCCTGTAACTGGAGCTTTCAGTATTCAGGATGCTGAATACATTGTTGCCTGAAACAGTCCATCCTCTGCAGTCATAGGTGTATTTATTAATTAATAAATTAATTCAATAGCTTCTTAATTCAATAGCGATTTATTTCTTGGATTCCTTGCTTTTTTCCCCATCCAGGGAATATGCCTGATATACACAGATATCTTTGCACTCACAGTGGACAATTCTGTTACTTTTGAGGTTTAGAATCATCATATATTACTCTTTGCTTGCAATTTGTGCTCATCTTACCCTTGGACAAGAACCAAACCCCTCCTTGTATTGGTGCTCTGTTCTATGGATAGTCATCACAGAGAAGGGAGGACTGATCTGACATCCTTGCTCAATGCTGAACAGAGAGGAGTGCTCAAGTTGTAATGATCTTGGAAAACCAGTCTTTGTGCCCAGCTTCACAGGGCTTTGTTGCAGCCCAGCCAAAAGAAAATGAAGGCTTGGATTGCCTTTGTGAAGTGTGATCAGGATGTTGGTCACATATATTCAAAAGAATATTCTTAGTTAACTATAGCTAAGAAAACAGGCATGAGGATGTTCCCAAACCATGAAATTACATCGCTGATTACAGGTATTTGTCTTGATAGTAGAAACTACATTTTTGCCCGTAGCCTTTCAAAGTGCAATATGAGAATTTACCATCTCTTTTAGGGTCACCTCTAGTGACCCCTGTTTTACTAAGTACTGCACAAAAACGTGTCAGGAAGATGATCTTGCCTAGTTTCAGCTTTGTTTATAAGCTAGTGAAATGTGGTATAAACCTGGTGGTGGTAATAATGCAATAGGTTGTCAAGACGGGGGCTGCTGTCATGGTTTAACCTGTCAGGTAGCTGAACATCACACAGCCCCTTCCTCACTCACCCCTTCTCAGTGGGATGGGGAAAAGAATTGGGAAAAAAAGGTAAAATTTGTAAATTTTAGACAAGGCTGTTTGACAGAGCAGGAATGGAAGGGAAAATAGTAATAACAACAATAATAAAGATTTTTAATATACAAAACAAGTTACACCTACCATCTACTGACCAATGACCATCCAGTTCCTGAGCAGTGACCCCTGGCCAGCTTTCCCCCTGGTTTACATACTGAGCATGAGGCCATATGCTATGGAATATCCTTTGGATTACTTGGGGTCTGCTCTCCCAGCTCTGTCTCCTGCCAGGTTCTTGTGCTCCTCCAACCTTCTCACTGGTGGGCTGGCTGGTGAGAAACAGAAAAGTCCTTGGCTTAGTGTAAACACTGCTTAGCAACAACTAAAACATCAGTGTTTTATCAACTTTATTCTCATCCTGAATCCAAAGCACAGCCTTATACCAACTTCTAGGAAGAAAATTAACTCTGTGCCAGCTGAAACCAGGACAGCTAAGTATACAGAATAGCACACAGAGCTGTGTTCTGTTTGCATTGACAAACATCAGTGTTGTTATGAGGCTTCTGAATACAACCAGAATTGGAATTTGAGCCCCTGCTAATGAGAGGTGAGGTTGTAGAGTAAGTAGGACATAAAGGTGATTTGGGATGTTTCAAGCAAATATTCATCAATAGTGAAAGTATTTTCAAGTTTTTCATCTGACATTCTTCAAAGTTCGTATGTACGTCCCTACCCAAACCAGCCTCCTTGATGGCAGATACATCCCAGCAAATGGAGGAAGTCTTACCTAAGCTGCATGGACACACTGCAAATGCATGGAGTTGCAGACAGCTTTAGCGTGAGCTGTTGCAGCCAGACAGTTTTTATGAGACTGGATTTATTGTCTCATCCAGGGTTTCCTTTCTGATAGTGTTATCTGGACCTCAGTGTCAGTGAGCTGTGACAAGGGCACTGTTTCTCAGGTCAGCTCGAGCTGGTACCTCTGAAGGATTCCTGGTCCAGGAACCGTATGACCTCTGCAAGGTAGTATGCATGGAAGGGCCATTACACAGACTAAGAGACTTCCTACCTACAACTCTTGGCATTGCCTAGTACATAAGCATCTGCTCCTTTTCTCAGCGTCAACTGCAGCTGACAGTGAAATTTATTTAATGAAGTTTCAGTAGCCCTTAGACTTCTGTGCTTCTGTAAGCTCACAGAAGCCAAAACCCCTGTTACAGTCCATAATTTTTTAATAACTTTGGGTCAGTGCCTAATGTGAATAGTTCATGGGGTCCTCATACAAAATACAAGTTTCTGCCATCTCTCCATTAGGCAATGAAAGATTCTTATCCAGCACTGAGGTCACGACAGTTGTCACAAAGGAAATTGTCAAGCACTGGCAGATCCATGGAGCCCAACCTTCTGCAAAGTATTTACGGAGTGTTGTTTTCCCTTCGCTTCACTTTGTTATCTGTTTACCAACACTTAGGGAGCGTGATGATGTGTTCTGCAGTTTAATGACCTGAGCCATTCTGCTTAACTTACCTTTTGATTCCTTTGCCTTTCATATATATCAGTGTGAAGCATTTGTTACGCTTTTTAGGAGGCAAGCTGGATGCAGAGATATGGCACTATGTTTTGCCAAAGGTTTTGTTTAGCTGCAGTCTTTTTGCATGTCAGCATGAGTATAGATGATTGTGGAGCTTAGCAGCCATGACTTAGCAAGGCAGCTTGCCACTGTAATGACAGCCACTGCTTATTTCCCCTCCCTATGGCTCTGGCTGAAACAAATATTCTTCTATAAGAATGTTTAGGATGCTTCAAGCAAAACTATCTTGAGAAGTATAAGTCATTACAATATTCTTCAAGGCTTTGATTTTGTGTTTTTGTTGGTAGTTTGAGCTTTTGTTTTCTTTTCTTATCTTTAATGCAGGGTTTATATTCTTGTATTAGTGTAAAACACCTTTGGTCATCCTAAGTATCACTTTATGATATATCAGTGCTGCTCTCAAAATGGAACTGGTTTTATTACTGCTGTTGAGTAGACTGACTTAATTTCACCATTTCTGGCAAGAAAAGGCACAAAATGTAATCTCAACTGAAATGTGGATAGTTTCCTCCTCTGTAATTTCTCTGGAGGTGTGTGTAAATAGGAAGAATCTGTGTGGGCCAGTGGAGAAGACAGGAGATTGGTTTCTTTTCTTGGATTTGCTGTGGACCTGCAGCACATCATGAGATAAATCAGAATTCACATTTTCTGAGTGACTTATTTAAACATATTTCCTGCAAGGTTATCATGCAGTACACTGCACATTCTTGGGTGTTTCTCCTGTTTTGAGTTAGAATCACAGAAGGGTTTGGTTTAGAAGGGACCTCAAAGATCCTCTGGCTCCAACCCCCTGCCATGGGCAGGGACACCTTCCAGTAGACCAGGCTACCCAAAGTCCCATCCAACTTGGCCTTGAACACTTCTATGGATGGAGCACCTGCAGCTTCTCTGAGCAACTTGTTCCAGTGCCTCACCATTCTCTTGGTAAAGAATTTCTTCTCAGTACCCAACCTAAACCAGTTTAAAGCCATTACCCCTTGTCCCATCACTACATGCCCTTGTCAAAAGTCCCTCTCCAGCTCTCTTGTGGCCTCTCTATGTACTGGAAGGCTGCAATAAGGGTTAGATCCTGTCCTAAACTGTGTGTGGTAACACACATACAGACCCTTGTTCGTTCTCCTGACAACTGAGAGGGATACAGTCCTTTGCAAGCAACCATTCTAACCCTTCTGACCTCCTGAAATAGAGGTATTACAGTTAAGAATAAATGAAGAGCTGCCCCCAGAAGCCAAGGCAACCCACAGGAGCCATTGCACTAAGTCCTTCTCCATCAAAAACTCTAACCTCACATTCATAAATGCCATATTATCTCTAATCTGAGGTCAGTCCATGCCAGCTCTATGGAACAATGGTTACCAAGCAGTTCCTCACCTTGCACCTTAATATAATTGATAGCAATTAGTACAGTCTCTCTCATTATGGCTGTTACAGGGGACCAGCTAAAAATGCAACATCAGCAGTTAAGTAATTGCAATTTAATTGAAAAGGGGCCATTTGCAGGGGTGCAGAGCTGGGAAAGGTCAATGGGCAACATCAGGCTCTGCTATGCTGCAGAGGGAAGGATAAAGGCTGTCCTCATTCTCTCTGTTCCTTCCATCATAGTGCTGTTTGACTGTACCTTTAAAAGGTTTGATCCAACTCCTTGGAGGTTCCAAGAGTTTGGGAACCATTTCTGCTCCTGGATAAAAGTGTAGTTAAGCTCATCATGTGCTACACCAGTGTGTATGAAATGTGGGAACTGCTCTTTGAGATCCTCCTGGCCTGGAGTGCACTGCAGTGATTTACTCAACTGGTTTGCATCTCTGCAGTTATGTTTGCTGCCTCAAATCTATTGTGCACCTTTCTGAAGAGTCTGATGCTCATTTAATTTATTTGTGGTTTTCAGGAGAAAATGCCCTAACTGGCGACTTCGACTTACTGTGTAGGTCTTCTGTTAAGAACTTGATCTCAAGCTATATATCCTAGGGGAGACCACTGGAGTAGCAGTTGAGCTAAAGGGCTTTACATATCCTTGGGATTTTTGACAAACCCAGCACTGAGCCCTGAAATTGGTAGTGAATTTTCCACACTATGCTAGGAACATCTTTAGAGGAAAATTATATATTGGTTTCAAGAGGAATTAAATGTGAAAAGAACAATTAAAAAATAGTGTGTTATTATAGCAACCAAAGCAGTTGCTATAACTGCTTTGGGTTTTTTTTTTTTCCCTGGTTGTAAAAAAA
>VZTI01005060.1:304841-330065 GCA_013397865.1 Struthidea cinerea | reverse complement strand
AAAAAAAAAAAAAAAAACAAACCACACTGATGCAATAAAAAATGACACAAGAGAATAAATGTATCAAGTTGTTATGGCAACTGAAATATGTAGGTTGGAATTTATGTATCCAGAACTTCTATGTAAGTAAAATAAACATTATCCTTGCTAATTAAAATAGCATGCAAAGATTATTTAATTTTAAATCATTATTCATGTTCTCCTTTACAATTAATTACTTTTTTTTTTTTTTTTTTTTTTTCTGTTTCCAAGTATTTGCATTTGCTTCCAGCTGTGGTCTGCTTGTATTTTCATGGCAAGATTGTGATTTCACTAATATGGGCTAAAGTGTGGAGGGAATTCACTGAAGCTAATGAATAAAATATGTGCAGGTGGGCACAACTGGAATCAAACCATGTGCTTTAACACGTCACTCCTGCTGCAGGTGACCTTTCTGCTTGTGGGGCCCTTTGGCAGGTGTCATTACTCCATGCTTGAAGGGATCTCCCAGCAACCACAGCGCTCTGTCTTTCTTCTCAGTGTGATACAGTGCACATGGAGCTCCTTCCAGAGCTTGTTCCGCATACAGCCTGCCCTCTTCAGCTGTAGATTTTGCTTCCAAGGTATTTTATGATAGCAAATTCTAAATGAGCATTCATTAATTATGTTCAGCCTTTTAATTTTTCTAGTCCTTTTCCTCCAGCCTTCATAAGAGTTCAGTAATAGCTTCTGCTTTATTTGAAAGAAATAGATCTTTAATATCCCAAATTACTCTTCATGTTTTATCTTCTTTATGCCCAGCAAAGTGCAGGCTGATAGCTGAAAGGTAAAGGAATGAGGAGAATGATCTGACTCAGATCCCAGTGAGCTGAGGAAAATGCATTTATTTGTTTAACCTTCTAATCTCATTCATTCTCATGTTCAGAGGTGTCTAAATTTGCCCTATGGAGTTTAAAAAAACACTGCTACCAGGAGTGTTTTGGAAAATACCCCATCAGGGTAAGAACTCAGCAATACTTAAGTTGATTGTGTCCATTTCTTGGAGGCAGATATCTGCCTGGCACGGAGCTGCAGCTGGGGTGTGTCTTTGCCTGAAAACTACAACCAATCTGTCCAGTCTCATTCTTTGAGTGTCATTTCCATGCATCTGATCTGTAAATTATTTATCTCTTCCTCCTTGCAGCAGAGTTCATCTTTGCGGTGGTTTTTTGCTCATTTTTCCTCTGCCACATCAGATCCTGCCAACCACTGCTCTTTGGTGTGCCAGGTCTCAGCAGGGGAGATTGTACTTGAGCAACAGGCCTCTCAAGGCTTGTGTTTGCAAGGACTCTGGTGGCTGCACAGCGCCCTGCTCCCTCCCCGCTGCACAAATCATCACACGTGGCAGAGTCCACCACTGTGTGACCTTAGTGACACTGCTGCCTGGGAAAGGAGACACACGAGTGCCTTGATTTGTATCCCAGCTCGAAAATAAAGCTCTGCACGAGCTCTTCTATTTTCTGCCCCTTTACCCCCCTCTCCTGAGACCCCTCCTGGAGTACTGCATCCAGCTCCCAACACAGGAAAGATGTGGACTGTTGGAATGAGTCCAGAGGATGGGTACAAAGATGGAGTGGGGGCTGGAGCATCTCTCCTATGGAGACAGGCTGAGAGAGCTGGGATTGTTCAACCTGGAGAAGAGAAGGCTCCCGAGAGACCTTAGAGCACCTTCCAGTACCTAAAAGGAGCTTATAAGGAAGATGAGCACACACTTTTTAGCAGAGCCTGATGTGATAAGGGGTAAATGGTTTTAAATTAAAGGAAGGTAGATTTAGATTTATATATAAGAAATAATTTTTTTTTACAATGAGGGTGGTGAAAGGCTTGAACAGGTTGCTCAGAGAAGTGTGGATGCCCCACCCCAGGAAACATTCAAGGTCAGGTTGGATTGTACTCTGAGCAAACTGATCTAGTGGAAGGTGTCCCTGCCCATGGCAAGGGCATTGGAACAGGTGACCTTTAAAGTTCCCTTCCAACCAAACCATTCTGATTCTATGACAAGTGACACTGGAGATGGAGCCTGGATCAGCAAAATTAATCCTGTGTGTGTCTTCTGGTTAGTCACCAGGCTTCAGTTTGTGGGGCCAAGTGACTCCAGCCAGCTTCCTCTGAACTCTCTGGCTGGGAGGAGAAAAGCTGATGCATGAGCTGGTGTCTCCTCCCTGCCTGAATTTCCTGCCTGGAAAGTCAGTTGTCTTGCCCTAGATCGGAGTCACGGTGCAGCTGGATAATTGTGTGATATGGACAGTGAGGGAAATCAGGTCTCAGTATAGGTTTTGTGTTAGTCCAGCCAAAGTGACTACTCAGTAACTGATGGCTTGGATGAGAGCTTTTAGATGGTTGGGCAAATCTGTATCGCGGACGAGCAAATGCAAAGTTCACCAGTGACATTCTGACATCCAGAAACACACTGAGAGCAAGATTTGCTCTCAGGAGGGTGGAGCAGCATTAAATCAGATCCTGACCTTTCTGAGACATAAGTCCACAGCCAGATAATTGTTCCTGAGCTGTAACACTCTTTAAGGCTGTCATAAAATTTTCTGAAAGGTTGAATCCATATTAGTTAAAGTGACATCATAAAAATCCCAGGGCAAACTAAATATTATTGTGATATTTATGCTCACTTTCAAATACAATAACTTAAAAAAAAAAGTTTAAAACACTTGTGCTGTGATTTGTACAGTAGAATCCATGCCCAAATGTGTTATTTTTCTTTTCTCCTTTCACATTTACTGGTCATATTGGGAAGGCTGGTGCAGAAGGGACTGCAGTGGCATTCTTACAGGACTTAGCCATGAGACCTTGTAGAACTCTACAACATCACCCTGACTTAAGATAGCTGCAAAGGTTGAGCTAATGCAATGTGATGTGGAGCAAACCTTGATGTCATCAAAAAATGAACAAGAAATCTTAACATGGAAATGGAAATAAAATCCTTTCTGACATCTAAATCATTTGACATGGATCCATGCCTTTCTATAGGGCCTTAGAAATACTGAATTAGAAAAGAAAGCTCTGCTATATTATTTCTGGATTGAAATTTAGGCCCAGCTGAGGCAAATTAAACTGCTTGACTTCTGTGGGATTATATTTCTGATTTTAGTTTCTAGCATGGCCTGCTCTGGGATTGTCTGAGTTTTCAATGATACTGATGAAAGTCATATCCTGTCAAAAATTTGTTGAATGACATTTCTTCCTGCAATAAGGACTATAAGAAGCACAGAAATAGGACTAGGAGGGCACAGAAAGAGCAAAGCACATCTTATGGTCTCTAGGATTACTTCTCTGCATGGCATTGCAGGAAAAACTCATCAAGCCCTCGATGATGCTTTGTCTCCCACAGTCTGTCCAAGATGTACAACTTCTTTTTTTTTCGTGGTCCAGTGGTGCTCACAGCACGTTTAGGAGAGCTGTCAGCTCTGCCGAGGTATGGCAGAAAGGTGCAGAGCTTGGAGGACAGACCACAGGCACAGAAGGCGTTTGTGCTGTTGCTGGCACGTTGTAAAGGATGAACTTGACTTGAGTCCAGTTCCAGTTCACACACAGCTCCAGCAGAGTGTGAGCAGGTTGGCTGTACCTGGCGCAGAGGTGTGCCCTGTTCTTTGCTAGTAGCAGCATCCTGCTGAGCATCTCAGTTCAGCTCAGGTTGCTTCCTACTCCAGCATAGCTGCTGAATGAATTAATTTACATCAATGTCCTGTAAAATGGATAATTCCAGCATACATTATATTGAAATGTAGCTTTTTAAATGTTCTAATGATTTTCAAATATGCTTGCTCTAGAAAAGTTAATTAAAGAAAAGCAGTATCTCTCAGCACTATATGTTTCTGGGAGCATTTGGTTACCAGGATGATAGATTTCCTGACAGATATCGGCATCCAAAAGTTAACACATCACTGGGGTCTTTTATTCCTTTCCCCTCCTCATGTAAATCACTTGGGGCAAGCAGGCATTTATTGACAGGCTCTCATGAGACTGGAGCAGAGCTACCAACTGGTGATCCAAAGTGCCGAAAAGCATCTCAGATCAGCCTCTGTTTTGAATTTCTCTCACTAAAAGCATGGGTGACAGTGTTTCCTAAGCCAGGGGCTGTAGGGGAAGGTACATTAGCTCTCTGAGCCCTAGTGCAGTTGCACACTTATTTGGGCTGACGGACTGTAGCTCCTCACACTTCCACCCACCCTCCTGGGCCCTTTGTAAAGCTGATCAGCTTTTTCTAGCCACATAGCCCTAGAAAATATTCCATGAGTCCTGGAAACAATATCCTAAACCATGGAAAAGCAGAATAAAGTTTGCAGGTATGTTTCCTGTTTTTTTTTTTAAATATTTTTTATACCCTCAGTGTTGGGCTTCACCCCAAGAAATAAACTTGTGGTAACTACTGGGCATGGTACCAAGTTCCTTCTACTGATATATCTGGTATAAATTCTGGAAATTCTATAAATTCTTACAACAGACTGGAGAATTCATCCACCATTACACGTCTTGGCTGCTATAGGAGGACCTCCCATAGAAACTCATGGAAACCCCATATGCCATAATTGCCTGTGAGGGCAGATGCTCCTTCTGTCTGGTTGCTGGCTCAGACATGAACTGGAACATGCTGCCTGCTGAAAGTGGAACCAGTGACAAGTCTTTCATAACTCATATCTATGTACTTTGGCAAAAAATAATCAGCCAGAGTTTTGTTGTCAGTTGATTGTGTCAGTTGTGCATGTCCTAAAAAGCTACCAGCAAGATGTGTTACAAGCACAGAAAAGCTTCACTGAGCACTGTTAAAATTAGACAAAATTAGCAAGGTAGGTAATGTGGTTGTAATCTTATTAATAAATATTTAAATAATGCTGTAAGTTTGCACAATGGAAAAGACATTGTGCTGAAGAGATTATGGTCTAAATAGTACCTGTTAATTATAATCTAAATAGATTAGTGTGAATTATGCACAAAATTAGAGGGCTGCTTTAGGAGTGATCTACGAGGCTCATGGTTACTAACCATGCGAGTAAAGTTACCAAGTGAAGTTTTGATCTGCCCTTGCAATATTTGATTGTGAAATCTCTTTTGTTTCTCTGACCAATTTGAAGAGAATAAGATAATGCTTTCTTCTGTGAAGAGGAAGATAGAGTTTTTCCAGCTACCAGCCCTCTGGATGCAGGGGTGCAATAAAAAGTCTATAGTTTTGGCAGTAGTTTTAGTTCAAGCTTGAAGTCATTATTTCCAGAACCTCCTGCAAGGATGTGTGAGCCTGGCGCATGTTGTCCACTGCATTTGCAGTGTGTCATGCTGGGGCTGCCAGCTCTGCATCTCCTGGTCATGGCTCAGGAATAATGAGGTGTTGCTGAAACACTTCCTTTGCAAGAGCAGGCAGCTTTTGCCTATAAAGTATACAAATAAATTCAGGCAGGATAGAATTTTGTTGGCCACCAAAGGGAGGGTTGTATGTAATCAAGAATAAGAAAAGACTCAGATCCAAGATTGTTAGTTTTTAATAAATCTATCACAATGCACAGCAAGTATTCTTTCTGCCTCTTGGATTATACAGTTCCATTTATTTCGTAACACAGAATTAAATATCTCTTGGTGTTCACATGGATTGCTAACATATGCTTTGTTTAAGTTGGGAAACCATATATTATTTTGCTAATGATTATTGAACCTTGATACACTGGAACAGAGAGATGTTCCAGATTTATTACAATTACTTTTGCTTGAGCTGTTTGAACCCCCCTAATGTCCTTGATTTCCTGCTCTTTACAATGAATTTGTGACCCATTTCCCTAAGGAAAACAATGGAAACATTTCATAGCATCTTATGACATTGTTTTATGTTCTTTCAAAATATTGGAGCCAAGTAATGGTGAAAAATTTGAGGGAAGAAATATGTAAAATGTAAACAAAGTAAGTTTCTTATCCAATTTTGCAGCTGCACTCATTTGATAAATGTTACCATAGAAGTTTCTGCTGAAGCCTGTCAAACCCCTTTTGAGAAGCTGCAGAAGCTGAGCTCCTTTAGGATCAGGATCCTTTAGGTCTTGATGATTAGAGCAAATAAATAATGTATTGATTTGCAGAGTTTGTATTGTTGCCTGTAAATAATAACAATGAAAAACATTTATGTCAGGTATTTGAAGAAAGCAAAGATGAAATGAAAATTCTGTGCATGCTTTTTAGCTCCTTGCAAAACCAATTTTCTCTTACTGAAAGAAACACTTAGGGAGTTGCTTGGATTTTCTGTAGGCACTGGGGCAAGACCTGGGTTCAGTTTCCTGCTGTCCTTGAAAATTTTGGCCTCGTTGTCTTTCTGTACCTTCCTCCCTTCCAGATTACAAATGGGAGATATTCACCACCCTTTGGTGACTAGAAACCAGCCAAGGGAATGTGTGGTTCTCCGTGTGAGGGAAGCTGTAACCTCAGACAGGACACTCCTGGGGTCCTGTGTACTTAGCCCCATGTAATGCTGAGCTGCTGGGCCTGGTCCAGCCTTTAAATACAGCCTTTACTGGAGCACAAGACTCATCCATTGGTTCCAGTGAAGCTAAAAGCACGTGTCTAAGTAGTTGCCTGGATTGGGGCCAGCACTCAGTCTTTTGCTGGACAGAGCCCTAAGTAAACAGCCTAGCATCAGAGGGGAGAACGTTTGCACATGCGAGTGTGATTTGGCTGTTTCCGTGGCACTGGCTTGTTGTTTCCTAAGTTGTGCTGGCAGTGGTTGCTCTACTTAAAATGGTAACAATTTCTTGCCTGTTGTGTTAAAATTGACTGCACTCCTGTTGCACAGGCTAAAACAGGATGGGTCTAAATCACTCAGGGTGCTTGTGATGCTCAGCACCCACAGATACAATTCTGTTTGAATCCTCCCTGCTTTCCTGTTTGTGCTCTTGCAAAGTGCCCAGAAATTTTTTGAGATCCGAGTTAGAGGCAGCCATCATGTTTCCTTCAAAGGCTGACTCTTCAAGCACATTTTTGCAGGGCAGAGCATTGCAAACAGAGATGTCGTTTGTAATATTTACTGTCTTAATGTAAAATCTACAGTAATGTATCAGATTTCCAGCAGGAAAATTGAAAAAACAAATATAGCCATTTACTATGTCTTCTGCCAAAGATATTTGATGAAATACTATATGTTTTATGAGGGTTTTGTGTAAGAAATGTAAGATTGAAATCTGTGTAAATGAAGGAAAAGTAACAAAAAAATGCATTTGAATTTAAAAGATTTGCACATATGGTTCCTAGTCAAGCATGAAACCTTTTAAAAATGTTTCACTTAGGAGAATGTCATGAATTAGAAATAAGAAAACAAGTCAGATAATTTGTTTGTTGCTGTAAGGAGCTATATTATATATTCCTGCAGCTACTCCAGATAAGAACCCCATCACAGTCAGCAGGCCTTCTTGTTGGGGCACTGATTTCCTTCCTTATCTTTATGTTCTATTGCTGAAAGCTGTAGAGCACCTTGAATGCTTTCTGAAGTCACAGAGAGATTATGATAAGCATCATCTTGCAGATTTAGCCTATTAAGACTTCCACAGACTTCCATGAGAGTGCCTGTGAGATTAAACCCAGAAAGTTTTGCATGACAAAACACTGAGGTGAAAATCTTCTATAGGAGCCACCTGATACTTATCTGAATTCAGGCTACACTTTTGTGTGTGCATGCTAATCTTTATGTGTAAATGTAATTGAATTAAAGCACACATCTCAGCTACTTTATTTGTGTTTTTTTTTTTTTAACTTAATCTTTAGCCCGCAGCTTCCAGTGGATCAGAAGGACCTGGACAACATGGTGAACACAACAAGGAGAACTTGACTTTTGAAAACTATGTGGTAGACATGAAGACAAAGGTATTGTCCACTTTTTTTTTTGTGATCAAGAATGAAATCCGTAGTGAAGTTTTGCTGGAGGTGAAGTGTGTAGGACATATAGAATTTGAGCTCCTGGATTATTTTTTTTCTGCTTAATGACTGCATGTACATTATCACATTTGAATGAGGCTTACAGCTGCAATTTATTGTTGTATGTTACTAGCTCTGGGTATTTTCTGCTGACCTAGGCAGGATTTAATTTTTGTTTTTATGTACAAATCTTGTTCATACTGGTGATGGTTCTACAGATTTGCTGATGTCAAGGTGGTTTCATTTCAGTCTGTTTTTGAAGTACAAGTTGTTGCACAGTTAGTAAGTTTTATTCCAGGTGTTTTCAGTCTCTCAGTGTGTGGTGTTGTTTCTTTTTGGTCTGGAGTCAGTATGGAAGAATATGAATGTCAGAAAAGTGATGATTTTTGTATGGGCAGCCTTACAACACCTATCATAAAACTGCTGAGTAGCATTACTTCATGGCTGTGGTAAGGGGGTGTGTTACACTTCCCTGTCTTGCTGCTTGCAACAGTGAAGTTACAACTGTTTCATTATAGCATCTCCATTATTTTCATAGGTTCACAGCTTGGCTGGAACAATTCCCTTGGGCTTGGATATTATTATGTAGACTTTCAGCCTTGGCGTCATTGTGTGTTTTTTCTTTTTGAAGTGAAAGAAACTTATTAAGTTTTCTTTTAAAGTAAACAAGCTGGAAACATGATGAAAAGAAAAGAGACATTAACTGAGCTGGTGTGCTGCTGTGGTACCTTGTAGACTTCAGCAAACGTTGTTCCTAACAGTGGAAACTTGCGGATTATTCCTCTTGTCTAAGACTTTTCCCTGGGCTCTGTTTCCATTTCTAGATCAATTTCTCTGTTCATTATATTTAAAAAATCTAAAGATCTAATTTTCTAACATGATTTTCTGTGTTTCTTGTGTTGTTGTGTTCCCAATTTCTCAATCAGAAAAGCTTTTGTACCATATGGGACCTTGGTGGTACTTGATAGCTGAAATACGAGAACATATATACTCATTGAAATTTGTCTTTATATTTATGGAAGATATTATTTCTCCAAAGCAAGGAATTATCAAAAGTTTGATACATACCCTAAATACATTGTGTCCATGAGGATGTTGTGGAAATTATGGGATGTAGTTGATCTCATCCCCATTTCACAACATGATTTTTGTTATGAATGCCCAGCTGAACAATGCACTATCCTCCTACTTAAAGTCAGTGCAAACCCCAGACTGAATGTTTCTCCATCAGCAATTCTATATACTACATTTTCATGCTGTTCATGTACAAAGTGTACCTGAGAGGAAACTCCAAAAATTGGCAACTCCATTGCCAAACTCTAAGACATACATTCAGAGCTGTGAGTGGTGCTTTCTTCAGTTCTCGGTATCACGGGATTGTAGATAGCAGATGTTTTGTTTTCATTTCCAGGAACTTGTGGTTTAGTGTGTCAGTTCACTTGAAAGCGTCATTTTGTCTGATTTCTTTTACAAATGAGCGTGCTTGAGTGTTAGTGGCTGCTACGACAATGACACACAGCTATTTAAGAGTGGCTACATGTTTGAACATATGTGCCAGAGCTTTTCAGTTGCTGATGATCAATTGGTTGTTAGATTTACTTCCCCAGGCAGAATGCTCAAGAATGAAAATGAACTCTTCATTCACCATTGATCTTGAGAATTGAGAACCACTTCAGGACGTACCACCCTTGAGTACCATGTGATTCTGTTGCAGAGCATTCCAGCCTGCATACAGCCAGCAGAGCATTTGTAATTGAAGCACTTCTGTTTCATTCTGAGTAGGGCATTTGTGGGAAACAAGAAAACAATTATGGCTTTATATAGGAAATAATAGATAGAAAAAACATTATGCATAAGTTTTAAACTAACGAAGGTTGCGGGGCTTTCGAAAGGCTAGCTTGTCCGAGGATCTTCAGAGATGTAGAATGGGTCAAGGACCTCTTCCCCATACCTTGTGATGATGACAGTGCATGTCCTACAACCGTACGAGTCATATTGTGTTCCCAGCTTGCCTTACTGCCTTCTCATAGGACCGCAAACTGGTGAGCTTGTGGCAATGAGACTGCTGGAGAGGTTGCACTGTCTCAGAAGTAGCTTTTGTTCTTCCTCTTCTGGGGCAGTTCCTTGGCTAAAGTGGTGCGAACTCCCACATACTTCATAAAGGGGGTGGTACGGTGGAAATGTACTTGGGGTAAGAAGAGAGGGAATCCCCTCCACAACTGTGAAGCAGAAACTTTTTTCTGTGGCTGTTGAGCCCGAGGCCACCGTGGCCACCTGGGTGTACAGACCTTGTGGTGAAGGAGTGGAGTTGCCTGTCCACCTTTGCCTTCTCCCTGCACCCATTTTACCATCTACCTTCAGGGCTTTGAGAGGCAAGGTCTGTGCTTCCCTACTAAGAAGAAAATTGTCCATTTCTTCTCATTGGAAAAGCTGCCAGCTGGAGAAATTGGTCAGGACTCCAACACTGATTGTGCTAAATAGCAGTGAAATTTGCCATGCACGGGTGAAGGGAATGATTCATGTTATAGCTTCTGTCTGAGACTCTCCTGGGCCTCAGGCCAGTTACAGAGCTGCTGCTCTTAGGGCTGCTGCAGTTAGGAGGGGAAGAATTGCTAATTTGGTGATCTTTAAATTAACATCAGGACTCCCGGGCTTCTGATTCAGCCTGGGAACTACATTAAAATTCTTAGTGACTAAGGTATACAGAACATGCTTTCTGAAATTTGTATTAACTTCTCTTTCTGGATGAAGAAGGATTTATTTTGACATTTCATCCGTAATACAGCTTTTAACTACATATCCAGGATCTACAAGATTAGTAGTTTTTCTCTCTCTCTTCTTTTTTAATTTTTTTTTTAGTGTAACACAAAGCAGCCTTCATAAAAAACTGTCTCATGGGATTTTCCCTTGTAGCATATACTTACTCAGATCACTTGAGTCCTGGTGTTAACCTACTAAGAAACCAGCTGGGATCCACAGGAACTGGGTTCAAGTGGTATCAGTGAGCTCTGGCTGTAAAGACTTAATTTGACAACTACATCAATTGCCCTCTTGGAAGACGTAATCAGGGAAGTATTTATCTGGAGCTTGTTTGGATGCAGTATAGAACCTGAAAAGAAGAAAGGGAATATAACCTGGGAATGTCATACCATCGGCAAGCACTCCATAGTACACAATTTAAGATACATTAGGAGTAAATAAATCTTTCTCTATATTTGTAAGAGCTTGTGTGTGCTCATGTGTTCTCTGTGTAGGTGCATAGAGCTCTAAATAGTCACTGGCTAAATTTTTCAAGATGCTGACATTACTAATGCAATATTAACAGTCTGGTTAGATGCCTCCTTTCTTAGTGTCCACTCCAAAACTTGGAGACCTAGTGCTCTTGTCTTTCTTAATCTCTGCTCTTTGAATAGAAGAAAATAAACCAGGTTTGCTTTTAATTTTTTTTTCTAGCAAACTATTTTTCTTTACAGTTTTTACTTTATAACATTTGGGCTTCAAAAGAATTTAAGAAGTGTTTTAAGAAGATGCATCATGAAAGCTTAAAAAAAATCAGAATATTTTCTAATGATTTTAGCTTTTACAGAAGCTTGCTTTTACAAATATTGAATTCAGCAGGATGTTGCACGCTCTGGTTCTAAATATAGTGGCCTAATTAAACCCTATGCTTTGGTTATCCAGGTGGAAGTACCTGGATACAATGAAGACTTTAATGCTAGAAAGGAGCATTAAATTGTCCAGTGTAAACTGCATTAAAAGACCATCACATTTCACTCACTCACCTCATATTGTTGGTTTTTGTATGACTTAAAAACGGATAGGTTGGTAAAATTAGAGGAGAAAGAAGCAGTAAACTGGGCAGATGGTTTTCACATGGTGATCCACAGAACCACTGGTGTCACAGTGGGAAATAGTTGTTATTCTTCCTATATTAAGGCTTCCCAAGAGACAGAGCTCATCACAGAGCTTATTTTTTACCATCTCAATTGACTATGAGCAGCTCTAAACCATGTCTTTTCACCCCAGATGGCTGCTCCTCAATTTTTTTAGTTTTTGGGTCAAGCCTTTCTATAGTAGATTTCAGTCAGGATCATACGTGCATATAATAAGAAGGCTGGAAGAACAGAGGAAAAAATAGAACTAAGCAGGAATATGACCTCCAGAAATTAGAGCAGAAGGAGGTGTTGCTAATGAAGGGTAAAGCAGTGTTAAGGATTTGCAAATCTTATTCTTGGGGAGAAAAAATGAATGGAAAAAGTATCTGGTTGGAGAAACAAAATTAAGCAGCTCAGCCTCTTTTTGGGGTGTGGGATGGGTTGTTAATGGAAATGAGGGACTGTGTCTTTGAAGAAACACTGGAGACCCATTGATGGTCATCTGTTGCCAGTTTTTGATAGGTGTGTGTTAAAAGCTATGACTGGGAGCCCTGGCAACCAAAATCAGCCTGAGGAAGTTTGAAGCTGGGGTCTGTGTCCCCAAAAGCATGGCTTCCTTCTGTGTGGGGCTATGAGAGATTATGCGGGTAAAAAGTAGGTGGCAGTATTTTCGGGAGCAAACTGCTCAATTAATATGTTAAGCTTGAGGAGCACGTGTGCAAATCCTGCCCTGTTAAATGCTCGTTGTCATATTTAATGGAAGGAGGTGACAGTCAAAAATTGGAGGAGTGCAGGAGGAAGCTTTTTGGCACACTGAGGGAGCTGTACGTTCATGTAAGCATCCCCAAAGGGTTGAAACCCTCTGTGTTTCAAATAAACTGTAAATAGGCTCATGAATTCATTGGGATCATCTCACAAGAGTAGAGTTGCAAGCAGAAGCATTTGCAGATCATTCACTTATAGACCAATTTCAAAATACATCTCCATATGCCAGTTTCAAGTCTGAGATGAAATTTTACAGCCAAGTCATTAGGTAATTCTATGTATAAAATATTTCACACCTTACTAGATCAGCTTGAATCTATCAATTAGAAGAGAACAAACTGTTGGGTGCTTTACACCCAAGTGTTAAAATATCTCCTAATTTTAGAGTTGACTGAATTACCTTTTACCCAGTAATCCTTAGAGCACAAGGGTGGCTTACATTAGACCATATTAATGGGTTAATTTCTTCTTAAGGAGATATTTAATTGGGTCTTACTTCAAGGATGTTTGAAAGTTCCTGTTTCATGTAATCTATAGTTTAATAAACTTGTCTGACTGTTTGGCTACTGGACGAAACCTCAGTAAGGAGAAAACTTGCAGGTTCTAGCACAACCTGTAAATGCAAATCAAGTTTGTTTTGTGCACATGTGTTTGCTCAGAGTGAGTTAAAGCCTTAGACACAGTTCTAAGTGCTCTGGAGACTTTCTCTTTAAGATGTTGTATCCACCAAGACTTTAATAGTTGGGGGAGGGTTGATTGCTCTCTGACCACATATCTGATTCACTATGGATTTTGTAACTTTGGTAGCAGTGACCTCATTTTGGCAAAATAATATGTGTCATTTACTGAGCGTCTCATTGCTCCAACAATCACGGGAATATTGGGGTTATAACCTGAGTAATTTATGGAAGAGAGACGACTCTTAAATAATCTTTTATTTTCTTGGAAAGGCTTATTTTATTAAAAACATATTTTAGCTCTGAGTGAGAAGGAGAGATCCTCAGCAAAGCACCCAGGGGAGATTGTGCTGTCCAGTGTGTTGAAAAGGTGAATTGTAATGTATGGGTGTCTAGACATTTCCTCTTGTTGCTGTCAACAGTCCAGTTGGCTGTATTTTTTTTTTTTTTCCAGTGAATAGGAGCATTGATTTTCCTCTCTCTTTGGCCAGAGCTTTCATTTTACATATCTTTCCCCTTCTGAGTCTCTTTCTCTCTCCCTCCCTCTTTCTTCTCTCTCTCTTCCTCTATCTGGAAGAGAGGGAAGCCCGTAGGAGCTGACAGCAAGCTTTCTAACTCAGAATGATTCATGTAAAACACCTGAAAGGCAAGTTCTGCACCAGCATCACTGCAAGAAAGGTAGGGCTGTGGGGGCTTGAACAGTCTGTAAAACTCTGAGCAAAACCTAGAGAACATGAGATAAATAGATTAAGTCTGTGGATCTGTCAATGATGCAAGAAAAGTTTGGGAGAGAATTTAAGGAGTGTTTGAGCTCTGTTGTTCAAGGTGCTTTCTTTTAATTAAAAGTTTGATGTATTTTTCATAGGTGGGGAAAAAAAAAAAGGTTCCCCTGCACAGCTTTGAATAATGTATATAATGTAGGGGGTTTTTTCCACGGGTGGTAAACTATAATTATATCACTGTTGTGCTTGACAGATCCACGTGCATATGTAAGTATGCAAATCCCGGTTCTTTCCCCTGACTGATTATTTTCTGCTATAGCTAAAGTTCGCCTTATCCAGCTGTTATTTATATTCACTTCCCAAATCCGAATCTGACCCAGTAATTCTGAGCAATTGTAGCTGTGACGCACGAGTTCTCGCACACACCTTCATGTTTCAATCATGCACTTCCAGCAATGTGTCTTTGTAGGAATCATGCTCTTAATAAAACCCCTTACAACCCAAAGCAGTTGTTTTGGCAGAGAAGTGACAGCACTGTGATAGATGGGCCCGATAGTTGTGTGTTTTATGCTTGCTCTGAGTTAGTAGGGAAGAGGAGGGAGAGAGCGAGTGAAAGGGGGGAGGAAAAAAAAGACAGGGAAGGAGAGAGCGAGAGGGAGAGAGATTGAGAGAGAGAGAGAGAGCGAGAGAGAGGCTGAGAGAGAGAGACTTGGCAAGGGAAATCTTATGGGTATACTGAAACAGCAGATCAGAATTGTGAAACCAGAGCTAGGGCTGAAATGTGATGCTTTTGCTCTTTTGTGCTTGTTGTGGTTCTCATCTTCCCATTTAGAGGGCTGCATACCATTCAACAGCATATTTTGATCTCAGATTGAACAATGCAGCAATCAAGCCTGATAAGCCACCTGGAAGTTTTGCTTGAGACGATTTCTAGTGGGTTTACTGATCCCTGTGAGCATCATGACTGCCTTTAGCATTGTGGAGGAGGACTCGAGTTTCTTATGAGGGCCCCACTTGGAAAAGCCGGCTGTGCAGATTCAAGCCTCCGGTTCTGTTCATGCTATTCAAAAGCCTTTCCTCACCCTTGCTGATTTATTTTTATGATTTACATATACTCCTGTGGAGATTTACAGAATGGATTGTCTGTGCATTGTCACGACCAAGGTAGGACTGGAAACATTGCTGTTCTGTGTACATATTTCTCTGCTATTTTTCTGTTCCTGTAATTAAATAGATTGAGCATGTACTGTCAGGTTGCAAGATAAAGTGATGAATAAGCTTTGCTTCCATGAGCATTTTATTCTCTTTATCTGTAGATTATGCAGTTTGATTCTATAGCACTTCCTAAATGATATGTTTTTTACTTATTTTTTACTAGCAAAAGGAAAAGGATTTCATATTCTATCTAAGCCTATGCTTGTGTCTATTAATATCTCTAGCAACTAGAGCACTTTCAGAATACATGGTATACTGCACATATTTTCTCAGCTTATCAGTTTATTCTGTAAACTAAAGAATAATAAAGAAAGGGGGCATTATATGGGTCTTAGGATTTTAAGGAGGCCAATCAGATGTAGTTTAGATAGTCATGGTGTTTCTGATTGGAGAGATGCAAGTTTCTTGTGGCTTATTGTGGCTTTTTTGGGGGAAAAACATAGATTACTTTGCCTCTCTAGGCCTGAAAAATAAAAATGCCTAGGTCCCAATTCAGCACTCTTATAGTGATTTTAGATCTAACCGGACTGTTTGGAAACAGTCCTTCTAAATAATTCCTTCCAAACGTGAATATAGACAATTTCTTTTCCACAACAGTGGTGTCAGGCTAAGGACCTCAGGATTAAGGACACTTCCCAACCTAAAGATCTGGTGTAGGGATAAACTGAACGATTCCTTGAGACATCCTCAAACTTAGCAAACTAACTTAATATTAAATGACAGGGCGATGACAAGGGAACTCCCTTTCTGTTGCTACAGGGCAGGGAGCTCAGCGCGTGTTTGCAAACGCCTTTGCACGTGGTGGTGGTGGGGTTTATAAGGAGCACTTACCAGGGGGTGTCCAGCTTTGGGGGTTCAGCACAGTGTTCCCTGTTCTGCCTCACTTTTGGTGAATTTCATCATTTCCACAGGACTTGCAAAATGCCTGGGGTGGCCAGAACACCTGAAGGCTGCACAAATGATAAGGCAAAGCAGGGGTTAGCACTGCTGTCATTGCTGCTGTCATTTTTTGCGTCATAGAGATGTGGAATGGGGACACCCATGTGTAACACGGAGAAGGGCAGCAAGATACACCCTGGGCACCCATGGGCAGCAGAGAGGTGTGGTGGGTGGGCCACTGCGGAGAGCAGGGAGTGCAGTGGAGCCATGGAAACAGATGCCAGCTGTCATTCCCATCTTGTTGGTGGAGAAACCCATATGGGAAGAGAACAAGAGGTGAATGAGGTCACAGAAGGAGGATAAATTGGAGGAGGCTGTGGCCTCATTCACTTCCTCTTCTTTCCAGGTCCTCTTGGCTCCCACAAGCCATGCTGGATCTGTGACTATATCCTCAACTAGCCCTGGAGCAGGGCAGGGGCACCTGTGGGTACCTGTTGATGCAACACCAGTGAAAAGCGCCCAGCAGTGGAGGTGTAACACTGCTGAACAAAGCTGGGTTACAGGATCACACTAAACATCCAATTTACACTCCCAAGTGTTGCTTTCCAGTTCAAAAGGTTGAAAAGAAGATCTGTGATTAGCCCTACTTCTGTGTGTCTTGTTGTGCAGTGGGGACCTGCAATTGCATCCAGCCTTGGCCTAGAGAGTTTGGAGAGTTTGGGATGGAGATGTGTAGGAATTGGATTTGAGACAGGGGAATAAGTCAAGTTTTAGGATGGTATAATTGGAAAAGTACATGTCCCAGTACCTTTTTTTTTTTATGTGTCAGGAGACATCACTTATTTATTTTACTTATTGGTGCTGAAAGTTTTCCACTGAATATTTTCCCATGGCCTTCTGGGAAATAACAAACATGGATTCACTGCCAGATCACTACTGCTGCTGCCTTGAGCAGGATTCCCAACTCCATCTACATACATTTTTCCTTTCAGCTTTTCTGTCTCTTGAATCCAACGCTGAGTGTCTGAAATTATCTGAAAATCAAGCATGTGAGTGAGCCTCAAATATTCAACTCCAGATATTCAGTCTTTGCTGCCAACGTTGGTGTTGGAATGAGATACAATGTGAATTGTACGTGGCTTGCTATTTGCATGCATGTGGGAACAACATAATATCACATGTAATTGAGCTGAATAATGGCAAAAGTCTAGTTTCAGAAATCTTTCATATTGCAACGGCTTGAAACCAAAGGAGTTGCAGTGATTTGCTCACCTTACTTGGTGCCATATTTAAACAGCTGGACTAGTGTTGTATTGGTCCATAATCTGATCTTACTTTATCTGCATTGGAGTAACTCTCCTTCCTTTAAACCACTAAAATTTTTTTATCTGTTTATGCCAATATTCACCAGTATAATAGTAGCAGACCTTTTTCAGAACAATTGTTATTTTTAAAAAAATCATTCTGATAAGCATGAATTCTACAGAGCAACATTTTTGACCTCAGATCTGTTAATTGTCCTTATTTGAATAGCCATTTGTCTTGTTTATGCAAATAATTGCCATTCTTTGTCTTGAAGAAGTGGATCTTGATGTCAGGGAGTAAATACATCAGGTTTATTCTTCAGATCTTAAGTAATAAAAAGGGAGTAAAAGATAAATGCTTTTTAAACTGCAAAAGATGAACACTGTTCAAAGAGTTGACATTTTTAATACTTGACCATTAAATTTAGTCTGGAATTTTTGGTATTTTCCCAGTATAGAAAAGGACATAAATGTTGTGGTGGAGAGAATGTGGCCTTGTAGATTATGTTCAATGCATCTACAGATCCTGCTTTGAACTCTGCAAGGTAAAAGATGGCATCTAATAAAATTAATTTCTGATATACCTTGCCAAATCTTATATCCTACTGATGTTTTTTCAGCCAAAGTGTAAAGTATGTTTAAGATAGATTTAAGATATGAATTTGTACAAATTCTTACTCTTCTTCTTATTTCCTTCATTTTTCCATGCATTTCTGAACACAGGACTACAGAAATGCTGAATCAGTCAAGGACAGCTTCTTATGGTTGTCCTGGTTTATTTTAATTGATCATGTTCCCAGCATAGAATCTTTCTTTTACTGTCACATAAAGCAAGTTAATTTGTGGCATTATTTTATCATTAGGAGGAATTCGGTATAAATTAAAGCTTAGGTTGAGCCTCCATCCCAGTGGGAGCACCAGGACTTTTTGAAAAGGAAGAACAATCCCACTGTGGCCCCCAACAGTCAAAGGCAACACGCTGTCCTCCCCTCTAGGTACCAGCTCTCCTTCCATCCTTCTGCCTTTTACAGACTTATGAATACAACGGGAGCTGCCACTGGGGAAAAGGAACATAAATAGCTCTATGTTGCTCACTGTAACAGGGGCCGCTCCCCTGCAACCCCCAGTTCTTGGTGTTAAGTTGCCTAGAAAAGATGATCAGCTTTCACTGGAAAAAAACCCAAAAGCTTTCTGGCCCTAGTTGCTAGAAAGGAAAGCTCAGAGGTGGCAGCTCTGCAGGCTTAAAACCTGGAAGGCCAATGCCAGGACTAGCTAAAGACCTTCTCTCAGGATAGAGATTTTAAAACTTGCTGGGCAGTCTAGGCTAGCATTTTAGTATCCTTAACATTAATAATGTCCCTAAGAACTATCAATGTTGGTTGCCACTTGTTTTGTTCGGGAGTTGTATTTTGAGGTTTGCTTAAGAGCTGATTTCATCACCTGAATGCTTCTGTGTTTTGAGAAGATGTACACAAAGAAGAGGCACCACTTAAATAATCCAAATTTATTCAAGAATCCTAAGACACTTGCCATTTGTGCCTGACTCTTAAGTTCTCAGCACTGAGCACTGGCAGCAGCAGGGTTCCTGTGTCCCAGAACTGTCCCCTCCAGCCTGTAAACCAGGGAACTGGCCTTTAGAACCAGGGAGAACACTCAGCTTGAACTTGGCTTTTTAGCTACAAAAATAAATGTCTGTCATCAAAATACTGAAAATTTTGCACCATTTAATCCTTTTTAGAGATTCTTGTTGTTAGCTTCCAATTAAGTAGAGATTTACACCAGATCACTCACTAAACAGGTCCTACATTTAATTTGAGTGTCACTGACCCCTGTGGAGCAATAAATTGAAAATGTGATTGTTCACATGACTGGAAAACTAGAAAAAAAAATTGGGGTTTGGGTTTTTTTAGAGTTAATAAAAGGCTCAGTTCATTCCACTAGTGAAGAAGTTCAGCATTTTGTTTTTATTTTTGTAGGGTTTTTTTAAAGTTCTGTATTAGTCTAGTTTGAAAAATTAACAATCTCTCTTCTTTCATGCCTGTCCATCCAGCACCTTTTCTAAGAATTTAATTCACATTTTTAAAAGAATGAAATAAAGATGGAAGGAAAAGCACCTATTTTGTATTGGTACTGGGGAGAAAACCAGTGAGCTTGTTTATGTTGTTAACCCATCCTAAAGTTGCATGTGTACAATTCTGAATGACAAGGTTGCCAGGAGCCAGCAACATCTGTCTATCCTATTTTATTCTGCTCATCCAGCCATATATGTGGAACAGGGGACACCACTGTGTGCACTTTAGGCAAAATTCTGAACAGATGTGTGATCAGAACTCACAATATGCATGATGGTCATGGAAAATAGAAAGTTACAGTGGTCAGTGACAGGACAAACATCTGGCTTATACTCTGGGTGTGGTCTTTTCTGTAGGTCTCTCCCACTCCACACACTCATCACCCCACTTTGTAGCATGAAGTTAAGAGTAAAGCAGAGGAGAGCTATAAAACTTTTCTGGCTAGTTCATTTTGAAACTCCATTAAGTATATCACTGTAAATCCCTGTTGATAGTGTGCTGTATTAGGGAAATGCAGGAGCTGGTCTTGTGTCCCCGTACACAAGACTGTGGATTTTCCACAGTGAGAAGGAAAACATCATTCAGCATTTAGCCCACAAAGCTGACTCCCAAAACCAACTCAGTTGATTTGGAGGGTTTTTTTAGAACATGGCTGAAGAATGGAAAAGTGTGGATATGGCACCACTGGAGTGACCTCGCTATTCCAGCCTCTCTAATTTAGAGTGTCAGCAAAAGCAGTTCTAAGATGCTCTCAGAAGGGCAGAATGGTACATGAGATCAGGTCATCTGCTGGAGGTGAGTAGCAGGACCACACACTGTGTGCCAGCTGCTGGTCCCACTTTGCAGATGAATCCACTAGATGAATTCAGTTGAATTATTGATTATTTGGGCCTGATACTAATGCAAATAGCTAATAGTTAGAATATTTATTTATGCTGAGGTGACTTTGTCATAGGCCTGTTGTCCCATCCCTTCTCCCCTGTTCGATTATGTTAATCTGAAAAAAAACTCAATATAGAGATTTAAAGAGGCATATACTTAGAGAATGAGGTTCAATTTGTTTTGTGGGACTTCCTACAAGATAAGATGTATGTGTCTGAGAGGCTGTAGAGTCAGTCCCAAAATTAGGAAATTATAAAGCTCGATATAGATACTGAGGTTAAGCAGTGCCTCAGGTGTTACCAACTAGTATAACCTTACCAAAACTAACAGAGCTGTAGAGAGCTATACTGCATGAGGATTTGATTTAAATTTAGCTGGATATGAAACAAACAAAAAACCCCCACATTTTTGTGTGCCTGCATATTGTTAATAGATCTGGGCAACATTTGTTGTTTTTTCTTTCCAAGACTCCAGGCTTTGAAACATTGCAGTTTGGAATCATAAACTGGGTAGCTAAGTTTTTTTTTGTGCTGAATTTCCTGCTTATAACAAACTGAAAACAAAGGAAACATAATGATTTTCCCCCCAGAGATTCACATTTAGCAAAAATCAAGATCTTTTTCTACAGTCATTATTAGGTGCTGATGAGCACTTCAAACTGTGGTGTTTTCCTGCCAGACCCTAAAAGTGTAATAGCGCTGAATCCATAAAATTTACATGTAATTTAGTAAAGTCTATTCGGAAGTGGTACTTGAGGACAGCTTTGATGACTATGGGTTGGCTGCTGGCTAAACTGCATAGGCTTAGAAGAGTAGGAAGATCCTTTTCATTGATTACCATTTATCTTAGCTGGAGAACATACTCAGGGATGTTTGACAGATGGGGAGTGTATCTGAGTATTTACTTCAAATCTTTATTTACCAATGTTAGATTTTGCAACAATTATTGTGAGCCTCTAGCGTTTGGATTTTAGACATTATGAATGTAAACTGATGAGACACATGTTGTCTTTTCCAGAAAAATAAAATCATTGGGGGGGGGGAATCTCAAGAAAATTACATAGAACAAACCAATGTGCACTGCATATGTAATGTCTGGTAATTATATCTTGTCAAAAGCTCAACTTTTTTCTCCTTTATTCTTTAGAAATGTGATAATAGTCCCTTTTCCCTTGTAGTTAATTATAAATTTTAGGAAGAATTAAGTCAGTTAAATTTCTTCTTCCCCTCTTCCTCCTCCCTTGGTCTCTATGGCAGCAGCAGGAATGGAAGGGAATTACTTTGATCTCCGTTTCTGGGTGACATTTCTTTTCTTCCAAGCACTGACCTTGTTTAGTGCAACTGAAATTTTTAGTAGATTTCATTAGATTATAATTTGGTGATTTTAGAGAGATGTCTTTATTGAGACTGGTTATGAGCTATGAAAGGAGAAGGGTGATTTTCTTTCCATAAATCTACTAAGAGCTCTATAAACTGAGAGCAGAAAATGTTCAATTAACAGCTCAGGCAGATATGGCTGGGGCTCGATACTGCACAGCAGTGGAGAGCTGCAGAGGTGAGGCAAGGTGGAAGACACTGAGCAAGAAAAAGGAAACAATAGAGCTTGATGCTGCCTCAATTAATAATAGTGCTGCTTAATGATAGCAGAGTTATGCATCCTTAGCAGGTCCTTTTCCTGATATTTGGAGAACCTGGGTGGAGGTGGGAAGATAATTTCCCAGTGCCATGGTGAGCTGCATTTTTATGCATTTCACATAGCTGGAAAAGCAGAAAAGATCTGTCTTGTGGCTCTAATTCTCAACATAAAGATGTATTTCTTTTCTGTGTTAATCTGTTTGATACTGCTGTGCAAATTTCCTTCTGTATCCATTCACCTGATGCAAGACTTCTGGAAAATGAGAAGATATGTGCAGTCAAGGAGAACGGAAAGGTTATTTATGGGTGAATCATTAGGCCAGGGGTATGGCCTGGTATATTATTATATTTTGCTCAGTCTGAGACCTCTAGTTGAGATCTACAATTTTCATTTCTTCAGAGAAGATAATTTTCAAGGATGCGTAGGAGTAGCTGAGCATGTTCCACAGGGATTGACTTCAGCCAATGCTTTGCTACTGGAGACCTCACTCAAGGACTTGTAGACAATATCTTGTATTTGTATTCCTGGCCATTTCAGTGGATACAAATGGAATCT
The DNA here is from genome assembly GCA_013397865.1 of Struthidea cinerea. Taxonomy (NCBI): domain Eukaryota; kingdom Metazoa; phylum Chordata; class Aves; order Passeriformes; family Corcoracidae; genus Struthidea; species Struthidea cinerea. Next base: position 307,573 of record VZTI01005060.1, on the reverse strand, counting down.
AACCTGTGACTTCTTTTGACTCTGATCAGCAACACCTTCTCTGAGAAAGAATATTAAGTCAGATCTTAGAGAGTGCTGCAGTTCAATGAGCCCTGAACCTTTATATTCCTAAATATCCTCTCTGGATTTTGTTCCATTTTCCTGCAGAGCTGAGATCTGCCTCTGAATGTGTCTCCAGACACAATTACATTAAGTAATATTTGGCCATCTGAATTTGGTATTGATATTGATCTTTTTTGTATATAAAATCTCTCCCTGCCTGTGAGAAAGTGGCAATACGCTATAGGTGCTTGCTCCTAAAGTCATACAACACAAAAGAGGAATTCTTCCTTGAAATCTTACCCAGAGCTTGCTGAGGTGCAACTGCATCTCTGTCACCTGAAACCTCTCTTGTGCAGTGCTACAAAGCTCTCACCTTCCAGTTCAATATGCAGCATGCAGTTGTTTCCCTCTGCAATATTGCAGTGGGCACTGATGCACTACCACTCTGCATTGTGTTAATGCATTTCCAAATACATTACACTGATGTTTGTGAATAGTGCTGGTAGCAGTCAGTTATTTTAACACCTGACTGAGAAAAGCATGTAAGAAAGAAGCTTGCTTAAGGGTTGCTTGCTAGGAAGGCAGGTGTTTGTCCATGGACTCTGAAGGCCTCCAGCCTTGTTTTTTGTTTCCTGAGATTGGTGCCTTTCTGTCTCCTGGTTACCCACGGGGTCTGCATTTCTGGAGATTCGATAAATCTGTAGGTTTGGGAATTACATGTATCAGTGCCTCCAGACAAGAAACTGCACTGTGTCTAACTGAATGTGGGGGTAGCATCTCTATCTGACTTTGGCCAATGCTTCATTGCTTCCTGACTGTATCACTGCTATCCAATTTATCAAGCATTTGAAGCATCAACCCAGAAAAAAAGCTGTGAATGATGCTGAATACAGCAAAGAGAATGGAATTATTCTTTTATGTCCCAAGATCTCTTTATACAAAAATTACACAAGCTGAAGATCTTATTGTGTATTTTGAAGGCTTTGATTTCATTAAGCTGTGATAAAGTCTCTGCCTGGATGGCTGCGTCTGTCACTGCACTGGAGCTGTCTCAAGGGTGAAGCTTCGCGCAGGAGGCTGAGTATCCTCAGAGAAAGAGAGTAAAGCAAGACTGTGTAAATCACTCATTCATAAGCTACAGAGAAAAAGCCCCTCTCTTTCCATTTAAGATGCAGAAAAATTGTCTTGGAATATATTCTCCCAAACAGCAGGACGAGGTATATTTGCATACCACTATTAGCAAACATGAAAAACAAACTAGAGGTGCTTCTGTCCTCCCTTGAAGGCTGTCTGAAAAAAGACAATTTTAAACAATGGATTTTCATCACTTTCGAGATTTTTATCTTTTCAGTGTAGCGGTGGACCAAGGTCTATAGTTTTTTTGCTTACCAAACTCCTAAGCTGAGGAAAATGTTAGCAATAATAATCAAATGGAATTAATTCCTTCTATGGCCTGTAAATATCTGCCAATGTATTTATTCCTATGCTTATTTGCATTGCCTATGCCTGCAGAATACTTTATGTAGTGTTGACTTTTTGGCTATTTTTTTAAATTGGCTTTCTCTAGATGTGACATGTTGGATCTTTCAGCTATTAAAAAAAAAAAAAAACCTGAGCACTTAGGAAGAAAAGTGCTACCAGCAGCTGATATACAACCTTTTATCTACAACCTGTTTCAACTAGGTGAGGGTCTAAGATATGAAAGGTATGAAAAGCATTGGTTTTTACACAGTACGAAAAGAAGTGATCATTCAAATAAGAAATCAGCTGTAATTTTCAAAAAGAATCCAACTCCAAGTCCCCAAAAAGCTGTAGAAGAAAAGTGTTCAGTCCTTGCCCTTGAACTACATGCATTTCTCAGACAGTACCAGTGCAACATCATGTTACCAGCACAGTAATTCAAATATCTAGCTGTGAAAGGCCAAACACTGCAGGTCACCCTACATCCCAGAGGAACAACCAGACCAGCTCTTGCCCTGAAAATTTGGGAACTCTGTAGAACTACTGCCTCTGAGCAATTCCCAGTTACTGCTGTCTCTGACCTTTGAATATGCACAAGTGCCAGGATATTCTGGGCCTTGGGACAATTTAAGTATGAATCTCAAAGACAAGAGTACTTGAAGAGAATTAGCCCCTCCTGGTATGAGGTCTGGAGCTTTTATTTTGCTAAACTATCCTCTTAAAAATATGAGGAGTCTTTTTGAGGAGTCTCTTGACAAAGTTATATACATAATTTCCTCTCTAAGATCAGGCTTTGCAATCAGAAAAATGTTTTCAATCCAAAGCACATTATTAATTTCCTTGCCTTTAACTTGCCTTGGAATAAAGACTGGAAGTGTACAACTGTTAAAGGAAAAAAAAAATTACTAGTGTTTCAGGCAGTCTTTTTAATCAGAATTTGTTTATAGTTTTATTATTTTGATAGGATTACATTGTTTGCTGTTGCATTCATCCCTTCCTTACAGGAGATAACACACCCCTGCAGGATTCTACTGCCATGATAGCAGTGACTTTTTCAAATCCTTTTAAACAGGACTTTCTAAACTTTCATCTAAAGGTACAATGCTTCTTGCTCGATAGCTAATTTTCTGAATATTTCTTAAAGTTGTCTAATTGAAAATGTAAAAGATAACCAGTTTTAAGTTTTGGACAATACAAAGCTTAAACTGATATCCACATTTTTTCCTTTT
>VZTI01005060.1:285925-304789 GCA_013397865.1 Struthidea cinerea | reverse complement strand
TTTTTTTTAAACTTGTAAAAGTAGTACTGCACTGCTTTACAAATGTTAACTTTTTGGAGATAAAGAACAAAGCACTAGTAGTTCTTAAATTAGGCTCTAAACTGAAAATCGTGTGAAATATAATCATTAGTGTTTGCAGAGATTGCTCTCCTTTACTCTCAGCATGGGGAAAAGAAAGGTGTAATGTAGTTGTTTGTGATATATCTGGCTTAAATGAAAATAAAAAGAAGAAAGCTTTTTTTTCCCATACTACTACCAGCTTCAGGAAAATACATGGTTACAAGAGTCCTCTGATTCAGGGAGCTAAATAATAGTTTGACTCTTATGTGAAATGCTGAGAGTAATGGTGGCAGACACCAGAATTTATTCTGAACTTTTCTTCAGGGACTCTGACCCAATCTGCTGTGCAATTCATTCTGATGGGCTCCAAACCTTGGCTGAAATGTAATTGAATCACAGCAAATGCAAGGGAAATTACAGGAAGATCAGCCTGAAGGCCTGATGGTTACATCTTGCACTGCCATGTGGAACGTTAGACTTAAATTAACCCCTCACTCTTTTTGTTCTGAAAAGTTTCAGGGAACTGCAGGAGTCTTGGGTACTTGCTCATGTTCTCCAGGGACCAATCTGGGGAGCAAGCAGAGTGTTCTGCTCAGAAAAGAAACATACCCTAAAAATTTGGAGCATACTTACTCTTCCTAGAAAATAGCCCTGATGGGTGTTTCAGGCTGCATCTATCACTAGTTCAAAGAGGACATCGTGGAAAAATGCAGCCTGTCATGAAATGGGGGGAAAAAAGGCAATCTCTACCTGCTGACTAATGCTCTGCTGTTCTCTGAATGCTCCAGTGTGGAGGGAAGGCAGATGGACACGCTTGGGGTTGAGAGTGGATGTATTTTCATCCACATAACCAAGAACGTCAATGGAAAATTAACGGACAACTCATGAGGCCTTTTTGGTCCTGCAAACTGCAGATTATTCTTCCTACATGACAGTGGAAAATGACTTTGTGAGGTGTGATGCCTCCGAGCAAACTCCTAGATGCTCCCAATGGAATAGAGTCCGTTGCGCCTAGCGATTGCAGCACGTACTGTGTTGTGTATAATGCCCTTTTCACTTATTTGCAGCAGAGCCATGGCAGATGCCCATCTCACAAATGCTCAGTCGAAACACCTGCCTGGATACCCATTCAGCACTCTACCGTAAGTTTGAGCCTTTTAATACAAAGATTTGAGGGACTGAATGGTAAGTCTCTGTGCTTGGAGCAGCCCTGGGCGGGAAAAATTTTCATAATTAATGCATTTGAGAAAGAAAAGAAACGAGTCTTAAGTCTAGACCAAGCTCCTTGGGGAGCTTAAACTGTTGATGTGTTGGATAGTGGCTTAGCAGTGCTTCTCCAGAAGTTCAGACCCTTCAGGAATGTAATGCATTCAACTTGGAGCAGTGGGGACCACTGACAAGCGTGTAAAGGGTGATGATGGAGTCCAGCTTAAGGAGTGTGGAGTTACTGTTGATTTCTGTAACTGGGCCCCAGCTGAGTGTGATGACTGGGAGCCATCCAGAAGTGGGTGGTGATGCAGGGAAGGGGAGATGCATCTTTCTTTTCCACATTCTCATGGAAGAAAGACTGATGATTCCAAGTGCTTTACCAGACTATTAAGTGGGGAAATTTGCCCAGTATAGGTAACAACAGCTTTTGGGATGATGGATAATGAGTGGAACTTGGTCTGCTGAGTTTATAGGAAATTTCTGCTGTAAATGCTTACCTCCTCCTGCAAGTTGGATGACTTCAGTGAGATTTGCTTTTAACTATCAAAGACACAGTAATATTTGAGAAGGAAAAAACCCGACTGTGGTCAAGTTGACAGTGCATTGATTTATATCTTGTCTGAGCATGCATTGTAGATAGAGCCAAATCTTTGGATGCTGGAAGTTAGAGAGCTGAGTAATAGAGCTATGATGATTTATTGCAGCTAAGGAGTTGGCAAGAATTTGTTGACATTTTCATTGGCTCTGGACCACAGCATGATGTTGGTCCACAGCAATCAACTTGTCACCTTTTATGAGTAGATGAATGAGAAACAAATTCAAGTTGTCACTCTCCCTCAGTCTCTCACTAATCTTGCAAGTGGTTGTGAGCTCTGGGTTTTGGTTGTCTTTATATTATGTTACAATTATTTATATAATTGCTTATCTGTATGATGAGACCCACTTAAAAATATTGATTGAACAGTTGAGCTAACTAGTTTTTTACCAGATGAGGATCTAGGCCAGTAACTAATTAGTAACTCATTCTACTTGTTAGTTTCCATTCACACAGACCTTGGATTGACTTTGTGGTGTTGTTTATGTTGTTTTGTGTTTATATTAAGAGGGTTGCAGCATGAGCACAAGTATGGTAGTGTGATGCTTTGAAAACTGGAATTGTGCTGGACATTTGTAGCAAGCCAAGAGCAGTTGCAGTCAATGCAACTCCATGATCTGACTTTTTACATAGCGGCTTTAAATGCCTTGGGTATTTTTTAGGATACTTGTTTCTTAAACCATAAAAATTAAAATAGTTTATCTTGAGTTTGCTTGTCTTTTGTTAGATATCTGTGCATGCATAGCTAATATATTGTCACAAAAAATGGTAAACTGAGGATTGAACTTCGTTGTCTTGGTTCGTGTAAGAAATTGTCTAAAATCAGAATAACTTCAAGTGTTACTATTTTTAAACCATTGGAGTGGAAACTTGTTCTGGGACAAATACTGGTTAATATCTTAATCAACAGCATAGACAGTGGGATTGAGTGTACCTCCAGCAAGTTTGCAGATGACACCAAGCTGAATGGTGCAGTTGATATGCTGGAGGGAGGAGATGCCATCCAGAGGGACTGTCACAGGCTGGAGACGTGGGCCAATGTGAACCTCATTAAGTTTAACAAGGCCAAGTGTAAGGTGCTGCACCTGGATCAAGATAATCACCAGTGTCAGCACATAGTGTGAGATGTGAGATAAATTAATTGAGAGCAGCCCTGAGGAGAAGGAATTGGGTGTACTGGTGGATGAAAAACTGGGCATGAACTGGCAATGTGCACCCCCAACCCAGAAAGCCAGCTGTATCCTGGGCTGCATCCAAATCAATGTGGCCAGCAGGGCGAGGGAAGGGATTCTGCCCCTCTGCTCTGCCCTTGTGAGACTCCACCTGGAATGCTGCATCCAGCTCTGGGATCCAAGCATAAGAAGGATGTGGACCTGTTGGAACAGGTCTAGAGGAGGCCATGGAAATGGTCAGAGGGCTGGAGCACCTCTCCAATGAAGACAGGCTGAGAGAGATGGGTCTGTTCAGCCTGGAGAACAGAGGGCTTCAGGGGACCTTATTGTGGCCTTTCCCCATTTAAAGGGGGCTTAAAAGGAAGATGGGGACAAACTTTTTAAGAGGATCTGTTATGACAGGACAAGGGGTTGTGTTTTTAAGGTGAAAGCATGCAGATTTAGATTGAACATAATAAAGGAATTCTTTACTATGAGGTTGGTTAGGCACTGAAACGGGTTGCCCTGAGAAGCGATGGATGCTCCATGCCTAGAAGTGTTCAGGATTAGGCTGGATGAGACTTTGGGCAACCTGCTCTAGTGAAAGGTGTTCCTGCCTGTGGCAGAGGTGGGTGGGACTAGATGGTCCTTTAAGGTCTTTTCTAACCCAGACAATTCTGAGTCTATGAAAAAAAACCCCTGACTTTCTATTAGAATACAGTTCAACCATTCACTTGGTTGCTATATTTTTGATTCTGGAGTACAGCATGTGGTCCTTGAGGTAATTGCCTACTTGAAGCTTGTTATTATCTATACTTTTTCTTGATTATAGAAGCTGAATGGAGTAAAGGCAAATAAGTTGTAATTCCCAAGTACCTTCTGCTTCTTCTTTATCAAACAATATTCTATGCAGCCAAACAGATTTTCTGTCTGTCTTATCTATATCAGATATTTATAGGCACATTTTACTATACTTCAGTAGACTTATTGTCCTGGGAGACCAATGCAGACAGCTGGAGAAAATTAAATCAGACAGAAATTAACTTCTAAGTGGTCAATATTTTTCCCTATCTTTTTTCAGAGGTATTTTTTAACTGACTTGGCTTTATCACAGAAATATCTATGAAACATCAGCATTTTGATAGAAAGCTGATTAATGAAATGAAAACTTCTAGTGACACATGAAAGCATATTGCCTCCTATAAAAGACTTGTAGGGAAAAGAAAGAGCAGGTATCTGGCCAGTTGTGACAACTCTATTAGATGACGACAGCATGCGTTTGGATGTCTCTCAACAGTGGTAGAGGGAACAGTGTCAAACAATGAAGGAAAAACAAACTGCTAGAAAAGGTATCCTCTTTCATCAATTGTGCTGTCTGTGTCACTGAGGATGGCATGTGTCTGGGCTCTCCTTTTTCAGCATTTTTTATAAAAAGCACTGTGTTCTCTCTTGGGAGTGCCTTTTGCATCTAGTGCAAGAACCACAAGATCTGGCAGCATTGCTGTTATGTAACAGTCTGACTTTTGCCATCCCTAATTTACCATCCTGTTTGAATTTGTTGATGATTCTTGCAATTAAGATTCTCAATTCTGTTTGGCAACTCACCATCTGCAAAAGAGGCCATAAGTGAATACTGCCTTTCTGTGCCTTCACAATGTCCTTAATTAGATTCATTTTAAGTCTGAGAGTTTTAACCAAGGGAATTACCTAAGGGTGGCTTTGTCTGCACTTGCACTTTTAGTCATGTCTTCCAAAGGACTGTAGTGTTTGATTATAAAATACGCCAAAAGGAGTTCACTGTACTGCTCTCTATCATCCTAAACCTCCCTATCGTGGCTGCTCGCTAGCTAGATCCATTATGTAAAGATAATGAAGTGTCAGAATCTGCACCTGTGTTGCAAAAACATTTGGGGTTGTCTTTCCTTCTAGCCCACTTGACAGCTTTTCTTGAGCTTGGCATTCGGCATAAGCATTCACCTTAGATCACCCTGAAGCGTTAATAGGATCCCTCTGCTTTTCCCTGCTGCATTCTCAGCAGAGCTCTTTGGCCCACTGTTCTAGCCCACGGAAAAAATCCCTTTTGGCCATCATCTGCCATGGAGAAGCAGCAGGAAGGAGCACTAAAAGGGGTGTGGGCACAAAAGGTGAAGGATCTGGCACATGCCTTAAGCAGAGCCTCATTCAGCATCAGCTGTGCCCTCGATGTGTAGAAGGGGACAGAGACTTTAAGGGAAGGTGAACCTAGGGAAGGGTCCACATAGGGTAAATGCAGCAGCTGTACCTGCTGCCACAGCTCATGGGCTGCAGCTTTACATAGGTGCTACATTCTGCAGAAATTTAGTGAAGGTTTTGGGTGCCAGGCTGCTCTGCAGCTGAACTCTCAGTCTTTCTGCCCCTTGATTTGCCTATATCCATAGCACAAGGAAGCAAATACCATTCCTCTTTGATCCTGCATACATGTGCAGGATGTTCTTGCTCTATTTACATGGAACAGTTCAGTGCACAGAGGATGTAGTTACTCCTGCTTTTTCTTTTCCCAGAGGGACAGGAATACACTAATGCCCTGAACAATTCTGAATTTAGCCTGCCTGATCTGAGAGTTAACCCATAAACATTCCTGGTTTAAATAAATCAAGGCTTTTGTATTGAGATTCACTTCACAGGAGTTGTTTTAAAGAAATTCATACTTTTGGAAGTTGACTGCAAGTTAGTTTTGGTGGTTGTGCCCTATGTACAAAATGTTCTGACATGATATGGAGCCAAGCAGAAACATATTGTAACGTGCATGTTCTGATTTGGTTTAGGGCTATGAACCTGGAATAATTGTTTCTGAAATCAGTCTTGCTTTTGTTAAACACAAAACAAATAAACGTCCCTGTTTGGCAGGAGTTGGTTCTCTTCTGGGGCTAGCATTGTGCCTCCGAACGCTGTCCCATCCTCTCCTGTGTAGATGTGCTCTATAAAATAAATAGATTGCTCTGCACTCCAAAAAAAGCGTTTTGCAGGGGCTCTCTAAGCTTTAAGTCTTTTTCTATTAAACCCCTGTTGGCTAATAAATTTCACTCGCAATCCGGGTGGTGGTGAATGTTTTTTGTGGCTAAAGTGAAATATTTGAAAACAGAGCTATTAATACAGTGCTTCTTCTATCTTTCACCTCAGTGCTGATGGCAATGGAAAATTCTAAGTGCTAAAACCCAGCTGTATTTTTAAAGGAGGTATTAAAGTATTGCCATGCATATCTCTGCTAGGTTTCTATATTCCTGCAGATCTTCTTCATTCCTAAGTCTCCTGTACCCCTCCTTGCCCAGTGTTCAATGCAGTTTATTGTCCACTTCTTTAAAAGAAGTGGTTAAAAAAGTTTGTCTGTACCCTGCAATGCTGAGTCTGTCACCAACTGCCATCTACAAAGCTGCTTTTTAAAATAGCCACTTAAATCCCCCTTCCCCTTGGATAGCTCTGTGATGCTTCCTTCTTGTTTTCACCACCCCTCCCCAGCCTTCCCTAGGGAAAAACATGCTGTTCCTATTGTTGGTAGTAGCTGGAGGTGCTGAAGAGTCTCTCCTGTAATCTGATTTACAGATTCAGTGGGGAAAATTCCTGCTAGACTAAGGTAGTGTTGGATTAGCAGCAAACCACAGCACATCCCAGCAGGGCAGCAAATGCTTCATGCTTGGGTAGATAGAGGCAGAGGCTAGCAGAGTATGTGTAAACAGAAGGGATTAGGCTTAGGAGCAAATTTTGAGAGAGATAAGGCAAAAAGAAGCCATTTACTCCTCTATTTTATCACATAGTAGGAAAGAAAGGGAATAGAAGATTTTTTTTAAAATGGCAATAGCTCTTTGATAAAGAAATATATATATCTAATTTATAACGTATGTGGTCCTTCCTCCCACTGCAATTTCTGTGATCCCAGTGAAATTTGGGAAGGGTTTCAGAATTGCAAAACAAGCTCAGAAACCCTGAAGACAAGTTGATAATACATTAAAAAAATTTCTATGATAAACATTAATCTGCTCAAAACCATTAACTGCAGACTGACCCACATAGCTGCTTAACATCATCATCAGGAAACATTTTGCATGAGTTATTTACAATGAGTAATCTCATTAAGCTCACATTATGTATAGGATATTTGCAGTCTTTATTGCTTTGTTTGTTTTATGGAAAGCACCAAGATGTTTCTGCAGCAGTCACAGTCACAGAAGCGTAGCAGTGCATAATTTAGAGCAAAATATTTCTAACTTGGTTATAGAAATTTTGCTTAAGCTGAAACTTAGTATCGATCTTTATGAGAGCAATTACTTAAAGGTACTTTTATGGAAAAGCAAATATAGATTTAACTACTTAAAATCATTGCAACTCATGAGGTTTATGAGCAAAATAATTTAAACACCACTTAATTCTCTTCTGGACACTATTTTAAAATTCTGTTTTAAGTGCTCATTTAGCCAGGCAACATTTTGACAGTGTTACTGAAGTTTAAAACCAACGTGCACATCCAATTTCTATACTATTTATTATTTATTATTCCCAGAGGGAAAGCACTGTTGGAGTACAGTCTGTGGTAGGCTGTACTTAGCTTGGGGGTTATATACCAGGGATATCGCTACTCAAAAGCCACACTCTCCTGACATGGGAAATTCTGAGCTAAGGTCAAACATGAGTGATTCAAACATTCTGGGTTTATGGTGATATACACAAAAACAAAGTTAGCTCCACTCTGTATTTACAACCTGCAATAACCAGAAAATACGGCTATTGTGACTGCTTAGATGTGTTTCTTATCCTAGTAAAGTCAGCAAATTTGTTTTCATTATTTTTCTCTTAGATGTGCTGCGGTATGAAATGAGGCAGTAATTTAATTTTTTTTTTTAGGAAAACGAAGAAGTTCATCATATAACTTAAAATAGTGTACGTATGTGTAGCCAACAGGTGAAGAGGAGCTCAAGTGGAAGAGTAGGACTTAGAGTTATAGGTCAGTAATTCATGTCATGATATCTGGAAACTATAAGTTAACAAGCAGCCTCGCTTTGCCTCATGCTGCAGTAAAAATCTGTAGAAGAAACTTGTGGGGGAAGCAATTGTGGCAGAAAAAAATATAGAAACTGTGCCTTGTTCAGCAGTATTTGATAGTGATGCTGACAGTGAAATTCATCTGTCCAGATTTATGTCATTGGAGAGCTATAAACACTTTTGAGGGACAGTTCACCTTTACACTGGTATGGTTGGATTGGGCTATGGAAGGCTGTGTTTCTCTTGGCTACTAATACAGCAGACCTGGACAGCCAGCTCTGACACAGGTATCTGAACTGAAGGTGTATCCCATGGTTTTCTCAGTGTTGCCTGAGTCTGTGGCAAAGAGTTGACGTACAACAGACACACAGGTACAAGACTTTCCTTTTCGATACTCCAAACACGCAGTTCATTTTAGGTATCCTGGAACCATAGAACCATTAAGCTTGGAAAAGACCTCTAAGATTATGGAGTCCAAGTGTTAACCCAGCACTGCTCACCAGTAAACCAAATCACCAAGTGCCACATCCACGTGCCTTTTGAACACTTCCAAGAGTGGTGATTCCACCACTTCCCTGGGCAGCTTGTTCCAATGACTGACCATCTCTTCAGTGAAGAAATTTTTCCTACTGTCCAGACTAAACTACAAAATGAGGATGTCAGTGGATCGATGCCATGTTTTTTCCACAGGGTCCCTTGTGGAGACGCTTAGGCGGCACTCTGCTAGCACCCACACGTGCACCCGACCTCACCTTCGCAGGTAGTCACGAACAGCCACTCACACACACAGTCCAAGCATGAACCGGAGACAGAGAGGTGAGAGGGGTTCTCTGCATGCAATTCCGAGGCGTTTAATAGTGCAAACACGCTCGAACAGAAACAGAGACAAACAGCCAAGAATGAAGCCCGTGCCGGTTTTATCCCGAAGGGTCCCAGGGCTGGGCGCCAGTTTTATCCCGATGGGTCCCAGGGCTGGGCAGACCATCAGAAGCCAATGGTCTGAGGGCTAGGGGGCAGAGGCAAGGTTGAGTGACATAACAGGAGCCAATGGCAGAAGGGATGGGAGGGGGGAGAGAGTCAGTGACCACTGGAATCTCGGTAAGGGGAGAACTTTCTAGCACAGTGGTGTAGGGAGAGACCACTTTGAAGTAACATGGGGCGTGTAAAGTGGACTTAGCCACTGCAACACTTCCCCCTAATTTACTTCAAAAGAAGGCTTCCCCCACTTACTTGGAACTAACCGAGGTGGGAACTGTTCTTCCACCTTCTATGAGCGGGGAAAGGGTATCTTGATTTTAACAGTGAGGGTCCAGGGTTGTGGGAGTATTTCAAACAATGAACAGATGGCAGAACCACCAGAAACACCTGCAAACTGCCTGAAAGGAGGCAACCCCTCTCCCGAGTTCCCAATGTCCCAACAAGTCCCGAGTTCCTTTGACGGTGCTGGATGCAGTGGACCTTTCTGGGTTACCAAGGCTGCTATTTCCGTGCTCCTATCAACCACAACATCCGTAGCCACGGCAGCATCTCTGGGTACTTGCTTGGATTCGGGACATCTAGGAGACGCCAGGGTGACAGGTGCTGGGTTCCATGGGGGAGTTGGGGTTGGTGTCTCTGTAAGGGTCTCAGACAAAGTTGTTAAGGATCATGGCAAGATTACTGAAAGATCGAATCACTTGAGAATACCTGAAACTGGAAATGTTCATTCTCCCTTTATCAATTTCCCTTTTCCATCCCCTCTTTTCAAAAAAAGAAGGTAGGTATGGGGTATAGGGAAGGTAAAGGATTATTTGGTTGGGGAAACCATGAGGGAAGGTCAGAGGGGTTCAGGGGGATTTTAAACTGAAACTGTCTGGAGGGGGTGCAAATTAGATGTTCACGTGCTAAACCTCCCTCAGTGCAATGCGAGTCCATTCTGTCACTTGTTACTCAGGAGAAGAGATTGACCCCTGCCTGGCTACAGCCTCCTTTCAGCAAGTTGTAGAGAACAAGAAGGTCCCAGCTCAGCCTCTTTTTCTCCAAACTAAACACCCCCAGCCCCCTCAGCTGTTCCTCACCAGACTTGTGCTCCAGACCCTTCCCCAGCTCCGTTGCCCTTCTCTGGACACGCTCCAGCCCCTCAATGCCTTTCTTGCAGAGAGGGGCCCAGAACTGAGCACAGGATTTGAGGTGTGGCCTCACCAGTGCCCAGTACAGGGGGACAATCACTGCCCTGGTCCTGCTGGCCACACCTACGGCTGATACAGGCCAGGATGCCATTGGCCTTCTTGGCCACCTGGGCACACACAGGCTCATGTTCAGCTGTTGTTGACCAACACCTCATGTCCTTTTCTACTGGGCAGATTTCTGGCTATTCTGCCCCCAGCCTCTAGCCCTGTATGGCATTGCTGTGACCCAAGTGCAGGACCCAGCACTTTGCCTTGTTGAACCTTGTACAATTGGTCTCAGCCCACCTACCCAGCCTGTCTGGATCCCTCTGCAGAGCCTTACTTCTCTTGATAGATAGGGTACTACTCAATAGAGCTGCTACTGATTTCCAGGCAAAATGCAAATGAAAACAAGATTTGATCTGGGCACAGCCCAAGTTGTGTAGAGGTATTACGACATGTCACAGAATCTGGTATTATACCTAATGCCTTTTTCCTTAATACCTTGAAAAAAAAAATCTGTTTAACCATAATAGAACATATGTTTTAATGGCATTTGCATTGGTACTTTTAGATTGCAAGTCCTATTTTTCATTCAGTACATACATATGGTATAATGTCATTTGCACTTAAAGGGCTCTGGGAACCTAAAAGTCTCTCTTTATCACATAAATGGCTATAAATAGCCATCTTAGAAAATGTATTCTCCAAAGATTTATTCCTGGAAAGTTCTGAGTGTCTCCTGTGAAGTGCTTGGGGGTCCTCCCTTTGACCCTGTTGGTATCACTCATATGCCACTCTAAAGGAGCACGGGAATCCTGCCCTGGGACTGGGACAGCTTATATGTCAGGGAGGTGTTGCACAGACATTTCACAAGAAATGAATATAAAAAGCTTCTTTAAATGCTGATAGAAATTACTCTTCCCTGCAGAATACTCATTTCTCTGCTGTTTGGAACACTTTTTTTTCAGTTGTGAACAAATGCAAATTAGGATTTGTTTGCTTTGTTTGTTTGTTCTGGGCTCTCTAAGGAAGCAGAGAATACAAATTTCCTGTAAAACATATAATTGATAAGCTGTTACATGTCACAGGAAGACTGTGAATTATAGGTCTAAATGTACTGTGTTTTCAGGGGTTTGAAAGCCAGAGCTTCAATTATCCGTGCAAACAGACCTGAATTCTATCATCCCTTCCTGGGATCTGAGCCTTGCCAAAACCCAAAGGTGCTCAGCCCTGTTTGTTGATGACTCTTGGAGACTGTGTATGCATCTCTCTGGGTCAGTAACCCTGCATGAATTTTTCTGGGTGGACATCTGCTGTTTTTGCATCAAGACTCATCATCTCATGTGAAGTCGCAGGGATAAATATTTGCTTGAACTGTTTAGCCTTAATTACGGATTCAGACGTGTCCTGTCAGTCATTCTAACAGTACCTATTCATGTAATCCACAGTAGGGCCATCTCTTCTCTCCTACCTTGGATGATTCACTGGATTTCCTCACTGTCTGAGCATCTCAGTGTATTAATTTGTTTTCCCAAGATCCTTGTGAAGAAGTTGGGAAAAGCTGTTATCCCCATTTTAAGAACAAGGGTGAGAAGCAGAGAGGTGGAGAACATGACTGCATTGTGTAAAGATACACTGAGCATGTCAGATCTGCAATGAGTGCTGCACTGAGGGTAGTTAACCCAATTAACCCATAATAAAGCTAATAGTCTATGCATGATATCACATCTTTGTGCTTTACTGTGCCGTGAAACTGGTCAGCTCTTGAAACAACCTTGGGACTTTGTAACAAAGCAGTGAATGACAGAACAGAACACACTCTCCTATGGAAAGGAAAGGGACATTTTTAGAAATATTCACCTCACAGCTATAACTTCAGGAGAGGGTTTTGCTGCATCAGTTTGGTGGCCTGGGCCACCCCTTTGCTTGGCTATTTTGTGAGCTGGGCTCTGGCTGTGGAGCAAGGGGACAGCCACAGTGTGCAGGAGCCGCCAGATCTGCAATCTGCTCCACTGTCACTGTCTTTGCTCAGAGCTGAGTTTCAGGGCAGCTTCATTTAGAGGCTACACATTCTCTATTCCTCTGAATTGTTTATAATGTATGGTGGAAACAGCTAAAATAGAGTGCTGTAGAATTAAAGAAAAAGAAAAATCACAGAAAAGTTGAAGCTTTTCCTCCCACAAGTATATAATGTATATGTATTTTTATACATAGATTTCAGAATTTCCTTTTTCATGCCTCTGGTGTCAGCTCCCGAGTTTACCCCGGTTGTACTGATCTCTGCTGCATAAATAACTCTCTGTGCCTGTCTCCAGTTGATCTAAACCTGTAAGTGTTCGCTCCTGTTCTTTTTTGCTGTGCCACCTGCCTCTCACTCTGACTGCCATGTTACTCCCTTCTCTGCCACCAGTCTCAGATTTCCTGAGTGAAGCCTGGGTCTTGAAATATTTTGGGAATGGAAGGATGGGTAAGGGAGTGCTCTTCCATGTTTTGGCGCTCTCTTTTCACTCACAGAATAGCTCTCACATTTTCTTCTTCCCTGCCATGTCCTTATTTCTGAGGTACTTAAGGATATTCCTATTTGGATAAACATTTACTATTTTTTAAACTGCTTATCCTTGCAGAATAGGTAATCAGAAAAAGCAAGTCATGAGTGAAGAGCAGTGATTTCTAGCACTGGATAGCCCCCTAAAAATATTTAAATGTCATGACAGTAGCAGAATGGCAACACTGGATTGAAGGGTGGGGGATAAACCTCAGGAGAGGGATCCCAGTCATCTGCTGTTACAGGGAACACCTGTTACATGTAGAACCTCAGTTGAGAATTTGGAAATTATTCGCTGTCAGACACTTCTAACTTCTGCTGTCATCATATGCTGGTCTCTGCTACTGCATGAATGTGTGAGGTAAAGCACATACCACGCTATTCAAAGACTGGTCTCATTGAAAAAGCCAGGTGAATAACTCACCTGAGAATTTGTGGTCTACCTGGATTTGCCCTGCTACTGTAAAACAGAACTGAATGTGCTGATCTGCTGCATCTCTGCACAGTGGAGCCTTTGATTGTAAGCTCACCCCAGGTCTGCCTGCTAAAAAGCCAGTTTAGTCACATTTAGCATTAGCAGACTCAGTCACTTTAAATGGTTCATAAAACTTGAGACCGGCCACAGGAGAGAGAACAAAAGTCCCAAAGGACCTCTGTACCTCTGCAGATGGTAGAAGTCCACTGTTGGTGCTTAAAGTGTGGTAAGATGTCAAGTACAGAGTAATATTTCCCTTGGAATATCTTTCCTGATATTCAGGAGTTTAATGGCTTCTTAAGTTTGAAGTTACAGATGGGCACTACTTCTGGTAGTATCCTTAAAATAAGAATTGGATAAGTGGAACAAAAGTCTGCTATCAGATAAGTAAATCTAGATTTGCACCAGTGGAACAGGGCAGGGTCTGGTTTCTCCCTCTCTCCCTTGATAGTAAAAGTAATTAAATCTTTAAAGTTTGGATCCTCTCCTGTACTTTTTTTAAATAAAGAACTGGTTTGATAATAAAATCTTGGCATTTACTTTATCAGTTCTTAAGTATAGTAAAGAGGGTTTTACTTATTAGGTATAGGCTTATCAGTTTTCTAGTGTAGCATATATTCTACTTTAATAATATCTGCTCAGCTATGCATTTTCTCCGCCTCACCGTATGTGCATGAAGGGTGCCTTTAGAGATTTAAGAGGGCGATCTGAATAATGATTTTTTTTTCAGCTATCCTTCATTAAATTCAAATTGCCACTAACTTTCTGTAACATCAGTTCTATGGAAACTCAGCATCTGCTACAATAAAAAATGTATTTGAGTAGATCTTTCCATGTTTGTCATTTATTTTCTATTGCTTTTTGAGTATTATTTGTTCCATTGTGGCTGCTACAAAATTTAGAAGCTCTTGTAAAGTTATTCACAGTATTTCTTTTCCATTTAGTGGTAGGTCTTTGGATAAGACCTTCTTCTGTTCCAGCAAAATCAGTGACAAAATTGATTTTGAAATGAAAGTAGGAAGGTGTCCTCTGTTTATCACCTCTGAAAATTAAAAAATTTGAATTCATAGCATTCACAGTAGTAGTTTACCATATTGCATGTTTATTGGGTTCTTCAATGTGCTTAACTGCTGTTAAGCAGTAAAATCCAAAAAAATGGAGATTATTAAATGGTCTATTTACTAAACCAATCTTGACAGCTTTATTCATATACATCTGATTATGTTACCACTTCCAAATGGTATTTTGGATGTGGGGGTTCAGTACTATTTTTTTTTTTTTTTTAACTTTGTTTAGTAGTGCTAATCTACAGAATCAGTACAGCTTTGTTGGGAGAGGGAGTTGTTTTGTGTTCTGGTTCATAGGTAATTAGCAGCATTGTCAGTTAATTTCCAAGTCCTTGTTGCTGGTGAATTTACATAAAATGCAGAGCATCATGGTTGATCTGAGGCAGAGTGGGATTGAGATAAAGCATCCAGGAATTATTCCAGAGGAAATTCTGAGTTCTGGCTTGCTTTCAACAGACCCTAAGAAAAATTGCCCTGTCTGTTCCTTGGCTTACACCAAGCTAGGTAGACAAATACTTGCTGCTTTCCTTGAGATCTCGAATTTCTTTGAGATCTATTCATGCATACAGTACAGCATAACTGTGGTATGATTTCAAATTCCATATTTAATTTTCCAGGGTCAGCATTAAACACTTTTAATCTTGAAACTGAGAATGGAAGAAAATTTATTGAAAACCACATGTTTTTATTGTATTAAAAAGCACTTGACAGTTTGTTTGTTTTTGTTTTTGTCGAGGAAAAGGGAGACAAGACAGGAGGTGGGAAAAAAGCTCATTATTTTGGGAGTTCAGTTTTTGGGTGCAAACCCGAAACTTTGGCATAATAGCACGCTTTATAATTGAAATTTAGAAAAGAAGAACTTCAGAAATCTATGCATCATAGATGCAGGTTGAAACTATCAATGTTCAAGGTAGTCTGAACTTTTTTGCTTTAAAATAAATTGACTTAAAAGCATAGAAAAGTAAATGCTAGTTCTTTTTTTAAGTCTTTTATTCAGTTCTTACTACTGCAGTCTTTATATCTTTGTTCTTCACTTACTTTTTCTGTTTATTCTTCCCTGACTAAAGTTACTGTCACACCTGCAGAAGCCTCAAGTTTTTCTTGCTTTCTGAACAGGAGCCAGAAGACCCCAAGTGCCATGAAATTGAAAAGGCTGGGAATAACAAACAGCAACTTGTTCCCACCTGTATTCTCTGCCCAGGATGAGCTCCCATGAAACACCCTCTCAAAGTGCCAGTCTAGCAGACATGGATGCATCATGGGACTATGAACTCCTGGATCCACATAAGCAATTTAGTGACTGAAATGCATCTTGGACAAAATTTAAGTTTTCATCTCCAAGTAGGCAGTTCATAAAGCCCATGTCCATTCCCATCCCTCACTTCCCCCCTGCTTATATGTCTCCAAGATTTCAGGCACCAGACTCTCCAGAATTACATTTCCCATCCTTTGTGCTGAAGCTTCCTTCATCTCTCCACGTACAACTGGCCACATTTTGCAGGGAGGATGGAGACTTCCTCTGGCTGAACGCTATTTGTTGCTGCTGGTCATTGCACTCTCCAGAGTGAGGCTTGTGGTGTGCTCTGAATTTCCCTTCACAAGAATGCAGTTATGCTGAGAGCATCCCAACTTTCATCCATCTTTTGAGGGAAAAGAATGAAGCAATCTTCCCTATCAAAAGGACAGTTTAGGCATGGAAGTAGGGTTGAGAGCTTTTGGAGATGTATCATGATTTCTTTTAGGAGCACAGGTCACGCAGGCACTTGCAGTAGGATACAGGGAATTTAAAAAATAACCATTTATCTCCTTTCCTGATTGCATTTCCCCGTACTTCTAGCAAACATGCTGCTTTTTCTGAATTTTGTTATTTGTAATTTTCAT
This sequence comes from Struthidea cinerea, assembly GCA_013397865.1. Lineage (NCBI taxonomy): Eukaryota > Metazoa > Chordata > Aves > Passeriformes > Corcoracidae > Struthidea > Struthidea cinerea. The sequence continues at coordinate 288,643 of VZTI01005060.1, read as the reverse complement.
GAGCCTCATTGCAGGAACCAGTACCTAAGGGCCATATCAGGCAGCTCTTAGGATCACCACACTGTATGGATCTCCAGCTATTTCCATTGTGCTATTCTCGAGGTGTGGCAGAAATGTTGATGACAATATGACAGTGTTGGTGTCACCATCTTGCAGGCACCAAGCTGCCCCTGACTGTAGAATGTAATATAATGTACTGAGTGCAATACAAAGTTAAGCAGAGGTGATGCTCATGGACTTAAGTTACTATTTTTTTCTGAGTGTATTTGCTAGGATTTTTCTTAAGATACATTACATACAAAGAAAGGTGCAAACTCCACCTTCAAGGACAAGCTGGGCGAGCAGGAAGAAACTGAGTTGAGATGGAGCCTAATGCCTTGTGCAAAGCTGCAGGACCTTTGCCTAAGCCTTTGCAGCTGGACATTCCTCTGCTAATTTGTGGAAGAAAAAGTCAAGAGCTACAGTAGTTAAACTACATTGCTCAGTCAAATCAGGGCAGAAAGTTAGGAAAGGTAGGTAATTTAAAATAATTCGGGAGGCTCAGCAAACTCCTAACATGAAATTTAACTGGCATTGGCAAAAATAGTCTGTTTTATACTGACTGATCATCTTCATTTGACAGGTTGGCTGTGAGAAAAGATTTAGGTGTCACTGTGAGTTGCTCATGAATTAGATTTCAATTCCTTTTCAAATAGCTGAATAAATACCCAGAGATGAAATCAGTAAAGTCTAGAGGATAATAGAAGTTTGGGTAAACAAACAGCATGATTTTTATAGAGAACAAATCATACAAGACACACTTAATTGCTTGTTTTGATAGAATTGCTAAATTATTAGCTGCTGCTTGTATTTTTTAGAGATAGACTTTCAAAAACATCAAGAGCAGTTAGGTACCCAACTCTTGCTGGTTTTAAGGGTATAATGATAATGTTTGCTACAGTATCTCCTGAAGTTGTAAAGAAAAGTTCATGCTAATTGGCTTGGAGTTGTCTTGCTACATGACTTCTTAGACCCCTGGGAGTGACTGTGCCCAGATGGATATATACGAGTTGTGTAAGGATGCTGGCACTGCTTCCAGCACCAATATTATATGCAGACTTGCTTTATACTTTCATTAATGACTGAGAAGTTCAGCTCAGAGTAGCATGCCAAGGAAATGTAAAGGCCAAAAATTCAGGAAGCCGTGAACATTAATATGATAATATGGTCCTGTAGAATAAAACTCTCATCTGAAATACCTCATCAATCCCCCTGAAAACCAAAACCTAAAGTAGAACTTTTCATGAGAACAACAGGTCTTAAATAGTTCTGGTGGGAAATTCCACCATTGTAACCTGAAGAACAGAGACCGGACCACTCTTGACAAACAGTGGTGCTCTGAAAATATTCTACTATGCTGTGTAGTTTTCTGAATTCTTTCAAATCATCCAGTTGCTCTGTGGACCGAAGCAAATTTGGGGGTCACTAATGCAGATAGATCAAAGACAGACAATAGTAGCATTCACATCACCCTCCTAAAACAGGTCTTTTATACTGGGAGATTGAAGAGAAGCCAGTAATTTGGACAAAAAAAATGCAAATCAGTTAGATCACCTCACCTGTCAGAACTCCTTGGAACTATATGTGGACACTTTTTCTGCCGCTGTATAATTGGAAGCTCTCCAAAGGTGGCATATATTGTATCTGCTCCACTGGAAAAAAAGTTGAATTGTAGTGGATATTTTTACTGGGAATCTAGAAGGAAGCGAGATAGTAAAGCTAAAGGAAATGGCAGGAAGCAAATTTGGCTGAAGTTAGCAATATCTGATTCAAAACAGATGTCCTCTGACAGCCAGTGGTCAAGACTGGGAAAGAAATGAAAGGAAAATAAAAAGGGGGTGATTCTGTGATACTCTATGGGGAAGCAGGAAATGTGTTGAAGAGGGACGTAGGAATGCCCTGGGACCAATCAATCAGATATCCTTACAGTGTCAACATAGCGAATGAGGTGGAGAAAATAGGAAGCCCTTGAATGACAAGGGTAGGAGGCAGATCTCTATTCAACGAGTGACTAGTGAAAAAGGTTCTGTGGAAGTGCATCAGGAACTGGGTTTGACTGCTTGACAACCACACAGGAGTTAAAGGAAGAAAAAAAAGGAGATACTTGTAAAAAAACATATTTGGCAGCTCTCCAGGAGCTAATTAAAAAAAACCAATGCAACCCTCCTCACCATTACCACCCCCACCAAATATTTAGGCTGTGTCTTCTATAGGATCCTACTTTTGCTAGAACTAAAATGGATTACATCATGAACTTAATGTAGTCAGTGTGAATTGAGATCAGTAGGAACATGAGTAATACCAGAAAGACAATAATGGAGCATGAAACACTTTTAAGGCTGAACTTCAGACATTGAGTTTGATGTCTAATTCCATGCTTTTAGTCAAGGGAAAATTAAAGAACTTATGGAGGGGGAGGGGAAAAGAAAATTTTATTTTAAATGAATAAAAAACTAATCTTCTCTATCAGTATAATCCTCTTAATGAGCTGAATTTTGAAAATGATGTTTATCAGCTGCCAATCACTGAGATAAAAAATGTAAGCCTAAGTCAAAGTCATCCAGAAAAATATGTATTAGCTTGAAAAGTGGCCTGAAAGGGTGAATTATAAGTAAATATTTTCACCCTGTGTTTATGTAACAACAACAACAACAACAACAACAAAAAAAAAAAAAAAAA